>JAMZAV010000957.1:0-351873 GCA_024449915.1 Sweltsa coloradensis
GTTTTTTTCCCCTATCCTAGACCTTCTATTATGGTCTCTAAACCCTTGAATAGAGATAAATTAATTTTCTTTCATTACAAAAAACTGTTGTTATTTACCTTTTAAATGTTTTAAATGTTAATGAATTTACTTTTAATTTTTCCCTGAAAAAAATCAACACGAAAATTTTTTTTTAAACGCAAAAAATTGATTGAGAACAACAATGTTTACAAAATATTCTTAGCTTTTCGATGAAGAAGTATGTTGTATTTTATACTGTTAAGTTCTTGTTTTCAATTACAACAGTTTACGTAATAAAAGGAAGGAAGGATTTAACTCTATTCAAGCGAAAAATAATTTAATTGGATGGTTTCGAGACCATCAATAGAAGGGCGAGGGGACTGTAAGATAGATACGATCTACCTCTTGTCCACTCTGCTCGGGCCAGGAATGTCCACTAGCTGAATAGCTCACTGCTTGTCAATAATATTTGCAATAACAAAAGACTACTGCACAAAAAACTAGAAACCTACCCATGTTTGGGCCCCAAAACTTGCTGACGTAGGGCAAAAGTACGGGTCCTACTTTCACACCCCCTGTCAATCAAAATCCCAGCGACGAAACCGAGTTCTCTGGGATCTTCCCCCGTTAAGCAATCTAGTAACAAGACCAGGAATCAGACCAAGAATAAGAACAAGACCAAGTAATGAGCCCAAGAACGGCGAAAACACTATTCGGTTAGGTCCTATAACTTTACTAGGTAGAGCTAGTGCAACGTTTACGTTTCACATACGTTTCACCAGATGGATTCTTCAATGTTGTCGGCGAATAAAACAAATAACAAAATTTAGAAGAAAATCAAGATCCCTTTTCGGTTTGAAAACCAGTCCCTGGCAGCCTTTCGGATACGAATTGTCTTCACGTATTATATTTAGCACTTAACGCTAACGGAGACGAATAACGATGGTATATACGAATAAATTAAGTAGGGTCTGGTTCTGCTAGATATCGAAAGTACGGCAACGATTTTCATAATCATTACGGTGATTATCGTTCGGTGAATGTGTGATTGTGTTGTCTTTTGGGGCGGGGAACGGAAGAGGAGCGAGCAAAGTGCGTCGGCTATCATTTCATTAAAAATTCATTTCATTTTAACAATAAATGGTGTATTTTTGGGGCTAAATGCAAATTACCGTATCACTTGCAGTTTCAGTATCACTTTTTGTTTCAGTTTGTGATTCAGTCTCAGTTTCACTCTCAGCTTCAGTTCAAACCCCCAACAAACAACAGTTTGTATAATAGTGAATCTAATACTTCAACTTCAACTTTAACATCGACTTTATCACAACCTTCAAATTAAACTTCAACTATACTTTAACTTCCCCTAAAAACACAACTTTAAAATTAAACTTCAAATGAAACAAAATAATACTCAATTAATATTCATTTCATTTAAACAAAATGGTGTATTTGGAGCTAAATGCGAATTACCGTATCACTTGCATTTCAGTATCATTTTTTGTTTCAGTTGTGATTCAGTTTCAGTTTCACTCTCAGCTTCAGTTTCAAACCCCCGACAAACAACAGCTTGTATAATAGTGAATCTTATACTTCAACTTCAACTTTAACATCGACTTTATCATAAACTTCAACTTAAACTTCAACTTATACTTTAAACTTACATAAATAAACTTTTATTAAACTTCAAATGAAACAAAAAAAATTTTATTAAAATTCTTTTCATTTAAAACAATAAATGGGATTTGGACTAAATGCAAATTCCCGTATCCTTGCAGTTTCAGTATCTTTTTATTTTCATTTTTGGATTCAGTCTCATTTCACTCTCGGCTTCTTTTTACCGCCGAAAAAAACTTTTTGTATAATAGTAAATCTTAACTTAAAATTTCCCAACATTAACATGACTTTACAAAAAACCAACTTCAACTTAAATTTAACTTTAATTCAATAAATCAAAACTTTAATTTAAAACTTCAAATGAAACAAAATAATAACTACAATTATATTCATTTTTTTAAAACAAAATGGGTATTGGAGCTAAATGCGAATTCCCGTATCACTTGCAGTTTAGTATCATTTTTTTAGTTTCAGTTTGTGATTCAGTCCGTTTCACTCTCAGCTTGGGTTTCCCCGCCGACAAAAAAACAGTTTGTAAATATGAATTTTATATTTCAATTTAAACTTAAAAATCGATTTTATCATAAACTTAAAACAAAATTAAACAAATACTTTAATTTCCCAAAAAATCACAATTTTAAACTTAAACTTCAAATAAAAAACAAATAAAATACAATTAATTTATTTCTTTTAAAACAATAAAGGTGTATTGGAGTAAAATGCGAATTACCGTATCACTTGCAGTTTCAGTACATTTTTATTTAGTTTGTGATTCAGTCTCATTTTTCACTCTCAGCTTCAGTTTCACCCCCCGAAAAAAAAACATTTTTGTATAATAGTGAATCTTATACTTAAACTTCAATTTTAACATGATTTTATCAAAAAACTTAAACTTCAACGTAAATTTTAGTTTCAATTTATACTTTAACTTCACATAAACACAACTTAGTAAAATTCAAATGAAAAAAAAATAATAACTACAATTAATTTCTTTCTTTTAAACAAAAAAGGTGTTTTTGGAGCTAAATGCGAATTACCGTATCACTTGCATTTTCAGTACATTTTTAGTTTCATTTTGTGATTCAGTCTAGTTTCACTCTCAGTTTCTTTTCACCGCCACAAAAAAACATTTTGTTAATGTGAATTTTTATACTTAAACTTAAAATTTTAAACATCGCTTATCAAAACCTTCAATTTAAACTTCAACTTATACTTAACTTCACAAAAAATCCCCCCCCTTTTATTTAAAATTTCAAATGAAACAAAATTAAATACTTAAAATATTTTTTTCATTTTAACAAAAAAGGGGGAATTTGGAGCAAAAAGTTTATTCCACTGATACTTATAACTGTATTTGATTTGCCCATGAGAACTTTGATCATGGGTTATATAGCAAAATAAAAAGCAGCAGAAATATAACTTTTTTAAATTCAGTTTGAGATTCCATTGACGACTTAAAAGCATTTAGGCAAATAGGAAACGTCCATTCTGTAACTCATTTAGCATAAAGGAGAGGTTTAAAAACTGAACCAAGAAGCAAACTCTGGCTTTGATGTGAGAAAGCCCCTTTTCTCCCTCTGAAAAACCAATTTGATAAAAAAGCCCAAAAGTTGCGTTTTAAATTTTTCTCAACAAAGATTTCTAAAAATAACAGTGGCTGATAAAAGGCACGTTCTTTGGTTTTTTACCCTCTAGATGAAAAAGTTTTAAAGCTTTTTAACATGGTCATTGTTAACATTTAAGACTTTCGGGGCCCGAATATAAAAGGTGGAAAGGGTCATTTCCCCGCGCGCGTGTTTACATTATAGTTGTGAGTTCGACTTTTCCGAACCACTGTGGGATCCATCTTCAGGACGACGATACAATAATATACTTTCTCCAACGAAAAAAATGCAGAGTTTATAGTGGGGGGGGTAAATAAATGCCGGAAAAATAAAAAGTCGCCTTTGTGTATAAAAGGAAATATATTTAACCAACGAAGAAAAAATCTCGTGCTAGATCAAGATTTCCCTTTTGTGTGAAAAGACCCCGTGATAGAGTGAATAGAGTTACAAAGTTGTTATTTTTAAAAAAATTTTCGAGACATCTGCATTTTTTCTTTGGGACCACATATCAGATGAGCCCGTTTTATATGATGCGATCATTACTACCCGGGATAGCCCCTCATTACAGTCTTGGGATAAATAATAAAAACCTAAAAATGTTTGGGTTTTGAAGTGGAATTGAAAAAAAATGCTAGAATAATGAAAAAAAATAAGATTTTGATTTTAACCCAATTATTTTTTTAAAAAAAAAAATCAGTGGTAAAATCCTGAAAAATGGGATCCCACAGTGGGGAACGAAAAGTGCGGGGCCGGCGAAATGACCAGTTTCACAGTTTTTAAAAATATTGGGCCGCAAAAACCCTTAAATGTTTAACAAAATTTCCCTGGAAAAAACTTTTTTTTATTTTTTTATTTATTATTTAAAGTCTATCCCATTCAGTTATAAAAAAAGATTTACAGGAGGACAACATCTTTTTAAATATTAATATAAAATATATATCTTTTTCATCTAGAAGGGGTAAACCACAGAACGTGCCTTGATCTGCCACGTTATGTTTGTAACCTTTTTTGAATAATATAAGTGAAAACAGCTGGGGCTTTTCTATCAAATTTTTTGGGAGGGGAAGAAAGGGGGACATATCACAAATCAAATTTAGAGTTTGCTTTTGGGGTTAATTGTTACTTTACCATCATGCTAGGTATTTAGGATGAACATTTCCTATCTTTTTTTTCGTCTTTTAAACGTCGATGGAAAACTTAAAAACATGATTAAAATAAACTAAAAATGTGATTTATTTTACATTTAAATATACGAAGTTCAATTTGGAAAATATACTCCCAATTTATATCTGATAGTTTTAATGGGATGACTTTTTGCTCTTTGTTCACTATTATATTAAAATAAAAATATATTTTTTTTGGTTATATTTTTTTCATTGCGTAATTAAAATATTCCATCAAATATCACGAAAAGACCAGATTCCCCCCAAAGCTTCAATACGGCTGTGCAAAAAAGTGGACAATTAAAATAAATTTTTGACCTGTTTTACTAGCAAACTAATAATTTCCTCTCCACCCCTAAAGTAGGGGGGTTGGTGGATGTAGTGAGGTTTTTGTGGTTGTGGAAGTTAAAGTAATGGTAAAAAATCCAAAAAGCAGAAGTTAAATTAAGAAACTTAAGATTAATAGAAGATAACAAGAATAAAGCAATAGTAAAAATTTATTTTTGCCTAGGCCCAATTTGGGTAAATCACATATATACAATTTCAGATTTTACTGCTTTTTTTACTTTTTTTTAATTCCCTTAAAAAATTTTTAGAGTAGCTCAATTAGTTCATACTTTTATAGGTTTTTTAAAAAATGTTGCAAAAACTTAAAATTTTTATTTTATGTATCTTGTTTTTTTCATCTCACCGTTTTTAACCATTGCGAAAACCCCCATAGCGAGCGTAGGCTCATTGGGGGGTTTACCAATAATTTTAAAAAAGTGATTTAACATGCAATAAAAAAAAATACATGACATGAAAATAGAAATCTACGATATTTTTTTTTAATTTTTGTTTTCTTTTTGGTTTATAGAAAATTTAAGTATAAGTTGAAGTTTAATTAAAAATGAAGTTTATGTTAAAGTTGAAGTTGAAGTCAAAATTTCTCTAAGAACATCGGGCGAAAAGTAGAGAGTGAAAAATGAGAGTGAATCACAAAAAAAAAAAAAAAATGAAAAAAAAAGGAACTAAAAATCAAATGGAAAAGGGAAACAGAAAGGGAAAAGAAAAAATTTTCATTAACACTGGTAAAATAAAAATAGGTACCTATTGTTAAAAACCCAAACTGCAAGAACAAGAACCTTACCCTAACAGACATGGATATTTTAATTTTTTTTTATATATTTATTTTTAACACTAACCACTAAAAAATAAATTTTGTCCAGACGCATTATCACTTCTAACAATATTTAACACCTTTTATACGCGTTCCAAGCAAAGATGTGGGACACTAAAACGCAACATGTCGGACCGATCGGTGATAGAGCGAGCTGCTTACGGCGGGCTCTGTTTTCAGTTTTTCAACCCATTTTTGTTTCTTTCTGTCTTTTTCAAACAGTTTTAATGCATATCGTCCCCGTATTTTATTAGTAAAAAATTTTAAATTTGGGATCGGGTTTTTTAAAAAAGGGAATTTTAATGGCATTTTTAAAAAACAAAAAAAAATTTAGATTTTTGATGATATTAGCTCGAAAAAAAACAAACCCAAACTGTTTAAACTTTAATACAGAAAAAGTGTATCAAAATAATGTGAAGTGAAATCGATGATTTTTGCCCAAAAAAATTTTTCCCCCCAAAACTAAATAATTTAAAAATTCTTTTATCTAAAATCAAAAGAGCTTGCAGGTTTTCTACATCGTTTTACTGTAAACGCAAACGGAGAAGGCTATTTTAAATTTTTTACTATAAACCTTTGGGGCTACGTTTTTTTTTAAAATTTCATTTTTAAAAGTGGCCCATTTAATAGCTGTGACCTATTTTATTTTGTTTTGTATGTCAAAAATGGCATGACGCGCCATTCTGCAGACAGCTTTAAAATCTTGTAGGTCATATCATTATACTTATTCCATTGTAATAATATAAATCGTATTTATTATGATATTATGTATAATACTGGGAAAAAACGCTAAAGTCCCGCCGCGTTGAAGGATGAGCTTTTTATAGTTTTTAGTTTGCGTGGCATATCTTTACTTTTGCAAGTGCTTTGTTTTGTTGCCTACACATTGAAGTGATTGTTGTCAAGTTTCTATTGTTTCTTGTCAATTGGTATTATTTACTTTAAAAAACTTATATTAAAAGCTTTATCTCTATGGATTCTGGCTAACTTTTCAACTTTTTCTTTCAAAAGGTACTACACACCATAACCTTAATGTCCATGTATAATATGAACGTTGTAGCCCCACCCGTTTGGTCAGAATCGGCCCAAATGGCACGAAAATATCGCACAAAAAATCAAAAAACTTATATTAAAAGCTTTATTTCTATGGATTCTGGCTAACTTTTTCATCTTTTTTTTTTTTAAAGCAATACATTACCATAACCTCAATGTCCACGTGAAATATGAACGTTGTAGCCTTACCCGTTTGGGCAGAATCGGCCCAAATGTCACGAAAATATCGCGCTAAAAATCGAAAAAAATCGTAAAAGTACGATATTCATGAGAAATATTTCTTCGATTGTACTCAAAAACGTAGCAAATCTAAGTTCAGAGATTTCAAAGGTCTCTCAAATTTTCATCAAGATCGCATATGCCGTTGGCCCGGTAGAGAGCAAACAAACAGACAAAAATACAAACAAAAAAAAAAAAAAAAAAACTAAAAACAAACAAAAAAACACCCGAGCTTAATTTTTTGGGGGGTCTGTGAAACTGAAGTCTTCGCTTCATTCGCTTCACTCGCTACGCTCATCCAATTATGTATTAAATGAACAATGACGGCAAACAGAATATGTAGGCCTACATTAATTAATAAGATAGAAAAGGAGTTGGGACTGTGCATAAGCCCTAATACAATTATTATTATTTTTGTTATTGTTTTGTTATTATTATTATTATGACTTTATTATATATATATATATATATATTAAATTATCAAAATAAAACTCAAGAAGTATATCTCAATTAAAAGTGCCACAAGAAACGAGCGATGTAACTGTATGTGTGTGTTTACTGTGAGTTGTGAACATTCTTGACGGTTTGAATTTGATTTAGTATTTATCGTACCCTGTTAGCCTATATTTAGTATATAGCCTATAAATACCAATGATTTATTATGATATTACAATTAGAGAATTGTAATATGGATA
This sequence comes from Sweltsa coloradensis, assembly GCA_024449915.1. Lineage (NCBI taxonomy): Eukaryota > Metazoa > Arthropoda > Insecta > Plecoptera > Chloroperlidae > Sweltsa > Sweltsa coloradensis. The sequence continues at coordinate 7,508 of JAMZAV010000957.1, forward strand.
CAAATGCCATCCTCGGTGTCTCATGGGTGCATGGGGCGCAGGTCTGAATATAGTAATATTATTCTGGTGGACATGGTCTCGAATCCCGCATATTGGAGAGCGATTTTATCATTTTGGTTGACCCCCATGCTTTTGATTATCATCAATTTACAACATTTTGGGAGAGCAACGACAATGTACCTGTGATTGTACATATTCATAAGTGACAAACACGGAATGACATGTGTTCTTCAGGTAAGCACATAGCGCGCTCCTCCGACTATCACTGATCGGACAGTTGCATTTTTCGCCACCAGGTAGCAACCCCTTTGCTTGGAAATGCGTAAAATAAGATTTAAATTTTAGTTGAAATGAAAATAAAATGTAATTTACTAAATTATTTATTAATATTTAAACCATAAATATAATGTTGTCAGATTGCACTCGCATTATAATCATTGTCTATAACGCGCAATCCTCAACATTTATCGCTTATGTACTTCACAAACTATAAGTTTTCACTATAACTAAGTGGAAGCTACTCAATGATAACAATTTGACTTTGTACAACTTACTTGTTGCAGTTAACGAGTGGAGTAAATCGCCGACTGAGACAGAAGTCAGGAAGATTGAGGCAGTTATCTTTGCGGCAAAACAAAGAAGAAGGATTAAGACAGGGAGTCATTGAAAGAACTACATTTATGTATCTGTTCGCAATTATTTTCCCTCGCTTTGCTTTGCGCTTTGCTTGCAAAACACAAACATTGGTCTTGTGGCCAAAATCTCGTCTTCCAATGCAGAAGGTCCTAGGAGCGATTCCCGCTAGAGGCAGAAAGTAACCATAACTTACTATGGAGCTATCCGAATAGTGACCAAACGCTTTCATTCCCTGGTCTTATTCTCGTTTTACGTCACCTTACGCGTCATGATATCCATGACGTAGCTAGTAGCATCAGAATAGTCGAGCGCACGATCGAGACTCGCCGAAATCTGGGAATGAGAACAAGAATCGGAAAAGGACACCTGATCTTGTTCTTAGTACTAGAACATGGCGGCTGTTTACGATACGTCCGATAAATTGCATAAATAAATAAAAGATAAAATGCATTAAGCAATCTAGTTACAAGACCAGGAATCAGACCAAGAATAAGAACAAGACAAGTAATGAGACCAAGAACGGCGAAGAACACTATTCGGTTAGGTCCTATAACTTCTACCTAGGTAGAGCTAGTGCTAACGTTTACGTTTCACATACTTTCACCAGATGGATTCTTCAATGTTGTCGGCGAATACACAAATAACACAAAAGAAGAAATCAAGATCCCTTTTTCGGTTTGAAAAACAGTCCCTGGCAGCCTTCGGATACGAATTGTCTTCACGTATTATATTTATGCACTTACGCTAACGGAGACGAATAAGGTTTGTATATACGAATAAATTAATGTAGGGTATGGTTCTGCTAGATATCGCAAGTACGGCAACAATTATCATAATCATTATCGGTGATTATCGTTCGGTGAATGTGTGATTGTGTTGTCTTGGGGACGGGGAACGGGGAACGGGAAGAGGAGCGAGCATGTGCGTCTGGCTATCATCCTACAGCCGTCAGATAACATGTGCTGTATCACGCCAAACGTTGATTACTTCATGAAGCATGTGCGCGTTATTTTGACCATCTACGTCTATTGACGTCAAGGTGGATCAAAGGAAGAGGGAAAAGACAAAGTTACGTTCCAATGCAAAATTGAGATGCTTTTCATTGAATTATAAATTAGAAGCTCGGTTTGAAGACTACAGGCCAGAAAAAATCCACGGACAAGAGAGAACGGCAAGTTTCTTGACTATAATGCCTAGTTTCTAGTTGTAGATAATCTTCTAAAAACTTGTATTGATCCCCCCCCCCCCCACCAATACCAGGAGTTGGAACGATTATTGCTCTTTGAGTGCCGTGTCGTAAGACTACAATCGACGATGTTTGCACAACAAAATGTTTTACAATCATATTCATAGCCGCGCTGTTCAAGAGATTGTTAAAGTGAAGAGAGGTAGGACATGCGTTTTTGGCAAATTGCTTTACCGCAGCGCAGGCGTCTGAAATTTCGAACATATATCACGATGTACTAAATATATTAGTCCATGAGCCAGCTAATCCAAACCCTCCCCCCCCCGGGGCGGAAGGTTTGAAAGTGGTTTCGAGAAGCTATTATATTAAATTTTTATTTTACTTGTAAGCCATCATGACTTTGGTGGGTGTACCCACCAGGGGTGACCAAACATTTTTGTCCCAAAACTAAAAATATTTATTTAGAGCCAACTATACGCAAATGGTCCAGTTTTTTTTTCCTTATTTCATTAAATTAAATATTTCGAATTTTAGAAATTAACTTTAGGGAGATATCATTACTATATCCGGAGATAGCACCCTATGCTGTTTTGGACAACATGAAAATTTTTCGTTCCTATATGGGCATGTGACTATTCAAATGAAAGGTCTTGAAGAGTAGATTAAAAATATGTAATTTTATGCATATGTTAATCATGCATTTTGGGCCAAATTTCTCAAAAAACACTCGAAAAAACTCGCTGTGGGAAGCCGCATGCCGTAATCTTAAAATATGGTCACACCGTTTGATGTTTTGTTTATATTTAGTCTGAACAAATAAAATGAGCATAGTTTTTATGTATTTCGATCAAAAAACTTTGTATTTGTTTAATTTAAATTGTTTAAAAGTTCCGAAAATGTGGTATTATTCATGCAACTACAGAATTAATTGCATGTATACGACTCTTATTTATCGTTGAAATATTCTATATAAGTGTTCTGTATAATAAGATAAATTATAATTAATTAACTGAATCATTTAGTCTTAAAGAGGCAATCGGTATTGAAGCAAAGGTAAACATATTAAGCTGGCTACCAATATAGGTACAATTTGCCTGTACAAATCCTTACAATACAAATTATAATTTCCAAAAATCTACATAAGTTAATAGTTTCTATTACCTTTGATTATGTTATAAGTGAGATGCATATTTTTTATCATCAATAAATTTCAATTAATTGATGTGTATAATAATACATTTAACTCAAAGGACCAGTATATTATATACTACTTGGCATTATTTTGTTGTGTTATTCGTAGCAAACATTATACAATGCTCATAAGCAGGTTATTATATATAAAATCTTTTACTGACAACATTTTAGTAACCGCGCTGTCCAAATAAATGATGTTATTATATTATTATTTACCATATTGGCCATAAAAACATTAGTGGTCCGTTGTGTCGAATTATCATTTAACTCGGGTACTAGATTAACGCCCACTGCGACCCTGCATCAGAACTGATAGTAATCACCTCAAAAAAGGAATAGGATGTGGGTTTTATTCTCCTATTCAGTTAATAACTGATTTACAATTATTGTGCGTGTGTGCTTTACGCACATTATGCAGATATCTAAGTAGAAATAGTAAGGCGAGCGACAGTATAGACACAGATTGCTTCTATTCATAGTTAGCTTCGTTCATCATTCAAATTATCAAATTGTGCATATTTATATAATTTATCTATATATTTTTGTATAAATGACAGATTTTATTTTTGTCGTGTAGGTCTTACATGTTTTTTTATTTCGTCAAATATATTTTCCCGCTTTGGCTTCTATTATGGACACACCTAGTAGGGTTTCTCAACAAAACCCATTTAGGGTTATTCGGTTAGCCTACAAGTCGACATCACAGAATACCATGCAATAAGCCATTATGCATAAATATTTGTACCATTACATTGTTATTAAAAGTGTGACATTAATGCTACCCATACCACTGGTATTTAGCATTACAAGACTTGTAAACGACAAGTTTAATAAAGATAGGGTTGCATCAGTTGATCCCCTAGTATAATTTAAACTTTATACAATATTTTAATGTCTAGTAACATGATTTACATAATTTCTCATGTTCTTCAATCTATACTCAATGCTAATATGAAGCATTTTAAACTATTTTAAAAATAAAAATAAATCCCATGTTTTATATACAAATACAATCAACTTGAAAACCCATTGTGGGTATACCCACCAACATATTGAAAGTAAACAAGCCACATCTAAAGCATAGCAGCTAAAGTGATTATTGGATGAGCGTAGCAAGCGTAGCGAGCGAAGCGAAGATTCCATTTCACTACACTGGAGAAAAAAATCCGGAATGTTTTTTTTTTTTCTTTCTTTCTTTCTTTCTTTCTTTCTTTCTTTCTTTCTTTTTGTATTTTTGTGTGTTGTTAACACGATTCCGGCTAAACCGATACTCCGATTGCGATGAAATTTTATGGAGACCTTCAAAATCTCTGAACTTAGAACTGCCACGTTTTTGAGCGCAATCGGAAAATTATTTCTCATGAAAATCGCCATTTTACGAATTTTTTCAATTTTTAAAATATTTCTTCGACTTATAACACCTACATGCTTAATTCGATTTTAATGATTTTTTTACAAAACCTTTATTTCATGAATTAAGATATTCGTGTCAAATTTGAACGCAATCGAATCGAAATTTTACATGTTTTTTCTCATAAAAAATCGAAATTTTACGTGTTTTTTCTTTTTTTAAACAAGTCTTTGACTTATAACACCTACATGCTTTATCCTATTGTAATGAATTTTTCACAGAACCTTAATTTTATGAATTAATATATTCATGTAAAATTTGAGCGAATTCGAATAATTATTTCATTATGAAAATCGCAATTTTACGATTTTTTCCTTTTTTAAAATTACGATTCATAAAAAAAATTAAAAATAAAGTCAATTTTTTATTTAATTTAATTTAATTTAAAAAAATTTTCGACTTTGTAATTGGATGAGCGTAGCGAGCGAAGCGAAGATTCCATTTCACTACACTGGGGAAAAAAATCCGGAATGTTTTTTTTTTTTTCTTTTTTTCTGTATTTTTGTGTGTCTGTGAACACGATTCCGGCTAAACCAATACTCCAATTGCAATGAAATTTTATGGAGGTCTATGAAATCTCTGAACGAAGAACTGCACGGGGGAAAAATCGATCGAAAAATTATTTCTCATGAAAATCGCAATTTTACGATTTTTTTTCGATTTTTAACAAAATTCTTCGATTTATAACACCTGCATGCTTTGTCCGATTGTAATAATTTTTTCACACAACCTTTATTTTATGAATTGATATATTCGTGTGAATTTTGAGCGTTATCGAAAGATAAATTTCTTTACAAAATCGCAATTTTTGGAATTTTTTTGATTTTCAAATTTCTTTGGCTTATAGCACCTACATGCTTTATCCGATCGTAATGATTTTTTCACAGAACCTTAATTTCATGAATTTATATATTCGTGTGAAATCTGAGCGCAATCGAAAAAAATTATTTGTTATGAAAATCGAAATTTTACGATTTTTTTCTTTTTTAAATTACGAATAATTAAAAGAAATTAAAATTAAAGTTTATTTTTTATTTATTTAAATTAATTTCAAAAAAATCAACTAAGTTATGACTTTTTCACAGTTCAACAGAAAATCCGCATAACACTTAACAACTCAATGCACCAATTACGCTCATCCAACAACGCGGCGGGACTTAAGCGTTTTCCTAGTTATTATACATTTGTTCTTGCCACACCAACCAAAGTGGATTAATTCGGTCATAAATGTCATTCAATTTAATGCCGCAAGATTTAAAATATAGATTTGACATCGTTTGTACAACCCTACAAAGTAAAATAATTAATCTAATTAGACCACAAGTCGATAGGGTCCAACGCAAAATGTCAATGTTTGGTTCATTTACGAGCAAAATTAGTAATTTATTATTGTTTACGGCTTACGCGGTGAAATTAATATCCTTCTGGTGGGTATACCCACCAAAGTTATGGCAGCTTACAAGCTTAATTAATATAAACTCAATGTATAAAAGTATCTTAAATTACCTTTAGACCTTCCGCCCTGCGTACGGGGAGTTTTACGAAGACCGCTTACGATCGAAATTTAATATTTTTTATTTTTACAGTGGGTACTTTGGTCGCCCCTGGTGGTTACACCCACTAAAACCATGACGGTTAACAAGCGGAAATTAAAAGTCAATATATCAAAGTACCTAAAACCACCCTCAGACCTTCTGGTCCAGTTGTGGGGAAGGTTTAGGAAATTTCATTTATGATATAAATCGACAGATATGTATTTTTACGGTGGGTACTTCAGTCATCCCTGGTGGGTACACCCATCTAAACCATTTTATCTTACAAGCATAAACTTACACTAATATATTAACGTACCTAAAACCACCCTCATACCTTCCGCCCTGCGTAGGGGGAGGTTTACAAAGACGCCTTTGCAACCGAAATGTATTATTTTTCATTTTTACAGTAAGTATTCTGGTCACCCCTGGTGGGTACACCCACCAAAACCGTGACAAATAACAAGCAGAAATCAAAAGTCGATATATAGAAGTACCTTAAACCACCCTTAGACCTTCGGCCTAGGTGTGTGGCAGGTTTAGGAAAGTCCATTTACGATAGAAATTGAAAATTCTTTATTTTTTCGGTAGGTACTTTGGTCATCCTTAGTGGGTACACCCACCCAAACCATGATGTCTTACAAAATGAACTCAAATTTAATATATTTAAGTGTGTCAAACCACCCTTAGACATTCCGCTCGGTGTAGGGGAGGTTTGTGAAAGCCCCATTACCACCGAATTTTTTATTTTTTATTTTTACAGTGGATGGTCACCCCTGGTGGGTACACCCACCAAACCCGTGATGGCTAACAAGCGGAAATCGAAAGTCAATACATAAAAGCACCTAAAACCCCCCTTAGACCTTCCGCCCTGCGTAGGGAGTGGTTTGTGAAGGCCCCATTACCACCGATTTTTTTTGTTTTTTTTTTACAGTGGGTACTTTGATCACCCCTGGTGGGTACACCCACCAAAACCGTGATGGATTACAAACGGAAATCAAAAGTCAATATATAGAAGTACCTATAACCACCCTAAGACCTTCCGCCCTGCATAGGGGGGGGTTTGTGAGTGCCCCATTACCACCGAAAATGATTATTTTTTTATTTTTACAGTTGGTACTTTGGTCACCCCTGGTGGGTACACCCACTAAAACCATGACGTGTTACAAGCGGAAATTAAAAGTCAATATATAAAAGTACCTAAAACCACCCTCAGACATTCCACCCCGGGGGGGGGGGGGGGGGGGGGAGGTTTACCTACAGTTGGCTCAAAGTCTATATGGCTCAACAGTAACACATTTATAAAATTTGTTTTCAAATAATTAAAAAAAAATCAATTAGTTTAAACGAATTTTCAAATTCCAAAATCTCAAGTCAAAATTGACTATAATATATTCGTGATTTTTTCTGGGTGATTAAGAAAAAAATTGTGAAATCTATGACCGTAGGGCTGTGTTTGTTTGCTTTATTGACAACTTTGCCAAGTTTCATATATGTCGGATGCTTCTTGGACGAGCGAATAGCTATTTGCTAACTGCAAAATGTGCCCTATTCCCTCTGAAGGCGAAATTACTTATTGAAATTACAAAACTAATATAATATAATCCGCTCGCTCTGTATACCACACTCACGCTCTGCTCACAAAAGCGGTCACTTCAATTTGAAACTAGAACATTCAAAAATTTAAACTTACACCTGCCAGGTCTATTGTCTGGTATAAAATAACATTGTCTCTTGAAAATCGCACTTCTATATACATTAGTTCATATCAATTTTTCCAAGAACACTCATGGAACGATTGATTGCAGTCATTCTTCACATCAAAATAAAAATCAAGTCTGTAAAAGTTCTACGATAATAGGCCTATTTCAATCCCACACACTCAATGAATCAATCATGAATGAATCATTAATCAATCAATGACTACATAGAGTGTGTACGGTATTTACAAACTATTTACAAAATGATGTCAAAATGTGACGCGTGCTACCCACTGGTGGTGTCCAGCACCCTCAAGATAACGTATAGCGTGTTCCGAATGCGATCTATTTTGTTCGTCAATTCAATATAATATAATAGTTAGATTGAAATCATAACAATACCAATATTACTACTTTGTCCTATATTTGATCCGGAGAGGATACTGCCACAGACTACAAATTCTCATTTCACAAAATATCTTTTGAAGAACTCAAGAATTAATTCTAGAATTTTGATATTTGCGATTCACATATAATTGGACTTCACAATAAAAGAATACATTGGAGACGATGGTGATTTTTGTTGCTTAACCTATTTTAGTAATGCACTATAAGGCTATTCGAAACGATGAGTGGAGAAAGATGAGGGTGAAGGACGAATAAAAAAACATGCGATATACGGAATTCGAACCCACGTCCTCGTAGAGCCATACGCAAACAATGTCGGAGTTGAAGAGAAATTAGATAATCATTTCTCTTCAATCGGGTCGCGACCTGATGTTGAAGTTGTAAATTTACGAATAACATTTTGGTTACACATCGCATTCGTTGTTTTTTTTTTTATAAGTTAGTGCATGTGAGCTGCGGATGGAAGTTTCAGTTCTGCCAATCGAAAAATTTCAAATTTTGTCACTTTAACGATGTAAAATTACGTACTAGTGATAGTGATACTGTATTTTACAATTATCTATTACATCCTAATTTATGAAAGTAACTTTGGTAGAAATAGCGTCTAATTAGATATTAACAATTGGCTGGATGGGGTCGGCCGGAGGGCACTGGGGTAGGGATTCTATCGAATTCTTACATTTGCAACTTTTAAAAGCCTAAAACACTTCAAAAAATGTGAAATTGTCTATGCAACGTAAACCGGAGAGTCGTGATGATCGCGTTCGCCCGCCCCCGCCCTTCCCCATATCCGCCCCTTGCGTTATTAATTTTTTTTGTAACATTGTAGTAAAATGAAGTGTTGATACTGATATATATCTATAAAATAAAATTTGAAGCACCAAGAGATTGATAAATAATCAACCTATCATCCACCCTTCAAAAAAGCTAGAATTTTATTTTCCCTCCTCTCACCATGATGTCATGATGTCCAGAACACCGTTTTACAACATTAGTTTCAAGTGTCAACACACTGTTTTTTTTATGGTATTGTTAGGTATAGATGACTATGAGTTGTATGCCTAACACAACACTTGGCAAACTGGTTAGTTCAAGAAGATTGTGCCACAATAAGTGAAATAAATAAAATAACCTTTTGTTTTGACAAAAGTATTTTATTTTGATTGGCGTACAACTAACTATATTCCATCCATCTAAACACAGAAGAAATATGTAGAGAATAAACCTCCTGTGAGTGTGACAAAGTGTTCCTAAAAACTACGACGGACTGCCAAGCGACACGTCATTGCGAGCTCCGTGCAGTACTTGCTGGGTCTGTGATTGTGAAGTGTCGAGTTACTTATATCCCCCACTCCCAGTCTCCCATGGCTCGCCATCATTTCCCCTACCCTCCCGCTTCTCCCCCGGATGCGAGATTTTTAACGGTCTAATCGGAGAAGCCTGCGTCTCTTCAATGTTTCATATCATCTTAAGACATAGGAGACGTAACGACGGTGTAAACCAATTTTTAAACCATTAACTGTTAGCTGTTTATGTATTTTTAGCTCTGTTTTATGAGTGAGAAAACACCACAGTAGTTTTAATTTGAATGATGAAATTCAGTCTTATAAAACCAGACGACATAAAGATGTTCCCACAGTGAAATATAATTTAGGTGTTTTTAAACGAAGCCAAAGATTAAATGTAAAAGATTGTACAATAAGGTACCGACTGATAAAAATTAACTCTGTTCATCGTTTTAAATCTGTTTTTAAGGAATATCTGGATCGCGCTTTCTATAAAGTGTCTGATTTTATGTACTGATATATTAATAATTGTAAAAAAAATATATTTTAATGTATATTGTTGAAAAATGACGAAATCAGTCATATATTTTAGGATGTATGATGAATAATGTAATGAAGTGAAATGAAATGAAATAGACTGGGGACAATCCAACACGCATATCCTCGCAACCCTGTATTAACATAACTCCCCTTAAGATGGTGCAAGATGCCAGTGGCGTGGCGAACTACTAAGAGTGATCGGTGCCTATACAATATTATAACTATACCCACCCCCTACTTTCGTGGGCAATAAGGGGGTCTGGGGGCGCGCCCCCAGTTTAGCCCCGCAGGGAATTTTTTCAATTTTGGTGATCCAAGAATGGATTTGGTGCGTTTTACCGGCAATTAATATGATTTTATAGATGTTGATAGCCTCATTTTTATGTGATGAAATTTTAATGAAATGGATGAAAAAATGTTTTTTGTTGAACTCGTAAAACCAACGGTTTTTCATTCTTTTTTGTCTTCCCCAGTTTAGCCCCACAGGGAATGTTTTCAATTTTGGTGATCCTAGAATGGATTTGGTGCGTTTTACCAGCAATTAACATGATTTGATAGCCTCATTTTTATGTAATGGAATTTTAATGAAATGGCTGAAAATATAATTTTTTGTTGAACTCATAAAGCCAACGGTTTATAGTTCTTTTTTTGTCTTCCCCAGATTAGCCCCGCAGGGAATTTTTTTAATTTTGGTGTTCCTAGAATGGATTTGGTGCGTTTTACTGGCAATTAATATGATTTATTAAACGAGCGAGTGAGCGAAGCGAATGAGGATTACTATTCAAGATAAACGGCACTTATTCTGTGACTTTGTGTGTGTGTGTGCTAGTGTGTACTATAAAAATCAGCCGAATCGCTGAACACATTGCGCTTTTGTTTTAATTGTTAACTCATAAAGCCAACAGTGTGTTATTCCTTTTTGCCTCCTCGTAGCGGCATAGCCAGAATTTGGGAAAAAAATACACATTGTGAAAGTAACCAATGAAGAATTTAATACCTACAAGAGGAATCCGGGGGCCTTCCCATTTGAAAAAAAAAAAATTGTATGTCCTAGACCGTTAAAATAATCTGTGCGTTTTGGAAAACTATTTTGTTATTTTTTTTGTTTTCTCCGTTTATTGGCAGAGCCATTATTTGGGATTTAGGAAAACTACTTAAACGCATAATAATGAAAATTAGGGGCTCCGTGGGCGTTCCCCTAGAAAAATGTATGTTCAAAGTAATTTGGTACAAATCTGTGTGTTTTAAAGAAACACTTTGTTAACAAATATTTGAAGAGAAAAGATACGATTTTATTCTTTTACGGACAAACTTGCTGTCTCGATCTCATTGAAATCAATGCTATTTTATGTAGAAATTGTACTGGAAATACCTCAATTGAAATAGGTCCAAGAATGTTCTTCTTATTGCATTCACGACGTCGATAATCCTGCTTTATAAGACGGTAACTAAAAATTAAAACAGATAACTCGAAAATGTTCCTGACTTCCTCCATGCCACCAGCTGTTTATTTACTTAAATTCCCCAAATCAATCTATTCAATCGAATATAAGCGAGCTTGTCTATTCATTTAGCAGAATTGTTGAATTGCTACCTGTTATTAGTTTAGTTGAGAACTACTGGATGAATATCCATCATGCATGTTGTCTGCACTTTTACTTAATCATGATTCATGACAAACTTTTCAACGGTTTAGTAAAACTATAAGGTAAGTAAGAGCTGTAGCCATACAATTCAGTAGGATGTGATTTTAACAATTAAAATAGTCATATAAAGTATATAAAATATTATGTTTCAATAAAAAGTAATGAGTGGGTGGGTCCCTGCGGGACCACCCCCTTTTGGTATCGGTGCCTGGGCTCCGATTTGGTATGTTGATCATTTGATTTTTAAAACTGTATCAAATTTAAAAAAAAATTTGCATTTCTGTAAATAAAAAAATTATTACGTCCTAATGGACACCTGGGCCTGGATTCTTCAAAACGCCTAACTAAGACGTGTCTTAACTAGGACACTCTTAAGTCATTCTAGCTACTTAGGACACGGATCGGTATTCCTGAAAAATCTTAGCCCGTATTCTTCAAAGTGCCTAGCGCTAGGACACTTCTGAGACGTGCAAAAGATAGGTCAGCTCTGCGCGCGTCTTAGCGATGTCCTAGTGAGCAATGGCGGCGACCACGAAAGCTGGCTGTACCACCTCGAATGTAAAAGTCACAATTAAAAATGTTTGTGTCATCAGATTTTAATTAGAGTGGTATTTTTGGATGCAGAAAAATTTGCAAATAAAAGTAAAACAAATCATGTAATGCAACATTTTGTTTTAACAATAAAGGTAATCTTACCTAAAATTTGACAGGTAGGACCGTTGGAGTATGCCCCCCTAGCCCTACGCTTACGTTTTCTTTGCTTTTAAAACGTAGTTGTGGTAAGATTTGCAATTATAAATCAATGCAAACGGTATAGAGAACTAATCCCTGTACGTTATTCATATTGCTTATACGCCCTAGAGACCTAAAAAGGCTAGGGCCTAGGCCTAGGGTAGGCTAGCATTGACTTGCAAGAGTTGCGACCTCTGTAGGCTATAGGCCTAGCTAGGCCTAGTTCATCTAGGCCTACAACCCTATTTTATTAGAGAAATATAGGTACATGAGGCCCTCACAGTAAATCACTAATTGAAATGAAATGCAAAGAGGCTATAGGCCAAGGCCTAGCTAGTCTATCCCCAGGGAGGGATCTAATCCAATCTGAAGGCCTAGGCCTAGGCCAAGCCCCTAAGTTGTAACTTTAGGTAGGCCTAGCCTACTGTAGGCCCTACTTGTAGCCTACTGGCTATAGGCTTACATAGGTTTGCTAATAGGCCTCTGGGCTAGCTAAGCTAGGCCTAACTGTCGTTTTGGCCAACGCGGCTGGTACGATTGCCCTAGTCCCTAGGCCTAGGCCTATGACTTGGCTTATGGCTAACAACTGTCCTAACCTGGGCTCTAGGCTTCACCTACAGCTATGTCTAGGCTTAGGCTTTTAAAGTAGGCCTATGATGCCTACTTCATATAGAGTACATTTTATAAAACAAGTTTTAACTCATTAATTCATTACAAACCGCAAAGCGATCTTTCGTATATTGATCATTCGCGGCTGCTGCTAACCGAGTGACAAGATTAAGCATATTAATATGCTTGTTGTATCTCAGTGTAGGTAGCTTGTTTCAATCAATTTAAGTCAGTAGGCTCTACTTCTAGACTATGAGCGGTGAAACCATCTGGCAGCAGTAGGCCTAAGTAAACTGCATCCTTTTATTTATTTCTAACAAGGTTTTAGTAATTAGGCCTCTTTAATTTTTCTCTGGGACTGGAGCTGAAAGCTGGAGGGAGCCCAGAGGTCCAGCCACTGATCCTGTCATCCTGATCCAGATTAAACACATTATTTTAACTTGTAAAATATTGTTCCTACATGACATATTTTAACATTTATAATTATAAGGGTTGCGTTCTCTGTAATATAGGCAGGTATATCTAACATATTTGCTTAAAATTGAATAATTTGATTGGTTAGTAATAGTCAGCATGTTAAGATAAGCACATTTGTAGAGTCTAACCTTGTTTAAAATAACTAGGCCTACCAAACAAACCAACATGACTAGGCCTACAACAAAAATGAAACCCACTTCCAATACAATTCCACACACAGTTACACCATTCTGTGACAAAGACAGAATAAAATAGGGCAAATCAAATTATTCTTAGTAAAATCATTGTCAACTACTTTGAAGTTAGGTAGTAGTGGATATAGTAGGGCTAGTAAGCACTGTAAGCTAACTACCGGTACTCTAAAGTTTAAATTTGTATTAAAAATGTAAAATAAATTGTTTCCGCGTTGTATTTTTTAAACACTTCTCATGGCATATTGTCATAAATAATTCAATGGGTTATTTTGAGTAGACTAGGGACACATGTCTAATAGCAATTTCCTTTAACAAGATAGTACCAAGTACATACCGGTAGTACCATCCTATGCTATCCACTGTAAAATTTGGTTGAAAGACTGAAATTTTTTATTAAATTGGTGATGTGTTCGTCTACAGATTGGGACTAAAGTTAACATATAATATAATTCATAAATTAGAACCTATGCATACCTACTTGTTTTCATGCATTTACATCAATTTTTGTTTTACTTAAGCCTACCTACCTTCTTTGACAGAATTTGGAAAAGGATCATTGAAAAAAAAATAGTATACAAATTATTCCTACCATTTTTTAAAAAATATTGTAAGAAAATGTCCCTGATGGTAGCTAGTTGATACCCTGCAGTAGGCCCCTAAGTGTACAAATAATTTCACCCTATATAGGCCTACCCAATTTCTTTTTTGAAATTTTAATTACCTATATTGTTGTTTGCTACAGTAAATTAATTTGAAATTTAATTTTACTAAATCTGCAAAAATTTCAGAGGTAATATGAGAAAATTAACAATGAAAGAACATTATTATTCAATATCAAATAGAGCCTACTAACCAACACATTAAAAAATTTCTTTACAATTTTAATAAAAGTAGTCAGCACTGAATACAAAAATTAATAAAGATGAATATAACAATGAATATAAAACAATATAAAACAAATATAAAATTATGAATGAATAGTCATTAATAGGGTCTGTATTTAGGTGAAAGGTGTAGAACTATTGGCAACATGCTGGTAAGTCACTGGTTAGTGCTGATTACTTCTAGTAAAATTTAAATTCAACATTAGGGGTGGGGGTTGTAAAGAGACAGTAGGTTGATTGGACCATAACATACATGTAAGAACATTATTTCAATGAGTAATTTGAATCATTATAATGTAAAGTTACTATCTTAGTTTTTTTAAATTGTGTTTTGACAAAAGAGTGGAAAATTTCCTATTAGTGTAGTCCTAATTGCACCATTATTCACTATTCAGGCAATCTGTATATTTTGACTTTCCGCACTTTGGTTACCCTGTGTCCCAAAATTATCCCCCGATTTTTAAAATTGTGTTTTTTGTGTAAGAGCGGAAAATTTCCAATTTCCCAGTCCCGTTTCACATCTATTTTCTGCTTATTCAAAAAAATTGGATTTTTAAATCTTTGGGCAGCCCTGCCGCTCAAAGTTACCATTACATATTTTTAGGATGTTCTTTAAATGAAAGAGCGGAAAATTTCCGATTTTTCTACCTAAGGTAAAATAGTATTACATTTTGCACAATTCTTCTGCTAAATGCCCTCACTATATAGGCAACACACCGACTACAGTAGAAAATTCAAATTTCGCGCGCTTTTTATAACCTTTTCCTTATTGGTCCAAAATGTCAAAATTGATGACGTCATCTATGACGTAATGCTACTTTGTCTTAATATTTAGGACACGTCTGAGATTTTCTTAGGCACCTTGAAGAATAGGGCGTGACTTAACTAGGACGTCTTAGGAACGTCTTAGTTAAAATGTCCTAGCAGTGTCTTAGTTAGGACACGTCTTAGCACCAAGACAAATCTTAGTCAGGCGCTTTGAAGAATCCAGGCCAGAAGTATAAATTTTATCGCCAAGACCCGGACTCGAACACGAGACACCTCCCTCCACTTCCGGACGCGTTCACCACTCGGACACTGCACCTGTGAGTAACTGGGCGCGTTAGCTGGCTTACGAGCGTATTTAGCCCATGTGCGTGTATTGCGGAACGTAGCACTGCAGACGCTACTTGCGTTTTCGGTATGATTTGTTATGTGTTTTGTTTTATTTTGTTTCTTTAACTTATGGTTCATGATTTTTTAACTAAAAATTAATATTTAAACTTAGATACTTTCATTATTTGTTTCATTGATAGGCTTCAACAAATAAACTGAAATGAAACATACTCAAATACTAATCGTTATGTAGAGAATAACCTTAATTATATTGGTATTATATTGGTAATTATTATAATTGGTAAATATTATTGGTATTGGTATTATATTGGTAATAAGTGAAGACATGACATTCAGCAGATAAAATGTTTTTTTAAAATAGACTTAAAAATCTACATGAACATTTAACAAGAACAAAAATAGGCTTATTGGATTGTACAATCCAAACAAGCACTGACCAAAATTAATTCTGTATAGTAGGTGAGACTTCTTAATGTGAAACTTAAAAAAAGGTGTATACAATTTCGGAGAGAATGCGTGAGGATTTGCTAAGAAATAATTATAATATGAATGTTATTGTACATAATGTAGTGCTAATACATAATATTGTGTAATATAATGGAAGTGTCATAAATCCTTCATAATAGACTTAAATCAGTATATATATATATATACGATAACTATACCTTGTGTGAATAAGCTTACAATCTGCTCATATTAATACAATTATTACAATATTATTAACTTATTAGGAAAACGACTAACTCGTTGTTAGACGAGTGAGTGAGCCATGTGTTGAGTACCCGGTAACATTCCCTTTCTTCCCCTACCTAGGGCCTCTCCATGCCTATCATAGGCTATAGAGTGGCGCATTATGGCCTTACAGTTGACCCTCAAAACCCTATTAATTATAGCTTTATAATTATTATCAAACTTAAATGCAAATGTCCCGGATACTCATCAACACATGATTCGCTCACTCGTCTAACAACGACTTTGGCGTTTTCCTAGTCTAGTAGGCGAAGGTGCCCTTTTTACCCGAAATGTGGAAGACCTAGGTTCAAACCCTCCGTCGGGAAAGATTTTCTAATTTCTGGATCGTATTTAAAAAATTATTAAACATGTTTTGAAATGCATACTATACTACGAAAACATGGGCAGTACGAAATAAGACCAAAGATTGCAAGGTTTACTCAATCTCTCAGCGGAATTTAGGGGAACCTTGAGCGTGCAAGATTCGATACATTTTGGTCACTGAATACAATCACGGCCTGACAAAAATCATTCGATAAAAATGACTTCTTCAAAACAAAACCATTGTCGTTAAATTAAAATAAAAACTACAAATTTCCATTATATTTTTTAATTTATTATTAATTTCTTGTAGGTTGAAATGGTAACGGATTTTTCTCATTTTGTTAGCAGTTCTCAGTTACCTGGTCACGGATGTCTGTTTAAAATTTTAGCTCAAACTATTTGGTCGTAGGGCCATAAGGGACCGGACAAACAAACAAACAAGATGTAAAACCAGTGTAAATTCATCTAACTACAATTCTTTTGAGTCCACTTTGCAGTGTTCTTGGAGCAGATTCCATCCTCAAACATGATGCCCGCATCTTTCTTCATCTTGCCATTAGGGCGAGATGGAGACTTGCCCGCAATCCACCCGCAACCATGATGCCCGCATGTTGCTTCATCTTGCCCTTAGGGCGAGATGGGCCCGTAATCCGCCCGAACCAGATGCCCGCATTTACCTCGCCCTTAGGGCAAGATACGGGTAAGATGGATATTAAATTTTACGGGCAAATTTCAACGTGCCCATAAACC
This sequence comes from Sweltsa coloradensis, assembly GCA_024449915.1. NCBI lineage: Eukaryota > Metazoa > Arthropoda > Insecta > Plecoptera > Chloroperlidae > Sweltsa > Sweltsa coloradensis. The sequence goes on from JAMZAV010000957.1 coordinate 24,865, forward strand.
GCCCTAACGGCAACATGAGGGCAATTACCAAGATGCCCGTAATCCGCAAATAGCCCGCACTGCCCACATTGCCCGTATAGGCCCCGCAAGTTGCCCGCACTGTTCTAATTGCTGGGGAGCTTCGTAAAGGGAACTTAGTCACACTACCTCTCATATTAAAAAAATATGAAAATACAGCTCTCTAAACAGGTTCTCATTTTTTAAAGTTCCTGTCAAAGCTGCCTATACAAATTCATAGAAATTAACCAAAAAACAATAAGTTGAAATGGGTTCCTGCCATCCTCGGAAAGACGCGGAAGTCACAAACGGTGAAATGTAAACAGTATGGCTTTAGCCTTTAGGGATGCAATACGTTTATGATATTTATGTTTACTTCTAAATTCGAGCAAGTTTCGATTGCGTTAGAAACACTAAAAGTAGAATACATTTTTAATTATTTATAAGTTCCCATAAGATAACTATAATTTGCAAGATCCTGAGGTTACGTGCTCCTTTAAGCGTTTTCTAATTAGCAATACCTTCCCTGGAACAGTAATATTAAAATATTAAATTTAAAAATCGACAGTGAGCTGAAAGCTCTGGGTATATTGCGAGTGGAATGGTATGCGTGGCCTTCACCACACAGATTGTCCGTATTACATTGCTTGATCGTGCGTCAATGACTCACCGCATCGCACAACCAACACACACACAATCATGCACATCATGCGGCGATTAGCGACAAACCAAGAGCGAGTCTCCTACTCCGAGACACGAGCTAACTTTGCGAAATGAAAGCAAGTGCCCCTGGAGCTAGACTACCCGCAACAATATTGACAATAACTTCTAAGATATTTGCGTCTAAACTATACATACGATTTTGATGAAATTTTAGGACGTTCTTAAATATAATATTATGTAGAGACCCAATTTTATATTTTTGTGATAACTGCATTTTCATTTACATTTTATTCAATAACTCTTTTTTTTACGCACCGAAAAAATAAACGAAAAACTAGGACCCTAAACAAAATATTCTTTGATATGTTACAAAAGATTTCATGTAATTATCTTTACCCATTTAGATTTTATTCCTAAAGTGGCAGAAGTCTGCGACTCCCGAGGCCTCTTAATGTAGGCCTACATATTCCGTTTGCCGTCATTGTTCATTTATTATATAATTGGATGAGCGTAGCGAGCAAAGCGAGTGAAGCGAAGTCTTCAATTTCACTGACCCCTCAAAAAATTTAGCTCGGGTGTTTTTTTTTTTTTTTTTTTTTTTTTCTGTTTGTTCGCTCTCTACCGGGCAAACGGCATATGCGATCTTGATGAAAATTTTACAGGACCTTCGAAATCTCCTGAACTTAGACTTGCTACGTTTTTGGGTACAATCGAAGAAATATTTCTCATGAATATCGTACTTTTACGATTTTTTTTCGATTTTTAGTGCGATATTTTCGTGACATTTGGGCCGATTCTGACCAAACGGGTGGAGCTACAACGTTCATATTTCACATGGACATTGAGGTTATGGTGATGTATTGCTTTTTAAAAGAAAAAGTTGAAAAAGTTAGCCAAAATCTATAGAAATAAAGCTTTTAATATAAGTTTTTTGATTTTTTGTGCGATATTTTCGTGCCATTATGGCCAATTCTGACCAAACGGGGGGGGCTACAACGGCCATATTATACATGGACTTTAAGGTTATGGTGATGTAGTACCTTTTGGAAGAAAAAGTTGAAAAAGTTAGCCAGAATCCATAGAAATAAAGCTTTTAATATAAGTTTTTTAAGGTAAATAATACCAATTGACAAGAAACAATAGAAACTTGACAACAATCACTTCAATGTGTAGGCAACAAAACAAAGCACTTGCAAAAGTAAAGATATGCCACGCAAACTAAAAACTATAAAAAGCTCATCCTTCAACGCGGCGGGACTTTAGCGTTTTCCTAGTATTATACATAATATCATAATAAATACGATTTATATTATTACAAGATTTTAAAGCTGTCTGCAGAATGGCGCGTCATGCCATTATTGACATACAAAACAATAATAAAAATAGGTCATCAGCTATTCAATAGGCCTACTTTTAATAAAATGTATATTTAAAAAAAACAGTAGACCTAAGTGTATAGTAGATAAATATAAATAGGCCTACTCCGATTGCGTTCACATTGTAAAACGATGTAGAAAACGTGCAAGCTCTTTTGATTTTTAGATACTAGGGAAACGCCAAAGTCGTTGTTAAACGAGTGAGTTAACCAAGTGTTGAGTACCCGGGAACATCCCCTTTCCTCCCCTATACCTAAGGCTGGATCTAGCTCAGTATGGAGAATTATACCGGGTACTCAACACATGGCTTACTCACTCATTTAACAACGACTTTGAGTTTTTAGTTAAAATTGAACATTCAAAATGCGAATCGTGTTCAAAACGTTTAAGCGTGAAACATTAACAAATTTCCAATATAAAACAAATTCACCTAATTTTTATTTCCCATTTAACACCCCTCAAAAATAATATGTGGGTCTAAAAATATAAAAAAGTTCCACCCAACGGGTATCGAACACCAACCCTCCGTGCGGTAGGCGACATGCTTACCAATAGGCCATGCACGCCACGTTGTTGTCGTCCCGCTAGCTGCTACTAAACAAATGCTATCAATATTTTAAAAATCACATTTTTATTTATTTATGGATTAAATCGCAATGGATCTAGCTGATTTTGTTAGCAGTTCTCAATAAACTCGTACCGGATGTCTGTTTAAAATTTCAGCCCAATCTGTTCAGCGGTTCGGCTGATTTTCGACGTACAGACAGACAGACAGACAGACAGAATCACAGAATGAGAACCGTTCGAGTTGAATGGAGACACTCGGTCGCTCCGCTCCCTCGTTTAACTAGGGAAACGTCAAAGTCGTTGTCAAACGAGTGAGTGAGCCAAGTGTTGAGTACCCGGGAACATCCCCTTTCCTCCCCTATACCTAAGGCTGGATCGAGCCCAGTATGGGGATTGATACCGAGTACTCAACACATGGCTCACTCACTCGTTTAACAACGAATTTGGCGTTTCCCTAGTTATTTAAATTGAACATTTAAAATGCGAATCGTGTTCAAAACGTATTAGCGTAAAACATTAACAAATTTCCAAAAATGAAACAAAATCACCTAATTTTTATTTCCCATTTAACACCCCTCAAAAATAATATGTGGATGTAAAAATATAAAAAAGTTCGAACTAACGGGAATCGAACCCCAACCTCCGTGTGGTAGGCTAAATGCTTACCACTGTGCCATGTAAGCCACGCAAATCACGTTCCGCTAGCTGCTACTAAACTAGGGAAACGCCAAAGTCGTTGTTAAACGAGTGAGTTAGCCAAGTGTTTTGACTTCTGAAACCGGACCGTCTGGTCATCTGACAGGAACTCACGCTGCTTGCCACAATAATTATTTAAATTGAACATTCAAAATGCGAATCGTATTCAAAACGTATTAGCGTGAAACATTAAAACAAAATCACCTAATTTTTATTTACCATTGAACACCCCTCAAAAATAATATGTGGGTATAAAAATAAAAAAAAAGTTAAAACTGACGGGTATCGAACCCATGCATCCGTGCGGTAGGCTAAATGGTTACCACTAGGCCATGCAGGCCACGTCAACTTCGTCCCGCTGACTGCTACGAAACAAATGCCTTTGATATTTTTAAAAAATAAACATTTTTATTTATTGTAGGCTTAAATCGCAAGGATCAAGCTGATTTTGTTAACAGTTCTCAGTAAACTTGTACCGGATGTCTGTTTAAAAATTTCAGCGCAATCTGTTCAGCGGTTCGGCTAATTTTCGACGTACAGACAGACAGACAGACAGAATCACAGAATGAGAGCCGTTTGAGTGAATGGAGACACTCAGTCGCTCCGCCCCCTCGTTTAATAAAGTAAGTTATTGAAATTATTTAGTATTGGTGGGCAACATTTTCTTGGCAAAATATCATCGATCTTCATCATTCAAAATTATTTGATACACTTGTTTCTGTATTAATAGTTTAAACAGTGTGGTTTGTTCTTTTCGAGCTAATATCATCAAATAATCTCAATTATTTGTTGTTATTTAAAATGCCATTAAATTCCCGTTTTTAATAAAGCCGATCCCCAAAACTTACGAATTTTACTAATAAAATACGCGGACGATATGACATAATCAACAATGTTTTCGCAAATGATCAGAAATGTAACAAAAATCGAGTTGAACCTAACTGAATATACAGCGCCCGCCGTAAGCAACTCGCCTCTTTTACCGATCGGTCCGACATGTTGCGTTTTAGTGCTGCCATCTATCTTTGCTTGGAAACGCGTATAGCAAGAGTGTTGAATATTGTTAGAACGTGATAATGACGTCTGAGACTAAATTTATTTTTAGTAGGTTTAGTGTTAAAATATATATATATAAAAAAAATTCAAATATCCATGTCTGTTAATGGTAATGGTTCTTGTTCTTGCAGTATTTGGGTTTTAACATATAGGTACCTACGTTTATCTTAACACAGTGTTAATGCAAATTTTCGTTTCACTTCGTAGTTTCCATTTCCACTTGAGTTTTAGTATCATTTTTAGTTTCAGTTTGTGATTCACTCTCAGTTTCACTATCAGTATCAGTTTCGCCGCGATGTTACTCATAGAGAAATGTAGACTTCAACTTCAACTTTAACATCAACTTCATTATTAACTTCAACTTCAACTTCAACGTCTACTTTAGCTTCAACTTCAACTTATACTTGAAATTCTCATAAAACACAACAGTAACTAAAATTTAAAAAAATATCGTATGATTTATATTTGCAATTACCTATTGCTTTATTTCTTGTTATCATTCTATTAATCTTAAGTTTTCTTAAAGTTTAACTATCTGCTTTTTGTGATTATATTACATTACTTTAACTTACCACAACCACAATAACCATCACTACATCCACCAAACACCCTACTTTAGGGGTGGAAAGGAAATTATCTAGCTTGCTAGTCAACAGGTCGAAAGGGTTATATTGTAATTGTCCCACTTGTTGCACAGCCGTCTTTGAAGCGTTGAGAGGGAATCTGGTCTTCTTCGTGATATATGTACTATATGATGGAATATAGTTAATTAACTGCAATGAAACAAAATATTAACCACAATTAATATTATTTTTATTTTAACAATAAATGGTGAACTAAGAGCTAAAGTCAATACCATTGAAACTTCTCACTGATATGAAATTAGGAGTATATGTCCGATTGTAATCTTCGATCATATTTACATAGTAAATAAATCAGCAGTTAAGATTATTTTAAATGCACTGTTATTAAGATTTCGATCGACGATTTAAAAAGACGAAAAAGAAGATAGGAAATGTTCATCTCTGAAACTAACCTAGCATGTAGGTAAGAGTAACAATCTGAACCAAGAAGCAAACTCTGACATTGATATTGTGATATTGTCTCCCTTTCTTCCCCTGCAAAAACCAATTTGATAGAAAAGACCAGCTGTTTCTACTTTATATTATCTCAACAAAGAGTTACTAACAATAACAGTGGCTAGATACAAGGCACGTTCTGTTGGTTTTACCGCTTCTAGATGACAAAGATTATATATTTATATTAATATTTACAAAGATGTTGTCCTCCTTGTAAATCAGTTTTTTAACTGAATAGGATAGACGTTGAATAAATAAATAAAATAAATAAATAAAGCTTTTCACATGGATATTGTTAAACATTTAAGGCTTTTGCGGCCCGAATATATTAAAAACGTGTGAAACTGGTCATTTCGCCGCGTCGCACGTTTCGTTACCACTGTGGATCCCATCTTCAGGATTTTAACCAAACTGGGTTTTTAAAATTGAAAAAATCAATTGGTTAAATCTAAATCTTATATTTTCATTATTCTAGCATTTTTTCAATTCCACATTCAATAATCCAAACATTTTAGGATAGTTATTATTTATGCCAAAGACTGTAAGATAGGCTATGCCGGTATGTAATGATCGCATCTATATACAGCTGGGCTCATCTGATATAGTGGTCCCAACGAAAAAATGCAGATGGCTCGAAATTATTGTTTTCCCAACATAACAACTTTTTCAACTATTCACGCTAGCTCAGCGTGGATCTTGCACACGGAGGAACTCTGTGATCTAGCACAGATAATTTTTGCTTGCGTTGGTAAAAGCTATTTCTCTTTCATTCACAAAGGCGACATTCCATCTACCGGGCATTCATTTTTACCCCCACCACTACTAAGCATCTGCATTCTTTCGTTGGAGAAAGTATATTATTGTATCGTCGTCCTGAAGATGGAACCCACAGTGGTTCGGAAACATCGAACTCACAACACTATTAAGGTAAACACGCGACGCGGCGAAATGACCCGTTCCACAACTTTTTTAAATGTTTAACAATGACCATGTCAAAAAGCTTTAAATCTTTATCATCTAGAAGGCGGTAAAACCAACAGAACGTGCCTTGTATCTAGCCACTGTTATTGTTAGTAACTCTTTGTTGAGATAATATAAAGCAGCAACAGCTGGTCTTTTCTATCAAATTGTTTTGGCAGAGGGAGAAAAGGGAGACTTTCTCACATCAACGCCAGAGTTTGCTTCTTGGTTCAGATTTTAATTCTCTCCTTCATGCTTAGTGAGTTTCAGAGATGGACGTTTCCTATTTGCCTAAATCGTCTTTTAAAGTCGTCAATGGAAATCTCAATAACAGTGAATTTAAAAAAGTTTTATTACTGCATGCTTATTTATTTTGCTATATAACTATGATCAATGATTCTCATTGGACAAGTCAAATATCAGTTATAAGTATCAGTGGAATAAACTTTAGCCGTCGTCGTCGTCCAAATTCCCCATTTATTGTTAAAATGAATTGAATATTAATATTGCTGCTGAAGTTGTGATTTATGTGAAGTTTAAGTATAAGTTGAAGCTAAAGTTTACGTTGAAGTTGAAGTTTATGATAAAGTCGATGTTAAAGTTGAAGTAGAAGTATAAGATTCACTATTATACAAACTGTTGTTTGTCGGCGGTGAAACTGAAGCTGAGAGTGAAACTGAGACTGAATCACAAACTGAAACTAAAAGTGATACTGAAACTGCAAGTGATACGGTAATTTGCATTTAGCTCCAAATACACCATTTATTGGAAAAATGAAATGAATATTAATTGTAGTTATAATTTTGTTTCATTTGAAGTTTTAGCTAAAGTTGTGATTTATGTGAAGTTAAAGTATAAGTTGAAGTTAAAGTTGAAGTTTATGATAAAGTCGATGTTAAAGTTGAAGTTGAAGTATAAGATTCACTATTATACAAACTGTTGTTTGTCGGCGGTGAAACCGAAGCTGAGAGTGAAACTGAGACTGAATCACAAACTGAAACTAAAAGTGATACTGAAACTGGAAGTGAAGAAGCTCCAAATACACCATTTATTGTTAAAATGAAATGAATTTTTAATGAAATGATAGCCAGTCGCACATGCTCGCTCCTCTTCCCGTTCCCCGTCCCCAAAGACAACACAATCACACATTCACCGAACGATAATCACCGATAATGATTATGATAATCGTTGCCGCACTTGTGATATCTAGCAGAACCAGACCCTACATTAATTTATTCGTATATACAAACCTTATTCGTCTCCGTTAGTGTAAGTGCATAAATATAATACGTGGAGACAATTCGTATCCGAAAAGCTGCCAGGGACTGTTTTAAAACCGAAAAAGGGGATCTTGATTTCTTCTATTGTGTTATTTGTGTATTCGCCAACATTGATGAATCCATCTGGTGAAACGTATCATCGTTAGCACTAGCTCTACCTAGGTACTTAGGTAGGCTCTTCTGCCTCTAGCGGGAATCGCTCCTAGGACCTTCTGCATTGAAAGACGAGATTTTGGCCACAATACCAATGTTGTGTTTTGCAAGCAAAGCGCAAAGCAAAGCAAAGCGAGGGAAAATAATTGCGAACAAATACATTAATGTAGTTCTTGCAATGACTCCCTGTCTAAAGGGTGTGTGTCTACGCAAAATAAGTGACTTGGATTTGTGCACATTCTCATTTTTATTGGCCATTAGACGCCATTGTGTATATGATTGAAATATGTCAAATCCTAGATAAATTTTACTATCTATTAGCTAGTTACAATATTATTTTTCTATCTTTAATAGTTTTCTTTGTAAATTTTATAGAAATCACCAATGTGTATTGTGTCCCTTCGTTTTAATCCAATTGGACGGATTTTTTTCCACAGTTGTATTGAACTTATATGTTGGCTACGGTAAAGTTTCAGCGACTAATTAGTTGAAATGACAAGGCAAAAAAATTAAAACCAAAATATGTTGTTTTGCAGCTTGACTCTAGGGGCTTGGTCTTACAGATTAGCTAGCAACTACGTAGTCACTGTCGCTGTGTGAGGGACGGTCACGTGATCGGTAGGAATGCGGATAGTCCACTCGACTAGGAGACAAGGCCGCTGAAAGCAAGGGTTACGAACAATACAGCTACCCCATCCCCAAAAGTCCCCAGCGACAACAAGCATAATCCTTTCCATTCGTTATTCTGTAGACGAAAAACTGAAACACCTATGAGTCCGAAGACTTGGCGATGGTTTTTTATCTTCATCAATTATTTTATTCGTGATGGAGCCACCTGAATTTCGTCTCTTTTATATAGTAAAAACATTATCGTAATACTGATGTTGTGGATGGTGTTTGGTGAGGATGATGGTAATTAGCACAATACAAACACATAAATTATCTTCTAATATTGTATTATTCAATCAAAACAAAATGTACCATACAGCCCCCTACACTGACAGTTAGTGTATCCGTTCGTGTTTGCTGACAACATAAATGGTTGTAGTCATGTAACTTATCACTAGGAAAACGCTAAAGTCCCGCCGCGTTGATGGATGAGCTTTTTAAAGGTTTTAGTTTGCGTGGGATATCTTTACTTTTGCAAGTGCTTTGTTTTGCTGCCTACGCATCGAAGGTGAATGTTGTCAAGTTTCTTTTGTTTCTTTTTAATTGGTATTATTTACCGTAAAAAACTTGTATTAAAAGCTTTATTTCTATGGATTCTGGCTAAATTTTTCCACTTTATCTGTCAAAAGGTACTACATAACCATAACCTTAATGTCCATGTATAATATGAACGTTGTAGCCCCACCCGTTTGGTCAGAATTGGCCCAAATGGCACGAAAATATCGCACAAAAAGTCAAAAAACGTATATTAAAAGCTTTATTTCTCTCGATTCTGGCTAACTTTTTCAACTTTTTCTTTCAGAAAGCAATACATCACCATTACCTTAATGTCCATGTGAAATATGAACGTTGTAGCCCCACCCGTTTGGTCAGAATTGGCCCAAATGGCACGAAAATATCGCACTAAAAATCGAAAAAAATCGTAAAAGTACGATATTCATGAGAAATATTTCTTCGATTGTACCCAAAAATGTAGCAAGTCTAAGTTCAGAGAAAACGAAGGTCGTGTCAAATTTTCATCAAGATCGCATATGCCGTTTGCCCGGTAGAGAGCGAACAAACAGACAGAAAAACGAAAACAGACAGAAAAACAAACAAACAAACAAAAAAAACAAAAACACACCCGAGCTAATTTTTTTGGGGGGTCGGTGAAATTGAAGTCTTCGCTTCGCTCATCCAATAAATCGAGTTGAATATATTATCTTTTGTATAGTAATTGAAACGGAAAAAATACAACATTTTCAAACTATACCAACTACCTGATAATATAGGCCTAAGCAAATTTGTGATTGAGGTGTCATAACGTTCACAAAATCACGCAGATAAGAGCTATAAGAGGATATCCGTATTCCATAAACAAAACAAAACAGTCACTCAATTTTTTGCCTTTTCTGTCCCCTCGGCGAATCCTAATGTCACAAACACACCTTTCTATAACCCTCCGTCAGTCAGTAGATACTTCTTTTTGACGGGCTCTTTACGATAACCTCCATTAGCTTTTGTTTTGGTGTTGTCATCTTCAAAATCATTGTGCCCTCAATAGAGTAGGAGAACTGGGGAAAAAATAGCCCTGACCTTGAACAAATTGCAACAGAAATGGTTCTTTTTGCACTGGGTTCAGAAAAAAAATACTGTTTAACATACTCAAAATCGCGGAAAATCTAAGGTGTCGAAAGTGATCAAATTTGCATATTAAGATAAATAATTGATATCAATAAAACACATTTTTTCACCTATTTCGCTCCAAGATAGCATGACAGAGACAGTTGAGGTGAAATATCACTACTTCTGTTTTTGAGTTTATTATTTTTATTAACTAGGAAAACGCTAAAGTCCCGCCGCATTGAAGGATGAGCTTTTCATAGTTTTTAGTTTGCGTGGCATATCTTTACTTTTAAAAAGTTGCCTACACATTGAAGTGATTGTTGTCAAGTTTCTATTGTTTCTTGTCAATTGGTATTATTTACCTTAAAAAACTTATATTAAAAGCTTTATTTCTATGGATTCTGGCTAACTTTTTCAACTTTTTCTTTCAAAAGGTACTACATCACCATAACCTTAATGTCCATGTATAATATGAACGTTGTAGTCCCACCAGTTTGGTCAGAATTGGCCCAAATGGCACGAAAATATCGCACAAAAAAACAAAAAACTTATATTAAAACCTTAATTTCTATAGATTAAGGCTAACTTTTTCAACTTTTTCTTTTAAAAAGCAATACATCACCATAACCTCAATGTCCATGTGAAATATGAACGTTGTAGCTCCACCCGTTTGGTCAGAATCGGCCCAAATGTCACGAAAATATCGCACTAAAAATCGAAAAAAATCGTAAAAGTACGATATTCATGAGAAATATTTCTTCGATTGTACCCAAAAACGTAGCAAGTCTAAGTTCAGAGATTTCGAAGGTCCTGTCAAATTTTCATCAAGATCGCATATGCCGTTTGCCCGGTAGAGAGCGAACAAACAGACAAAAATACAAAAAAAAAAAAAAAAAAAAAACGAGCTAAATTTTTTGGGGGGTCAGTGAAATTGAAGTCTTCGCTTCACTCGCTTCGCTCGCTACGCTCATCCAATTACATAGACTAATTACGATGACAAATGATAAATATCAATGGAAATCAATTGTAATAATCCTATCAACTAACGAACAATATATCGCACAGAATATAAACATCCGATACCAGGTTACTTTTCAAGTAAACTGGCATTCATGTAACTTTTTGTGTTGATTAGTTTTGAATTAATTAATTAATTAGTTACTAAAAAAATTAAAAAAATTAAAACAAACAGATTACTTTCAATTTTTCGGTAACAGCAACAACTTGAGATTGAGTTCTGTTTTCGTGTACATGTATTCACATTCAGAAGATACAAACTTGTTAATTAAATTCCTAGATAATATGAATTCTTTTGACATCGATGGAAGTTCTGATCTTCACAGTATTTTCAGTGGTATGACAGCTGCAAATAATGTCAATGCTGACACAGCCGAGAATGTTAGCCATAAAATCTTGTACGAAATGACTGATATTGACGTAATAACATACACCTTTAAACGGAAAAATTAAGTGACTACTTTATCTTCTAAAACGATTAAAGTAGGAAAGCCCATGTTTATTTTTACTACAATCCATGTATTCAAGTAATTCCTAATCCATGGATTGAATGTAGATTTATTCTATTACACTTACAAAATAACCCCCCATTGGCTTGCTCATAAACTCGTCCTAGGTATAGAAATATGCGCACATGTTTTTTTATTTTACTATCTATGGAAAATGCTTAATAATTATATGGGTTCTGAATTTTAACTTTTCAAAATAGTATTTGAACAAATCCACTGGGCTACTAAAAACATTAATTTAGGATATGTATATTTATTGCTCCATGTTCTTTGGATCACCACCCAATGGATAGGCGTATTTTTTATCAACCAAGGGTTGATAATTTTAACCATTCATTACACATCAAAAGCTATATCCGCTGGACCATTGAAATCATTGACCCTGGGTGCTCATAAACGTGGGTTTGAATTAAATTAAATTATCCTTGGCATATAATCATTTATTAATCAATGTCTTGTCAATTTTGACTATCCAAAATAGTATTTAAAACAATCCACTGGGCAACTTAAATTATTAACTCGAGATATGTATATTTATAGATCCATGTACTTTCGATCACCACCCAATGGGTAGGCGTATTATATCAATCAAGGGTTGATAATTTTAACCATCCATTACACATAAAAAACTATATCCACTGGACCATTGAAATCATTGACCCTGGGTGCTCATAAACGTGGGTTTGAATTAAATTAAATTATCCTTGGGATATACTCATTTATTAATCTATGTCTTGTCAGTTTTGACTATTCAAAATAGTATTTAAAACAATTCACTGGGCTACTTAACATATTAACTCGAGATATGTATATATTTAGTTTATAGCTCCATGTACTTTGGATCACCACCCATAGATAGGCGTATTATATCAATCAAGGGTTGATAATTTTAACCATCCATTACACATAAAAAAAAACGATATCCGCTGAAGCGTTGAAATCATTGACACTTAGTGCTCATAAAGTCATAAACCCTCGAGGACTGGTTTGCATTAAATTGTGAAAAAACAAAAATGTTTAGTAACAATCAAGGTGTAACAATGGCCCTCTAAGGCTGGTTTGCATTAGATCTGGAAAATTATGGTTTAATATCAATCAAGGTGAAACAATGGTAATCGTATCGAATAGCCTTAGTGCATTAATATGAGACGTTAAGCAATACCCAATCAATCAATCAATCAATCAATCAATCAATCAATCAATCAATCAATCAATCAATCAATCAATGGTAACAGCTCTATCCTAAGACTGATTTGCATTAGATCTGGAAAAATATGGTTTAATATCAATCAATACTAACAGCTCTCTCCTCTAAGGCTGGTTTGCATGAGATCTGGACAAATATGGTTTAATATCAATCAACTCCAAGTCAGTAAAGGCAGAATATACATTTTGTTATGTGCTCTTGATGTTGATAAGTAGATATTTCACTTGTCATTTTATTTGTCATAATATTTTATGACAATTTGTCATAAAAGCCATTTTAATATTATTAAAATCCCTAGGACTAGGATAATATCATTAAGTACAAAGCAATGCATCTATTTTAAAATTTTAAGATTGTGTTCTTGCTAGTTTTTACAAGTTGGGTCATTCTCAAATAAATGACCCTTGTGCTGTCCCACCTTAATATTATTTTTTTTTTAGATCAAGATATTGATTTGCATAAATTTTGGTTGTACATTTTCAGAATACTTATAGTTTTTATTAGCTCCATGAATTTTTGCACTTCTATCTTGTAAGGTTGACCTTTAATTTTAATGTCGGGTATTGCAAAATGTGTTAAAACCCATGTCCCTATCCTCAAAACCAGAAGTGTTTTTGTAAAATGTTTGACTTTAAGACTAAAATTTATTTAGTCTCTAGATTGGAATTAATGCAGAAATAACAGTTAATAACTGGGTGTGTTAGTGACTGTTTTTAACAATTTACATTTTCAAACAATAACTAGTGGAAAGTGTTTGTCCCTAATGTGGCAATCATAATAATGTCATGACTGTTACCATTGTAAAAGAGTTTAAATAATTTTTCAAGAAGGCAGTGGATCAATCTAGAAGAAGAAGAAGAAGAACAGCTCCTGACATGGCATCATGGAAGTTTGGTTTGTTTTGACATGAGAACTCTTTAAAATTGAAAAGTAAACATTTTAACGGTGAGTATTTTAATTCAATGTCATGAATGTTACCAAGATAAAACAATTTAATTTGTATTTAATATTTTATTTAACAATTGAGTTAAGTTACAATCAAGTTCCAGCTCATAGCAAACATAACCCTACTTTTTCAAATGGGATTGTTAACAGCTAATGAATTAATGAAGTTGAAATGTCATGCATGTTACTTGTCAGGTATGTTACTTTCAAAAAGTAACATTACCAAGGGCATCGTGGATTACTGCATTAATTTCCTGCAACTGTAGATGTGTTTTGAAGGGAGAGGTTGTAATTCATTGCCATACTCAAAAGTAACAAAACACTTGTTTTTATTGATTTTCAGTGATCACTTGTCAAGAATGTTACTTTTTGTCAAGACCGTTACCCGAAGTGTCTCTTTACTATAAATTCAACACAAACTTGTTGGATTAGATGAATTTTATCTTAAGGTTGACTGATTTGTACACTAACAAGCAACATGATCTTAGAAAAAAATTATTACTGTTAGAAAAGTAGCTTTTTTGTCAAGACTGTTACTTTTTGTCAACACCGTTACCCGAGCTTATTATTAAATTAAGTCTTATTTAAAGTTTAAAATAACTGAATCACATTTTTAATCTTATTTATAATATTAATACTTCATTGCTAACAGTGATCTTGATAAAATTTGATTTGCCATTTGTCCATTATTAGTAAGTTAATTACCAGGTTTTGAAATTTGAGTAACATTCTTGACATTTTGGTATTATAAAAAGTGATTAAAATAAAATGTATATTTTATTGTATGTATTAGTTTTGTGTGATAATGTAACTAAAACTATTGTGCACATGAATATAGATTTAATAAATAACTTCTTACATCAATTGTCACTTTTATGTCCGGTAACAGTCATGACATTTTCGTACACTTGGATTGATGAAATTGCTTGTATGTAAAAAATTTTGTTTTTTTTAGATAAACCCTTTTAGGGCTGTAAGAACAAATTATTGGATAATGTATTGTTAAAGGAGGCATCCAATTTTATGTTATAATTTTTTCTTGCAAGCATTTTTTTCAATATGGTCATTACGTTTGAGAATGACCCACTTACATTTTGTGGGTTTCTACAAAAATATCCTTATCACATTTTTAAGTTCAATTATTAATTAACTTTTTAATTGCACAATGATTATACATAATTATGTATTTAGGCCATATACGCCGTATAAAGTATTTTATTTATTATTCAAAATACTATACATTTATTCGCAAAGTCTGAAAAACAGCATAGGTAACTTTTTCTTTGAGTATATCTTCAATTCATGACTTAGTGCTATAAACGCAATGAATTATAATTAATTGCATTTAAAATTGCAATTTTGTTGTTTTTCACAAGGATAATGATGTGCACTAAATCGTTTCGTTGCAAGATTTGCAAGATTTATTAAAAATTTAGTTATGAAATTAATTAATACAATTAACATGTTTTATTAATTTAATTAATTAATGGATTCCATAAATCACAAGTCATAATTAAAATAAATAGTTACACGTTCATTGATCCTTACTGTGTAGTTAATTTGTAAAATTGTCTAGAAACACGCGTTACATTAATATTGAATTATTGTCTATTGTTTAACTTTATATGCAAATTTGATCAATTTCGACACCTTAGATTTTCCGCGATTTTGAGTATGTTAAATGGGATTTTTTTCTGAATCCAATGCAAAAAGAACCATTTCTGTTGCAATTTGTTCAAGGTCAAAATTTATATCTACTACTCTACAAGCTCATCCCCTATACCCTCCAAAAAGGAAGTAAAAGACTTGCAACTCAACATCACTGCAAATGTATTGGATTTATTCATTGTATAATTAATCCTACAACAACAGCAACTACTAACATTTGTACTAGCCTTGTATCACTACAAAAGTTGCTGTGTGTACCAACCTTGAGATCTCTCTGTCTCAGAACATGGCCTCAGATGTATCTTTGTAATTCTAAATTGTCATTGTTTAATAAGTAAATAAAACATCATAAATAGTACCTTGAGTGTTTACAAGTTTATTAAAAAACAATACATGGTGTCAGAAGTGGTGGGATGAAAAAGAGGCACAACCAAAAACATAAAAAAACGTAAGTAAAAGATATTAATCAAAGCCACATGGTAGCTAGATAAAAGTTGGTTAAACAGGCTGGCTATCGGAAAATGATGTCTCAGACGGAAAAGTGAGGGCCTAAGCCTGTACGGGTCAACAACCTATAATAGGCCAAGGCGCAACATCTTCTTTTTATATCCAACCTCCAGGCCAATTTGATTTCTCACAACCAAAAGAGTGGGAACAATGGTGTGACAGATGGGAGAGGTTTAGGAGTTGTGCAGAGATAAATCTAAAAACCACAGAAGGTACAGGTAGACCTATTTATCTATACTTTGGGATCCATGGCTGGGGAAATATTGAAATCATTTCGCCTAACTACCGATGAACTGAACACATATGATGTAGTGTTCCAAAGTTCAAGAAAAGATTTGAGCCTCGTAAGAATATCATATATGAGCGAGCTCGATTTTACAAACGATGCCAGAGGCAAGGAGAGCCAATAAGCGTTTTCATAAATGACTTATACAGCATTGCAGAAAATTGCGGTTTTAAAGAACTAATAGAAGAGTTTATTAGAGATAGGATAGTAGTAGGTATGCTTGACGGAAAGTTAAGTGAGCAACTACAAATGGATCCTAGTCTAACTCTTGATAAGGTGATTGACCGAGTGAAACAAAAAGAGTCGATACACCAACAACAGGCTATTGTGCGTAACGAAGACGTTGGTCAGAATGTTGACGCTATTCGAAAATCGAAACCTCAATACAAGAATAAATCTCAGACTTATTCGAAACCATCGGGTGAACAGGACAAAAAGCCTAATTCACAGTGTGGTAGATGTGGTTATAAACCAGGCCATAAATACAAATCATGTCCAGCTAAAGATAGCGCGTGTATTAAATGTAAAAGTGAGGGGCACTGGGAAAAAGTATGCAGATCTAAAAACGTCAACGAGGTCAACGTAGAGAAAACGTCTGAAGATGATGCTTACTGCGGAGCAATAGACTCGCAAGACAAAAACAAAGCGTGGCATGTTAACTTCTTAATAAAGAAGCACAAAATTAGTTTCAAGATTGACACGGGGGCGGATGTTACCGTTATTCGGAAGCTACGTTCAAAAGCATAGGCCTACGCCAAAATGCGAAAAGTGAGAACGAAGGTCTTAATCTAATTTATACTTCGAAGAAACTATTTGGTCCAGGCCATCAGCCAATAAAGGTGATTGGAAAAATAACTGTTCCTTTAAAATGGAAAAAAGGACATCTATGTTGCAAAAGAAGTGAAAGAAGCGTTACTAGGAATGCCTGCCATAACAGCATTGAATATGTTAAACTTTGTTGATAGTATAAAAACTAAGGAAGAATCAAGCCTATCCAATCAAATAGGACTAGTCCAGAACAGAAATATTCTAAATTGTTTAGTGGTCTAGGGAAAATGGATACTGAGTTCAAAATATCGCTTAAAGATAATGCAACACCATATGCAGTTACAGTACCTAGACGAATGGCTCTACCGCTCAGAGAACCAGTGAAGAAGGAACTGGAAAGAATGGAAAAAGAAGGTGTAATAACTCGAATAGAGGAGCCTACTGATTGGTGCTCACCGTTGGTCGTAGTTCCAAAACCAGACAAAAGTCTTAGATTTTTGTGTTTGATTTCACAGAACTAAACAAGCATGTTCGAAGAGAAAGACACCAACTACCCTCAGTTGAAGAAACTATAGCCAACATCCAAGACGCAAACTTTATATTGAAGTTAGATGCAAGTTCCGGTTACTGGCAAGTACCACTAGATAAGAATCAGCAAAACTAACCACCTTTATTACTCCGACAGGCCGATATTACTTTAATAGATTGCCATTTGGAATAAGCTCCGGGCAGAGTACTATCAAAGAAAAATATCCCAAGTCCTAGAAGGACTAGAAGGAGTAATTAATCACATGGATGATATTGTTGTAACTGGGAAAACACAAGCTGAACATGACAAGCGACTGGATAAAGTGCATAAGAGATTAAGCGATGCAAAAATTACGTTGAACGAAACAAATGTCAGTTCAATGTAAAGTCAGTAAAATTCCTAGGATATGTGATTGGTACAGATGGTGTAAAACCAGACCAAAGAAAGGTTGAAGCTATCAAGAACATAAAGAAACCAAGCAATATCACCGAGTTACAAAGACTCCTAGGAATGGTAAATTTTCTTATGAAATTTCTGACAAATGCAGCTGAGGTAACGAAACCTCTTCGTGACCTGTTGAGTAAAAACGTTGAATGGTCATGGGGAACATATCAGGAGAAAGCTTTCAATGAAGTTATTGAAATGTTATCCTCCGCTCCAACCTTAGCTATATATAATCCTAATCGAGAGACAAGAGTTTCCTCGGATGCATCAGCATATGGATTAGGAGCGATGCTCGAACAACAACAAAACGACATGACATGGCGTCCAGTTATGTATGCATCACGCAGCTTAAGTCAAGTTGAACAACAGTATGCAACCATAGAAAAAGAAGCTCTCGGAGTAACCTATGCATGTGAGAGATTTCAAAACTATATCATTGGATTAAAGGTGTTAGTGATAACTGATCATAAACCTTTGATAGCCATTCTTGGAAACAAACCATTGAGTGAACTTTCACCGAGACTACAAAGAATGCGCATGCGCCTAATGAGGTTCTCCTATGAAATCAAAACATATCCCTGGAAAAAAGTTATGTGTTCCAGACACTCTCTCCAGAGATACTAGGAATATTGTGGCGAACGAACGTGACATTCTGCTACAAGATTCAATAGAATCTTATGTCGATCAAGTAATACTGCAACTTCCAATGAGTGATCATCGATGGGAAAGTATAAAACAGTGTCAGAAAGAAGACGATGTTTCTAACACAAGTGACAATGTTTATTCAAGATGAGTGGCCTCATAATATTCGTAATAATCCTGCGTATTATCAGTTTTATAAAGTACGAAACGAGTTAACAGTAATGAAGGGGTAATCATGAAAGGTGACAGAGTAGTTATTCCGTATAAAATGCAACACGAAATGTTAAAATGTTTACATGAAGGTCATTTGGGTGTAACCAAATGTAGAAGAAGAGCACACGATGCAGTGTGGTGGCCTACTGTAAATGAAGACTTGAAAGAACTCATTTCCAAATGTAAAACATGCATTGAAAATCGTAATAACCAGGTAGAACCATTAATGCAATAAACTCTTCCAGATGGACCATGGATAACAGTGGCAACAGACATATTCACACTAGAAGGTGTTAACTACTTAGTTATAGAAGATTACTTTAGTCGTTTTCCAGAAGTTGTCAAGCTAGACAAAATGTCATCACAACACATAATCGGAAAAATGAAAGCAGTATTTTCAAGATTTGGAATACCAAAAGAGGTACGAGCAGACAACGGGTCTCAGTTCGACTGTCAAGAATTCAGGCAATTTGGTCAAGAGTACGGGTTTAAATTAACAACAAGCAGTCCTCATTATCCAAAAAGTAACGGGATGGCTGAAAGTGGTGTGAAGGTAGTCAAGAATATCTTAAAGAAGGCAAAGCAAGAAGATCCTAACAAAGCACTACTAGTATATCGATCAACAGCACTCGAAAGTGGCTATAGTCCAGCCGAACTCCTAATGGGACGTAAGCTTAGGACAACGCTTCCTATGTTGGATTCAAAACTTACTCCAAAGTGGCCTGATTTGAAGCTGTTTAAAGAACAAGATCACAAAATGAAAGAAAATCAGAAGAGAAACTACGATGATAGACATCGGGCTAAAGAACTTCCTCAACTTAATGATAATGATGAAGTTTGGATTGTAGATTTAAAAAAGATATGGAAAAGTAGTTGGCCGAGCATCTCAACCAAGGTCATACTTCGTGGAATCGAATGGTCGAACATTAAGAAGAAATCGATACCACCTAATACCTACGGAATCCAAGACATGTCCCTTCCTAACATTCCTCTTGATGTTGAGTTAACACAGGTTCCAAAAACAGTACCAGAGCCAGAATGTCGACAGGAGATTTCCCTGCCGATACCGAATCCAGATCCAGGGGCGAGCCCATCTACTGGTGAACGCGTACAAGATCAAGCGGAAAGATCCAAGCCAATAGAAGCCCGGAAGGGAAGTAACCATCCTCGCCAAGGTGTCCACAGAAACCATCAGATCAAGATTTGGCCCTTTAGTAAAATCGAGAGATCGGTTAAATTTGTAAACTATGATTAATCATGTATAAGACGTACATAATCTTACGGTTCTGATTTGTGTTAGTTTCTCTTAAAGAAAGAAAGATGTATTGGATTTATTCATTGTATAATTAATCCTACAACAACAGCAACTACTAACATTTGTACTAGCCTTGTATCACTACAAAAATTGCTGTGTGTACCAACCTTGAGATCTCTCTCTCAGAACATGGCCTCAGATGTATCTTTGTAATTCTAAATTGTCATTGTTTAATAACTAAATAAAACATCATAAATAGTACCTTGAGTGTTTACAAGTTTATTAAAAACAATACACACATTGTCTAGCTTGCATTTTTCCGGTTATTTTAGTTTTTTGTGTGGCGATTGTGGCTTTAGTTTCAAATAAATGTGTTTATATATTATTCATGAATTACAAAATCATAATTAATTATTAGCTTGATAAAATTATTGTACTGTTTTTCTACACGAATTATTAAGTAGGCCTACTCTTAAAATTTGTATAAGCTACTGCAGAAGCCATTGGTTGATTTCAGATTGGTGTTGTTACTTGTTACCCATGATCCTGCATCCTCGTTTGAATCCAGGATGTTCCTGCATATCCTTGTTTTAACTGTTATCTATGAATATAAACTATAAAGGCATACAATAATTATATTTGTCCCCTTGTAAATAAGTTGTCGGTTGCAGTGATGTTGAGTTGCAAGTCAATGAAAGACGGCGGTGCCGAGTCCTCATTGGTGTAAAAAAAAGACTTTGGATGAAAGCTAATGTTGCAATAATAACTTTACGTGACGCTAGTTCGATCCTCTGTCCGTGTGAATTAGCTCTGCAATCTGGCACCGCGCGGGCTATCGACTCTCATACGCTGCCGCCCACTTCGATTGTACATTGTTTATTGTTTGGGGAAGGGGTGTTGTCACCAACCCGCTTTGCCTTATTTCTAATGTGCGTAATTACCAGTGGCGCCTTTACGTTATTTGGTGGGTCCATAGACGCTGAAAAAACCAAAACATCTTGTATGCTGTCCCAGGTAAAGCCGTGTTCTGACAGGTGCATTCCCTGGGAGCACATACAAAATAATCTACTATCGTCATAGCCCATCTTTATCCTTGTGATTAAATAATGAGATGGACGCTTCATTCTTTTATCGTCAACAACACAATGACAAACAAGAATTTTAACAATTCTAATCAGAAAATGATATATTAATTTTATTGATGGGGTATTTTGAAGCAGCAGGGAATCGAAACCGTACTACCGGACCCACAACTAGGCCTAATATTTGTATAACCCGAACGTCGAACGAACGACCAGAACAAAACCAAACCCTCGAAAAGTAAACATTTGGTGCTTGTGAGTTGGGCAATCTGTAAGAATTGCTTAGCGCGCGATGTTTTTTTTCCTGCAATCGTCCGCGCTATTTTCTATATAAGGAGTATAGGATTTGAATTACGCCTGAAAACAACTCGTCATTTCCAGGAGCGTATTTAGGCCTAGGCGCACTAGGCGTGCGCCTAGAACCCCACCAGCTAGCCCCCCCCCCCCCCCCCGAGCCAAGTGGCCCCCAAATTTCCCGTGAACTCATCACTCTTTATTTATGGACACCTTCAAAATAATCACTGAACTTAGGCTTGCCAAGCTTTTTAATGCAATCGATGAATTATTTCATATGCATGAACATCTCATGACATGAAAAATTATTCATAATTTCTTCGTTCTCTACCACTTACATGGCTACTCGGCTACTCCGATTGTAATAAAATTTGTAGGAGACTTGAACTATCTCTAACCTTAGACCTGTGTATTTGACCAATGTTAAGTAATATCTACGTAATATCTCTCATGAACATTATTTTAAAGAGTTGTTAAAACCACTTGTTGAAATCTGCTATTTATACACAGCCTTGTAGTTGTATTGCTGGTTGGTTTGGTCATAAATATAGAGTTTGTTAGTTTATTGTGGTTTACCTGTCCCATAACGGGACAGGTTGGCTAGTGTACGGTTATGGACATGCCCATACCCTCTTTAGTATATAAGATAAACTCAATTTTGTATTAGTACTACAAAAAAAAAATCCATGTTTACAATGGGGAAAAAGAAGCCAATGTTATATCATTATCAATCATATCGGCTCAACGCACCAAATATACGTGCTTATCCAACAACGTGGCTGAAAAAAACATTTGTAGTAAGTTGTCCGGTTGTTCGGTTGTATGAAGATTTTTTACGTTCTAACATTGCCATCGTATTAAATATAAATTTGGTAGTCCAAAATATTTTTTATTTTTGTCTCACTTTGTCGCACTCTCCCATAAATATTCATATTATTGATTGTGAAAAGCATGGGCCCCGGAAATTTTCAGCGTCTATGGACCCACCAAATAACGTAAAGGCGCCACTGGTAATTACGCACATTAGAAATAAGGCAAAGCGGGTTGGTGACAACACCCCTTCCCCAAACAATAAACAATGTACAATCGAAGTGGGCGGCAGCGTATGAGAGTCGATAGCCCGCGCGGTGCCAGATTGCAGAGCTAATTCACACGGACAGAGGATCGAACTAGCGTCACGTAAAGTTATTATTGCAACATTAGCATTCATCCAAAGTCTTTTTTTTACACCAATGAGGACTCGGCACCGCCGTCTTTCATTGACTTGCAACTCAACATCACTGCAACCGACAACTTATTTACAAGGGGACAAATATAATTATTGTATGCCTTTATAGTTTATATTCATAGATAACAGTTAAAACAAGGATATGCAGGAACATCCTGGATTCAACGAGGATCGCAGGATCATGGGTAACAAGTAACAACACCAATCTGAAATCAACCAATGGCTTCTGCAGTAGCTTATACAAATTTTAAGAGTAGGCCTACTTAATAATTCGTGTTAGAAAAACAGTACAATAATTTTATCAAGCTAATAATTAATTATGATTTTGTAATTCACGAATAGTATATAAACACATTTATTTGAAACTAAAGCTACAATCGCCACACAAAAAACTAAAATAACCGGAAAAATGCAAGCTAGACAATGTGTGTAGTACTGTAGTCCAATTTTGACTCGACTTATCATTTAAGTGATAAGATTGAAATAATATAGTTATATTGTTTAAGTTTTGCGCATTACCATAATTTATACAGACCGCAAATGCTCCAGCCCAACCTTTCAAAAGGAATTTGTCTTGAAAAGGTTGAGTTGCCCATAGCAAATTCAATAGAGAGATTTTAGGACCCTCACTGAGGTTTTCAATTTACATTCCAAGATGAAAATGACAATACATATATGGAATCTCTTTTAAGTGATAGTTAAATCGCGTAATTTTCAACATTTGAGGATTATATAATAGTGTATGCTATTTATCAAGTCATAACTAGGCCAAAAATGTTTTTGAATCGAACTTGTACCTCAATTTTAAGAGGGATTGAAGAACAAAAACATAACTATTTGATATGATTTAATTTGAATGTTTCCATGAAAATTAACGTAAACACTTCGCAAAAAAATGGAAATGCTTTGAAAAATTTAAATAAGAAAATGAATTTGTTAAAATTGAGACAAAACTATCAACCCCGCTTTTAGTTTCGAGATGGTATTAATCTTTTGCACAATGGGAGCACCTGAGGTATCTTATACCTGAGGATTATAGAAAGGTTGGTCGGGCGACCAAGTTGTTTTGTGTGCTCTGGTTGACGGTGTGTTGGGGGGGGGGGGGAACTTCAGACTGATTATTCAAGACAACAAATAGAATCACTTTATTCGAATCACCCGCCGACAAATGAATAGAGTGCGCATGCGCAAAACAACGCTATCTTGCACAGAAGTCGTGAACTATATTTAGTTTCTTCTTTAGAACCTAGATCGCAGCCTCACGTAAATGTCACTAATATGACACCGGGCCGACTTGGCTAACCTTTCCCCTCTCTGTCTAGCGTGGCGCGCGCACCATGCTAACCCGTCTCAGTATGCGCGCGCATCACATAATGTCTGCCGCGCAGTTCAAAGAAATAGTTAACCCTAATTAATTTTAAAAGCGGGACATTATAATATTAGGTAAATAATATTCATTAAAGCGGACGTGAGGAAATATAATAAAAAAAACTTCAAAACCTTAACGTTTCTTTTTAAAATATAAAGGACTTTTACCAGGAAAGGAGTTTTATTAATTATTATCAGAAAATAAACAAAAATACCTTCAAAACCTTTAACGTTTCTATTTAAAATACAATGGCACAGATAATGGACTTTTTTTTTGAACTCATTCTCTAGAATGAGTTAGAAGTATTGAAGAAGGCTTTCATACAAAATGGTTATAAGGAGAGAGACATTAGACAGGCTTTCAACAGGGGAGATGGGGGGGGTGAGAGACCCACTTCGGAAGTGGCAGAAGTCAAAGGAATAGCTGTGCTTCCCTTCGTACACAAGACAACGGACGAAATCAGCAGGATATTGAAGCGACACTCCATCAAGACCTGTTTTAACACTGATAGGAAGTTAAATTCATTTGTAAGATCGGTGAAAGGATCAGATCCCTTAGAACATTGTGGTATATATAGAATAACCTGTGAGTGTGGGGATGTCTATGTAGGGGAGACAGGCAGAAAGATTTCAACACGGCTGAAAGAACACGAGAGTCACGTGCGTCTGGGGTTGCAGCTAAAGCTCTGGCGGATGAGAGGGGCGAACTAGACGTGAAACGGCATCAGCGACTTTCTGCGGTAGCTGACCACGCATTAGAGAATAATCACCAGATTAAGTTTGAACAAACGAAGGTCCTAGTGAGCAAGATAGGGGGTTGGAATCGCTTTTTTCGGGAAGCTATTGAAATTAAGAAACATAGGAATAATTTTAATCGAGACAGCAGTTTTCCACTTAGTCGGGCATGGGACCCAGTGCTGAAGTTAGTTGGTGGGAAAGATGAGTTAGGAGACAGGGGCACGTTGTCGGACGTTTCCCAATTGCCAATGCCAGATGAACACACTAGCACTCAGAGGGAAGCTACAACCACAACAACTGGAGTATCAGAAGAAAAAGTAGAACAGAGGTTAGGATCTGAGTGGATTGGACGCCTTAGAGCTAGAAAGTAGTCAAACCTAGCTTAAAAAAAAAAAAAAAAACATTAGTGCAGCTTAGTAGGTGCAGCAGCCTAACCAATAGCAAATAGTACACCTCCCTAGCCAATAAGAAACAAGGAAGCATCTGATTGGTTCTTCCGCTAGTAGTTTTAGAGTATAAAAGTAGCATGCATCATCCACCACATCATTAGTCCTGAGGAAGCCACCAACATGGGTGGTGAAACGTTGAGCTGCAACTCCACATCGACACGACGAAATAACCCAGTGAGCAACCAGAACAATGATCCTTCTTCTTTGTTTTGCCGCAAAGATAAACTGCCTCAATCCTCCTGATTTATGTCTCACACTCGGCGATGGACTACACTTGGTTTACTGCAACAAGAAAGTTGTACAAAGTCAAATGATGTATCATTGAGTAGCTTCCACTTAGTAATAGTGAAAACTTAAAGTTTGTGAAGGACATAAGCGATATATGTTGAGGATTGCGCGTTTTAGACAATGTTTATAATGCGAGTGTCCTTAACTTTGCAAATCTGACTACAGTTGATATAGACAAGTGTTGAATATTGTATGAGACATAATTCATATTTTTTTTTCTTTTTTTAGTATGTTAGTGTTACAATAAAAGAAGAAGCTATTGAAAATGTTAAGTTGACGAGCACTTTCTTAACATATTAACAAATTAAAGCAAAGATGCATGTGTGTTAATGGTTATGGTTCTTGTCCTTGCAGTACTTGGGTTTTAACATAGGTAGGTAGCTAAATTTATCTTAAGGGAGGACACAGGTGAAAATTCCAAATTCTATGCCGTTAATGCAATGTTCATGAAAATTTGGGGATAGGTAGAAAACAACAAAACAAATTGAAAATACACCAAACCATTTTCCAAATTTTCAACTTTTCAACCCCTAAAAAACCCTAAAACCACCCTAAAAACCGTCAATGCTAGGGAAACATGTCATTTCTATACCCTTCAATATAGAAGTCTCAAATTAATTTTAAATCTTCTATTGGCTCTGCATTACAACTTGTGTATGGGTTTAAGTTTTAACTTATATATTTTGATTGGCACATCATCAAAATAAATATATAATATATGACAAATAATTATCTTACAAATTATTTTCCCATGGGAGTAAATATTAATTAATCTAAAATTCGATTCCACAGTTTGTAGGTAAATGTAGTATGAGCCACCATAAAAAAATCAGCTCATTTGGTCAAATGGTTTAGGAAATATTTGTTTCCCAAATATGTAATGCGTAGTTTAAATCGGAGATAATGAACAATGAACGAAATTACAATAACATATTATATGTACTATTTATATTAAACTAATTTTTTTTTTATATCCTTCCCCATTTCCAAACTAGTGTTCAGGTTGGGGGGAGCGTTTGCTCCATTTATTCAAGCTATTTTGGCTCTTAGCTGCCGGTTAGCCAAACCTGACACAACTACTTCAGCCTCCTCTTCATCGGACAACTCTTCCATATCCTGCTGCATTTTTACCAAGTCTCTCCATTTCTTCCGATCTTCCCACCATCTTCCCAATTCTACATCTACCCAAGATACGTCTCTCTCTTCTACGCTTTGTTTAATTTGGTCTATCCACCTATCTCTTGGTCTTCCTACTTTTCTTTTATTCCCTGTTAACCTTGCAAATTCTCTTCTTGGTATTCTTTCATTTTCCATCCTTTTCATGTGTCCAAACCATCTCAGTCGCTCCCTTCCAATACGCCACCTCAAACTTTCAACACCCAGTTCCTTCCTTATCACACTACTTCTCACTTTATCCATTTTAGTTAACCCCAATACACTTCTAAGAAATTTCATTTCTGAGGCAACTAGACGATTTTCACATTGTTTTCCCAGAGTCCAGGTCGCTGAAGCATACTAATTACTACTAATTAATTAATAATAATAAATATATTTTATAAAAAATGTATATAAATATAATATGTTTACATTTATTATAATATATATGTATAAAAAACTACGTTAAACCGTAAATAAATATATATATACACGTTTAAAAAAAACTACTAAATTAAAAAAGCTTATTTTTTATTTTACTCATAAGAATTAAATAAAGCATAAAACACATTTATTTTATTTTATGTAACTATTTCGTTTATTCGCGCCTTTTTTACCTGTGTCCTCCCTTAACTCTGTGTTTATACAAATTTCCGTCTCACTTCCAGCTTCAGTATCACTTTTAGTTTCAGTTTGTGATTCACTCTCAGTCTCACTCTCAGTGTCAGTTTCAGTTTTACCACCACTCAAGTCGTAACCCTTCGTATCACTGAATAAACTAAGACTTCAACATCAACTTCAACATCAACTTTATCATTAACTTCAACTTCAGCGTCAACTCAACTTTAGCTTCAACTTAAACTTCACATAAACACATCTTTAACAAAACGTTCAACAAAAATCATATGATTCCTATTTGAAATTTTACTATTGCTTTTGGTTCTGGTTATCATTCCATTAAACTTAAGTTTACTAAGAGTTTAATTATTTACTTACCACAAGAACCATCACTACATCCACCAACACCCTATACTTTAGAGGTGGAAAGGAAATTATCTAGCTTGCTAGTCAACAGGTTGAAAGGTAACATTGTAATTGTCCCACTTGTTGCACAGCTGTCATTGAAGCGTTAAGAAGCTCTCTGGTATTCTTCTAGATATATGATGGAATATAGTTGATTAACTGCAATGAAAAATAATATTTACCACAATTAATATTCATTTCATTTTAACAATAAATGGTGAATTAAGAGCTTAAGTCAATACCATTGAAACTTATCAGTGATATGAAATTAGGAGTATATGGCCAATTGTAATCTTCGATCATATTTACATAGTAAAATAAATGAGCAGTTATGATTATTTGAAATGCACTGTTATTAAGATTTCAATTGACGATTGTAAAAGACGAAAATGGAGAGAGGAAATGTTCATCTCTGAAACTAACCTAGTATGAAGGTGAAAATAACAATCTGAACCAAGAAGCAAACTCTGACATTGATATGATAATGTCTCCCTTTCTTCCCCTGACAAAACCAATTTAATAGAAAAGCCTAACTGTTGCTTCTTTATATTATCTCAAAAAAGAGTTACTAACAATAACAGTGGCTAGCAACACAGCACGTTCTGTTGGTTTTACCGCCTTCTAGATGACAAAGAATTAAAACTTTTTAACATGGACATTGTTAAACATTTAAGACTTTCGCAGCCCGAATATATTAAATAGGTTTGAAAACGGGTCATTTCGCCGCGTATCACGTTTCGTAACCATTGTGGATTCCATCTTCAGGATTTTAACTAAACGATTTTTTTTCATTGAAAAAATCAATTGGTTAAAATCTAAATCTTATATTTTTCATTATTCTAGCATTTTTTTTAATTCCTCTTTCAATAATCCGAACATTGTAGGATTGATATTGATTATGCCGAAGGCTGTAATGATGGGCCATGCCGGTATGTAATGATCGCATCTAAACAGCTGGGCTCCTATGAATCTTTCGTTCCGTCGTCCTGAAGATGGATCCCACAGTGGTTCGGAAACGTCGAACTCACACACTATTAAGTGTAAACACGCGACGCGGCGAAATGACCCGTTCAACAACTTTTTAATATATTCGGACCACGAAGGTCTTAAATGTTTAACAATATCCATGTTAAAAAGCTTTGATTCTTTGTCATCTAGAAGGCGGTAAAACCAACAATGCTGCCGTGTAGCTAGCCACTGTTATTGTTAGTAACTCTTTGTTGAGATAATATAAAGAAGCAACAGTTGGGCTTTTCTATCAAATTGGTTTTGGCAGAGGGAGAAAAGGGAGACTTTCTCACATCAACGCCAGAGTTTGCTTCTTGGTTCAGATTTTAATTCTCTCCTTCATGCTAAGTGAGTTTCAGAGATGGACGTTTCCTATTTGCCTAAATCGTCTTTTAAAGTCGTTAATGGAAATAAATCTCAATAACAGTGAATTTAAAAAAGTCATATTACTGCATGCTTATTTATTTTGCTATATAACTAAGATCAATGATTCTCATTGGACAGGTTACATACACCCCTAGTCAAATAACAGTGATAAGTATCAGTGGAATAAACTTTAGCTCCAAGTTTCCCATTTATTGTTAAAATGAAATGAATATTAATTGTAGTTATTTTTGTTTCATTTGAAGTTTTAGCTAAAGTTGTGATTTATGTGAAGTTAAAGTATAAGTTGAAGCTAAAGTTGACGTGGAAGTTGAAGTTTATGATAAAGTCGATGTTAAAGTTGAAGTAGAAGTATAAGATTCACTATTATACAAACTGTTGTTTGTCGGCGGTGAAACTGAAGCTGAGAGTGAAACTGAGACTGAATCACAAACTGAAACTAAAAGTGATACGGTAATTTGCATTTAGCTCCAAATACACCATTTATTGTTTAAATGAAATGAATATTAATTGTAGTTATTATTTTGTTTCATTTGAAGTTTTAGCTAAAGTTGAGATTTATGTGAAGTTAAAGTATGAGTTGAAGTTTAAGTTGAAGTTTATGATAAAGTCGATGTTAAAGTTGAAGTAGAAGTATAAGATTCACTATTATACAAACTGTTGTTTGTCGGCGGTGAAACTGAAGCTGAGAGTGAAACTGAGACAGAATCACAAACTGAAACTAAAAGTGATACGGTAATTTGCATTTAGCTCCAAATACACCATTTATTGTTAAAATGAAATGAATTTTAATTGTAGTTATTATTTTGTTTCATTGCAGTTAATCAACTAGTATATTAAATCATATATCTAGAAGAATAGCAGAGAGCTTCTCAACGCTTCAATGACAGCTGCTGTGTAACAGGTAGGGCAATTACAATGTTACCTTTCGACCTGTTGACTAACAGGCTAGATAATTTCCTTTCCGCTTCTAAAGTAGGGTGTTGGTGGTGGTGAGTGATGGTTCTTGTGGTTAACAGTAATGGCAATAAAATCACAAGAAGCAGATAATTCAACTTTTAGTAAAATTAAAATTAATGAAATGATAAAAAAATCATATTAATTTTGTTGAATTTGAAGTTGTGTTTAATGTGAAGTTGAAGTTGAAGCTTAAGTTGACGTTGAAGTTGAAGTTGAAGTTAATGATAAATTTGATGTTAAAGTCGAAGTTGAAGTCAAGGTTTCACTAAAATACAAGGGGTTACTCGCGTGGGGTGAAACTTTCGCTAACTGACACTGAGAGTGAGACTGAGAGTGAATCACAAACTTTAACTAAAAGTGATACTGAAGCTTGAAGTGATACGGAAATTTGCATTAACACAGAGTAAAAGATAGATGTAACTACCACTGTTAAAACCATAGATATCTTAACACCTATATGTTAAAACCTAAGTACTGCAAGGACAAGAACCATTAACACACATGCATCTTTGTTAATAGGTACTGGTTTGTTTAGTATGTTGTGAAAGGGCTCGTCAACTGTGGGGTTATAAACATTTCGAATAGCTTCAGCTTAACTGTAACACTAACCTACAAAAAAAGAAAAAAAATGTCTTAAATGTAATCATCACGTTTAATATTCATCACATGACTATACCCCCGTCTGGGCCCGGGGTAGAATTGGCCCAGAGCATGGCTCTGCTAATCGTACAAGACGATTCAAGAGCAAAAGTCCACCTTGCAAACATCAGCTAGTAAGCGGGGAGTTTATTACTCCCCGAACCTAGAGGCGAGCTCTGGCAATCGTCGTCGGGGACCTTGCCCCCTTCCCTTGACGACCCCCCGACGACGATGACAATGACACAACGAACGATGACAAAGACGATGACGACCGCGACGTGAGAAACCCCCCTTCCTCCCCTTACCCATGGCTGGTTCTGACCAGCATGGGCCCCTCCTCCTCCCCCCCCCCCCCCCTTAGGCTAGAGTGGTGCATTATGACCTAACGGTTGACGCGTCCTTAATCCAAATAAACAAAAACAATCACATGACTATAATTGTGATGTTAAAATAAGATTTTAAATAAACTTTTAATAAATAAACTTTTAATTTATATCGCAAACATTAAGGTCGGATTTGCATAGTTATCGACACTCGCATTATAAACATTGTCTATATCGCGCAATCCGCAATGTATATCGCAAATTGTCTTTCACAAACTATAAGATTTACGGACTGTTGTTTGACTTTGGGGTCCGGTTTTCTTACTCATTTAAACACCAAAAAAGTAAGTGTTAGTCAATCATCACCACTATCTACAGATTACACATGAACAGTTATTGCCCTATCGTGCAGTTGAAATTTCCCCAAAAAAATCAAAAAAGGTAACCCCTTTCCAAATTTGTCGTTAAAGGGTCCAATTCGAAATTAATATTTTCTGAGGTATTATTACAAAGGGAGTTCTCCCATTGACAAATAATTAATTATTCCTTGTCAAATCGTACAGATTTACACAGATTAGGGCGGTAGGAGAATTGCCCTGTCGCGCAATTGAATTTTCCCCCAAAAATTCACTAAGGATAACCCTTTAGAAAAATGTCGATTAAGGGTCCGATTCTGAATCAATATTTTTTCTGTGTTTTTACTAAAGGAGTTCTCCTACTAATTCATTGTCAAATCGGACAGATATTGACAGATTTACGGACGTTTATTTGACATTATGACAGACGTTCGGGTGCGGTTTTATTACTCATTAACGAACCCAACTAGGAGTGTCTCTGCAATCAGCACCACTATCTACAGAGTACACGCGGGCAGTAATAGAATTGCCCTGTTGTGCAGTTGAATTTTTTCACTAAAAATTCACAAAGACCCTTTACAAATTTGTCGATTAGGGTCTGAGTCGAAATTAATATTTTCCTCAGTATTAGTAATAAGGGAGTTCACCCATTGACGTACAAAACAATAATTCATTCACTATTTTCTTAGGTATTATCAGAGGCAGGTATTTACGGTAAAAACGAAATTTTCACCGCTAAAAACCGTAAATGATAAATCATTTTCAACACCAATTCACCGCTTTTGGTCAGAACAAAACCAAAGATGCAAATAAGTTCCACCACAAATACCTGCCTCTGAATTCTCTTTATTACATTTTATTGTAATCTGCAATTCTTTTACAAGGTTCCACACCCAAAATCTTCAAACAAAATCGGGGGAGAGAGATATAGAGCTTTCAACTAAATGTTGAATTATTTTCACCACCAATTCACCGCTTTTGGGCATAATAAAAACGAAAATTGACTTTTATTTTCACCCCAAATACCTGCCTCTGGGTATTATTAATAAGGGAGTTTTCCATTTACAAGTAACTAATTTATTGTCAAATCGTACAGATATTGACAGATTTACAGACGTTTATTTCATTTTGAGCGTGACCTTCCAGTGCGGTTTTCTTACTCATTTATGAACCAAACTGGAAAGCGGAAGTGTCACTGTTATCTATAGCGTACACGTGAATAGTAATAGAATTGCCCTGTTGTGCGGTTGAATTTTTTGCTAAAAAACTCACAAAGGTTAACCCTTTTAGAAAATGTTGATTTAGTGTCCGACTAGAAATCAATACTTTCTTCAATAATGATTTTATAATGGAGTTTTATCGGACATTTACGGAGGAATACATACCTAGTAACTTACATGTTTGTCTCCACTTGGGAGAGAGGGAGTGAATGAGTTCTTATAATTATCTAAAGATTAATTTGAAATAACATGAACATAATACTTGGAAAAACAACACTGTTTTGGGTGAAGGCGATGAGGGTTGACATGAACTCACGTGTGGCTCGTTGGTCTTGTGGTTAGCGTCTCTGCTTCCAATGCAGAAGGTCCAGGGTTCGATTCCCGCTAAAGTCAGAAGCTTTTAACTTCTGATTTGGACTTAAGTCCATCAGTTCTTGTCTTAGGAGTTTTTAAACGGTGACTTTGGAGCCGTCCTAGCAACGAAGCAAGCAGCAATGTTTTCGGAGAAAATATACCATGTTATAGCTGGGTGTCCTTCAATTGCCAACACGTGGTATCTCAATAGGTATAACCAGGTAGCAAAGATAGTTTATAAACATCGAGAAATGAATGCAGGTCTACTAGTCAACCCTTCTCTGTATTTAGGCCTAAGTTTTCTCATGCTCTGTTGTCAAAAATGC
Organism: Sweltsa coloradensis; assembly: GCA_024449915.1. Classification (NCBI taxonomy): domain Eukaryota; kingdom Metazoa; phylum Arthropoda; class Insecta; order Plecoptera; family Chloroperlidae; genus Sweltsa; species Sweltsa coloradensis. The sequence goes on from JAMZAV010000957.1 coordinate 58,151, forward strand.
AGAATTTATCATGTATTGCGATAAACAGATTATTACAGATAAAACAATAGACCATAACAAACCAGACATCATTTTATGCAATAAATCTAACAAAATTACTTATTGACAATGCAGTCCCAATGAGTTAAAATATTGAGAAACACTTAAGTGAAAAGTATCAAAATTTAAGTAAATAATTAACGACAATGTGGGAAATGAAAACTGTTACTGTCGTGCCTATCGCGATCTCGGCCACTGGAGTCATACCATCTTCCCTCTCTGCCAGCCTACAATGCCTGGGCCTGTCTGCATATCTCTACATCAGCATGCAACGTATAGGAAGATTTTTCTAATAATATTACAGATTGTGTTGTTTTCCATACAATTGCTTGTTTAGTTGATAGAATATTTTAATGATTTTGGTATCACACTCATTTTTATTATTTGGATGAGCGTAGCGAGCGAAGCGAAGATTCCATTCTACTACACTGGAGAAAAAAATCCGGAATGTTTTTTTTTCTTTTTTTGTATTTTTGTCTGTTTGTCCACACGATTCCGGCTAAACCGATACTCCGATTGCGATGAGATTTTATGGAGACCTTCGAAATCTCTGAACTTAGAACTGCCACGTTTTTGAGCGCAATCGGAAAATTTTTTCTCATGAAAATCGCAATTTTACGATTTTTTTCGATTTTTAAAACATTTCTTCGACTTATAACACCTACATACTTTATCCGATTTTAATGATTTCTGCACAGAACCTTTATTTCATGAATTAAGATATTCTTGTGAAATTTGAGCGCAATTGAAAAAATATTTATCATAAAAATCGATATTGTACGTTTTTTTTCTTTTTTTAAACAATTCTTTGACTTATAACACCTACATGCTTTATCCGATTGTAATGATTTTTTTGCAGAACCTTAATTTTATGAATTAATATATTCGTGTTAAATTTGAGCGCAATCGAGAAATTATTTCTTATAAAAATCGCAATTTTACGATTTTTTTAAACAATTACGATTAATTAAAACAAATTTAAAAAATGAAGTTAATTTTTTATTTAAATTTAATTTAATGTAACATTTCAATTTAATAATGATTTTTCCACAGAACAACAGAAAATTCGCATAACACATGGCAGCTCAATGCACCAATTACGCTCATCCAACAACGCGGCGGGACTTTAGCGTTTTCCTAGTGTTACTTTTTTCAATTTGTCTACAATACTACGTACATACGTAATATACTATACTGTACTTCTGCAATTTCATCTGTTACAATGCAAACTTTTGTTGGGCTTGGGCCTCAACCCGTCGTATGTATACCAGGATGTAATGTACATGAGATTGTCTGATAAATAAAGAACTATGTACTACAATATAATATAATATATTTCTGACTCCCGTTTCCAACTTAAGTTAGGTCAGGGGGTGGCTATAGCCACCAATTTTCTAGGGCCTTTTATGAGTTGTTAACACCGGCTTGCCAGGCCTGTCATGTCCTCTTCAGGTTCACTCGCCCTTCTTCCCACCAGCTCACGCCATCCACTTCTGTCTTCCCACAGTTTCCTTGCTTCGACTTCTTCCCACTTCTCACCTCTTTCCTGTATACCATTTCTTATTTGATCTTTCCACTTCTCTCTTGGTCTACTGACTCGTCTTTTAACTTTGTCCCCACTTTCAAATTCTGTCCTTGGAATCTTTCTTCTCCCATTCTTCTGACATGTCCATACCATCTCAAACTTTCTTGTCCAATTTTGAATAATAGCTTCTCAACTCCAACTTTTGTCCTGATTTCTTGGCTTCTAATTTTGTCTAACTTCGATATTCCGGCTATGCTTCTTACGAACTTCATTTCAGCTGCTTGAATCCTACTTGCATCTACGGCTCCTAGTGTCCAAGTCACTGAAGCATATGTAAGGATGGGTAGATAGTATACCTTGTACAATAACACCTTGCATTCATTAGGGAAATCCTCGTTCTAAAGTAACTTGCTTACTTGCTGATAGAAGGATTCTGCCTGCTACAATAATAAAATGAATTAATTTTGGAAGTAGTGCATTGTTAGCAAGTGCAGTGTATATAAATAAACACATAACATACAATAATTAGCTTTATTATGATGTTGATTCATAGTACCATGCTTAATATACAATATTACATATATACTTTACACATCTAAAACATCGGGCACCTTCTTACAGTTTAACTGTCTTCCTTACAGTTAAACAGCTGTCTTCACACTAGAAGAAATCCCACTACTAATGACACTTGACTTAAACCTCACCTTTTTTTTAAATCACTTAAGTTAATAATTTTAATGTAAATCCACAATTAAGTTATTTATTTCTACATCAACAACAAACATGTTACATGCAAGTTTGTGCAATAAAAAGAAGCCAAGCTTCGAAAAGCTTATAAAAACAAAACAAAACTAGTGTCATTGAAAATGATATGTAATCGATGATAAACTACACTATAATATGGTACATAATATCTGTGTAGCAAACTTTGAAAGTATACACAACAAATTAAGTTTAGATTACACCAAACTAAATGTATTTGTACATTACCCGAAATCGCAGCACCATGGAAATAAATTGAATACATAATACAGAATATGTTGCGCACATGTTACCCCAAAGAAACCTTTTTCTCCAAAACTATTTTAAAAACATAATATGTTGAGTCTTACTTAATTTTTATATCATAATGAAAATGAAAATAATTAAAAGTCGAGTTAACCACTGCATAAGCGAGATGTGTAAATTTTGTAAGACGGATAATATAAAGTTACTTGATCATATTGGGACTGTTAAAATATCACACAAAATAAATTTTATTTTTTAAATTTTAAATTTAGTTTAGTCACAATACAAGGACAAGCTCTAATAATAACAACAGGAAAAATATAAAACTAATTAAAGAATTTCACCTAAATCCATTCAGAGATTTCCGGAGTCCCAAAAAATACATATATATATATATATTGGTGTTAGGTAATAATTTGTTAGAAAGGTAGATAAAATATTTCTTAAAAAAACTTTTGTTTAAAAAAAAGAAAGAAAAATACTTAAACTCACAGAGAGAGAAAACATCCCCCTTCCAAATATAAACATTGCCATACTAGACGTACTACATGAATTGACAGTGGATGGACTGGGCAAGACAAAGGCATCCTACATAGACGAGGAGTTGAGAAAACTAACAATAACTCACATACACAAGAACTACCCGGAAAAGGATTGGCTACACATTTACACGGATGGATCGGCTACCCCAGGTGAGGGACAAGCTGGGGCAGGCATATATTGCAGAGAGTTTGAGGAATCTCACCCTGCAGGGGAAAATGGTAGCTGCTTTGACGGAGAATTGACTGCTATTCTTAAAGCCCTGTACAAAGTTAAAGACTGCCGCAGTGATAAAATTGTAATTTTAACAGACTCAAAAGCAGCAATACAAGCCATAGTCAACAAGGAAGTGGCAGATTCTGCGGTAAGGCAGTGCAAATTACAAATCCTAAGACTGCACAATGCAAACAAGATAATTAAGCTACAATGGATACCATCACACTGCAATGTATATGGCAATGATAAAGCGGACTTCTTAGCTAAGAAAGGGAGCAAAATGCTACAACAGAGCAAACCGATAACTTACAGCTCAGTTAAAGCCCATGTAAATGCTGCAGTTTCTAAGAAAATTAGACAAGAATGGGTCAAAAAGGGACAAGACAAACCATGGCAGGTGTACACCACGCAGCCAAGTAAACCCAAAAGAATATATGATAGACGAACAGAAACAGCACAGTTCAGGTTGAAGACTCAACATGACCTTCTAGGGAAGCATCTGCACCGAATAGGCGTGTTTGAAACCAGTACCTGCAGATTATGCGGAAATGGTGAACATGACAGACGACATCTATATACCTGTGCCAGTCTGGCAAATGAGCGTGACGCAATGCCCAACGGCATGAAGAAGGAGGAAAGGGAGGCTCGTCTCTATTGGTTGACTAGATCAAGCATGATGGCATCATAGGCCAAATGTGGGCATATGAGAAGAAGAAGAAGAAGAAGATGTCTACAATTTAAAACATTTTAACCGTTTTCAGAATATTGTAAAGAGTCAGCATATCATGTTTCCAAAGAGTTTAGATAAATCATTGACATAGGCGACTTGTTTTCAAACATCGTACCACAAACTGAGAATCATCAAAACTGTTCCTTCGTTTAATTGATTTTCTAGAACAATACCGAACATGCTGTTATCTCACACTTAAAAATAAAGACGAGTAATCTTTATTAACTACCGGTGCAGTGAGTGTTTAATTATTTAAATTTAATACATAGTTCATGTAATTAAATATATTTGTACATGTAGTAAAGTATGGGTATATAAGTTCTATGTTCTAACAGTAAACCTCTGAGATTGGCCCCGCTATCAGTAAATCAACAGACACAAACTAAAGACTAAGTAAAGCCAGTCATCGCACAGGTCTTTAAGTTTTTGGCAAATATGGACGGCGTTTAGAATGAAATATAATTTAAAGAAGAATATTATACATAAAAGTGTCAACGTTTTAAGCTTTTAACAGAATACCGGTCCAAAAACGTATTTTCTCCTAATAAATATCAAATAGTTGGGATACACAAAAATATTTAATTTAAACAATTATGTTAATGTATGTAAATTACAAATTTGGAATTGAGTTTTTTTTTAAACAAAACATAAAATTAAATTATTACTTGAAGATCAATTTTATTTTAAAACTAAGATTTTGAGTATCTTTCATAAATCATAATGAATGCCAGATGAGCACATTTTTTTTTTTAAATTGAAGATTCAAATTAAACGGATTTTCGTAATATCGCTGCCATGCACGAAAGAGTTAAAGAATACAAACTGTATGATTGGTACTACGAACATACTGTACTGTCCGCAGGTAAAATTAAAAATATAGTTGAAAAAGTGGGGTGCGTCCAAAAACACATACATCTTTCAATAGTTTTATAACATACTTTTTGCGAGTTGACAAAAGAGCGGCCATCACCCGTGGCAGCAAATAATCGTGTAAATACGGTGTACATAAAAGTGTATAAAACAAATCTAATTTCAAATCAGATCTTTTGAAAAAGTGTAATATTATTAATTTCAAGTGCCAAATACGAGGCAGAATAATATCCATTCTTAACATTTACATCATCCATAACAATCCTTATCTTACTATATACATATATAATATTTTAATAAAGATTATGTAATAAAACAACAAAAACAAACAAAAATAACAATTGGTACAAAACAAAAGTTGTAGCATACAAAATGACAATACAAAAATATAATAGAATACTTGAAAATTAAGAACGATACCAATTATGCACCACATTGTGTATACCGGTATTGAACAAGTATTTAATTATTTACAAGAATTTTAAAGTCTAAACCTTTGATGATAAAACTACATGTTAATATTAGCCAATTTTCTCTGACATTAATTTGACTTAATTAACTACATTTTCTATAGTAAGTGTATCTCTAATACTACACTCCTTTTAACTAATATCTACTCATCATTTACTTAATATGGCTTACACAAAAATATTCATTAGAATGATACATGATAATAATAATTAAATTAATTAGTATCAAATTGATACACCTATCCTATCCTATTATATCACATAGATGTATATTAAATGTATAATTATTTTATAACGTTTTCAGGTATGAAAGGTTCAAAAGGTTTAAACGAACCCTCAAGAGGTTTGGTTTATTGAATATATATAAACACATAGGGTTGCAATTTGATTATAAATTCGTAATCGATGCCAAACCAAAAAAAATCGCCATCACATCAAAGTTTTTTCAGCAAAAAATTGGGTATTCTTTTTGTAAAGTGTAGATTTTTTAAATATAACATTAAAAAATTACAAATTAAAAGGTTACTTCCTTTAAAATGACTTCATTATTTAAATGTTGCACACAAGTTTTGATGTCAAATGATTATTATGATTTAAGATGGCAACCGATGTCAATTCAAAAGTCAATTTTTGCTTTGACATCAATGTGAAATTAAATAATCGACGTCAAGTCCCAACCATAATAGTTAATACACAAACACAAAAGTATCATTCAGAGTAAAACCTGGAATGGTAAAATTAAATACTGTACTAACGGTGATGATAGAGGTAGTGAAAAATAATATATTAGTAGTTTTAGGGCGCTTCAACGGCAAAGAGATAACGAAATTCGCGAATTTTTTTAAATATCCATTTTATTGCCTAAAATGTATTATTGTCGACGAATTACATCATTTAGAGATGGAAAAAACACATTTTGAAAACGCGAATTTCGCGAAATCTCGTGTATATCGCGAAATAACGAACGAAATCGTATAAAACTGGTCAAAACGCGAATTAACTCGCGAAATTAAACATTTTAGTGCTCAAAAAGTGGGAGGATGGTGGAGGTGCCGGTCCAGAATTTTTGTGAATTTTGGTGGTGGTGCCGGTCTAGACCGAACATTACGCGCGCGGCAGGCGGTACATCGTTTCGTGACGTCACGGGCTCCACGGAAATAGACCGCCAAAATAACGGCGCGTATCACAGACTCCGCAGCAATAGTCCACCAAAATAATGGTGCGTACAAATATTTATTTTTGCTTGGGAATCGATTCTGAATAGATTTGTGGGTCACAATGATCGATTCTAACTTATTGGAATGAATGTCATCCCTACTTAATAGGCTTAAAGGTCTTTTTTTTAAATTTTAATTAAATTTTTTTTTTTAGATACATGTTTTTGACCATTTAAATGAAATCGCAAAAAACGCGAAATTTGGGTTTTATAAAACGAAATTTGGATTTTTATATCACCATTTCTCATTACCTCTAGTGATGAAGGTTAAACCATTGTTATATTTTTAATATCTGATACAAACAAATGTCAAAACTATTGGGGCCGTTAACCAATATTCATAACCCCACACCTGATTTACGTTCTCCCTCCGCTAAAACTCCGTACAACACACTAGTTGTAGTAACCACGCCCATTATTAACCCACGCAAACATTAGAGATAAATGTGTGATCTTAATAGTACTACTAGACTACATACAATGTGTAGACGGACTAAATACCATTTAAGGTACGATAATAATGAAATATACAGTTTTTTTTTACACAAATATCATTTACATATCACTTTTATAATATTTTAAGTTTAATATAAATACAAAACAGATTTCTCTGTTGTTTAGCATCATGTTTGAAACAAATCTCTTATCGAGATATTGTATTTTTCTAAACTAATTAAATTTAAATTTTAATTTTTAAACATCAGTGACGGTGAATGATCCTGCCTAAACCTATATTATTAAAGATACCGACTTCTACTCGGTTTTAGACCGCTTTATCAGCAATTACAGAAAAACATATTTAAGAACAACTGTGTCGTCGTAAGCTTAATTATTTCCGCAGACGTCTTCATAAAAGGACGGAGCAATACGTATGGCCATTATGCTTTTCAAAGCTCGTTTCTTACATTTAAATGGTCCAAAACACATCTTTTCAAGTACAAAGTTTACAAAATATTGTTACTTAACAGTGTAGATACACTTTTAAATGTCGTCAACTGTTCTTTAGTAGAGCCAGTTACGTCTTCTGTACACTAAAGAACTCATCCAAAGTATGAAATAACAATGTATTATTCTAGTAGATACTATCAGTAACAGTATTGTGAACGGACAGAAACAGTAGTCAAAATTGCAAATATTTTGAATTTTGAGCTACAAATTTAAGCAAATTGTTTCAAAGAACGAACATCTAAAGATTTGTTTACTAATATCAATTCTTAGAAAATCCTCAAAGTTTGTGCATCGACTTTAATACAGGATGGACGTCAACACTTGCATGGATGGAATTATTTATTGCTGATGATAACTTAGTTCCCAATATCAATAACAGTATGGAAAATGAGCTCAAAATCTAACAAAATATTTCAAGAGATCTGTATTTGTTTAGTAATTCATATCAGTTAACGACTTTGCTGAACAACGTACGGATTTCCATCACTTGCTCTTCAGCAATCAGTATTGAACTAGAGGGTTCTTAGTTACAACATAATGCCAAGATTCGAGATAATATTAAGTTAATACAGTGTATTGTATACCACGTATGTTGTGGTACCAAGTGGCTAGTGGCTTCGGAATGTTGTTATTCCGAGTTACGACGTGATACCCAAATAAGCCAATATCATAATATCGGTATACATAGTGGCTGTATTAAAGTCGGTAATTCAAAGTGACAATGTGTTAAGTTAAGGGGTGCGTCAATATCCAACATTGGACGGCAAGATTATGATTCTATCGCAATCATGGTACGGACGGCACTGAATATAATATTAATATCTATCTATATCAATAGGATTTATAATCCCAAAAACTAGAATATATTTATCTTATTGATACTTTAGTTCAATATAGCTTATAGTAAAAATACTTTGTTGTATGCAAGGATAATCTGTGTACTTAAAAGTATGCTAGTATGTCTAGCTTTAAGTTCTTTACCGTTAGAACATCTTTCCACGTAGGAATTATCCAAGAGATCGAAAACTTTCGCACGGCGGCCATTTTTATAATAATTAATAAAGATCAAACTGGACAGTTTGCCGAACGATTTGTAATGGCTGTCACAATGTTGCCATACTTCCCCAAATTGGACGGAGAAATTGTAGCGCTCAAAAACTTTTATTAAGTGTCACACCTAACAGTGGTGAATTCGAGAAGTCTCCATTCTTACAACAAACTGTTTGAACAGTTAGTCTCGTAAATTGTCGAGCCCTTTCTTTCCAGTCTATGGCACATCGCCTCTGGCTGCACTTTCAAGTTTCAACCACCAGCCACGAACTGGTTTATGAGTGCCACAATAATTCACTCCATACAGTTAACTGCAAGTACTGTAGAAAGAACATGTTGAATTGATAACTTCTCATCCCGTACATCTAACGCTCTCTGCAGATTTCATGTGCCGCGCAGTAAAACACTATCATTTAGCAATATCTTCATCTAAATCAACAAAACATTTTGTCAACACACTGTATGGCCGACTGAATCTTCAATCTTTGTAATCAGTCAGAAACAGGAGGATATGAAGAACAATCGAAGCAACAATTCCATTACGCCAGGAAACTTGATCTGATTTGTAACTCACCAATAATTCTAAAGTTCGTAAACTACCGGTTTTGGTGTCGTAGTGATCAAGACCGTCGACCGGTGAGGGAGAGACCAAGGTTCAATCTTCGGACGGTGGCGTACTTTTAATTCCTGGATTGTAAACCCATATTGTTCATTCTTGTCGAATTAATGTCGGTGAACTGTAGGTGAATGTGATGAGGGTAATGTGTACTAGTTCCAAGGTACACACACACGCGTACTCATTCCAAGATACGCACACGCTGAAGAGACGTCGTCTTACTCATCGCAGTCGCGATAGAACATGAGGTTGTATTCGAGGAACTCAACGCCAAGTTTAGAGGACGGAAGCGAGCAGATGTTCTGCAAAGAGATGAACAAATGAAATAAATTAAGTTGTATTTAGAGTCTACCCACTCAGTCACACAACTGATTTTCAGTGGGGGACATTACATGTAAAGCTGACCAAGCCAACACTGTAGGCGCCGACACCATTGACGAGCGAACAATGACCAACAAGAGATTGGCATATTTAATTAAATAGGAAACACCGATTAATCAAGTTCAATACTATTCAACCTGTGGGCGGTGCGAGAATCAACATGGCTAATTTAGAACAACCTTCCATACAATAAATTATAAAATAGTACATTTAATAGAGCTACGTTTGTTTTAGCATTTGAATTTAGGATAATTAGCATTAATTTTGTCAAATTTAGCATTTTGTAGCAAGTATTTTTTTCCCCTTCCACCAAACCCCTAAATGTGGGGTGTTTCTTGCACTTCTCATGTTAAATGATGAATTATAGGAACATTAAAATTCAAAATTGTTATATAAAATGCTAAAATGCATTGCTAAACTAGTTCTCATTAGAAAACATTATTTTTACTAAAATATGCATTTGTAGCATCAAAAACTTAAAATGCTTAAAAAATGATTTCAAACCATTTACCATAATTGCAAGTTAATTGGATGAGCGTAGCGAGCGAAGCGAAGATTCCATTTCACTACACTGGAGAAAAAAATCCGGAATGTTTTTTTTTTCTTTCCTTCTTTTTTTTCTGTATTTTTGTGTGTTTGTCAGCACGATTCCGGCTAAACCGATACTCCGTTTGCGATGAAATTTTATGGAGGCCTTCGAAATCTCTGAACTTAGAACTGCCACGTTTTTGAGCGCAATCAAAAAATTATTTCTCATAAAAATCGCAATTTTACGATTTTTTTTCGATTTTTTGAAAATTTATTTTTCTTAACGCCTACATGCTTAATCGGATTTTAATGATTTTTTCACAGAACCTTAATTTTATGAATTAAGATATCCGTGTGAAATTTGAGCGCAATCGAAAAATTATTTTTCATGAAAATAGAAATTTTGTTGTTTTTTTCTTTTTTAGTACAATTTTTTTACTTATAACACCTACATGCTTTATTCTATTGTAATAATTTTTTCACAGAACCTTAATTTTATGAATTTATATATTCGTGTGAAATTTGAGCGCAATCAAATAATTATTTCTTATAAAAATCGCTATTTTTCTTTTTTTTTTTTTTTAATTAGTACGATTAATTAAAAAAATTACAAATTTAAGTTTATTTTTTATTTAATTTAATTTAATTTTTAAGTAATAATTTTTTCACAGAACAACAGAAAATCCGCATAACACATGGCAGCTCAATGCACCAATTACGCTCATCCAACAACGCGGCGGGACTTAAGCGTTTTCCTAGTAATGTTACGCTGTCTACAAACAGTGGAGATGAAATGTAACCAAAGAACTTACACTGACTGTCTGGAGCAAGGGGACCCGATATCGCACTGGGGACCGCGCTAGGGACCCCACGTCCACGCTGAACACAGATCCGTGCTCCCCGGGACCCTCCCAGTCCCCGTCCGGGGTCTGTCGCGGGGGGAAGGACCCCGCTGGCTTCGCTGGCTCCTCCCACTCGGGGCCCGAGCTGGGGCTGGACCGCGCAGCCTGACACAAACAAAATACATTCAATATTTTAAATAAGTATCTTTATTTTGTTAAAAATAAAAAAAAAAAATTTTATTAGTCATAAAAAGATGCACAGAAATAAACATTTAATTAGGCTGCTGAAAAACTAAATAATTACTGAAATACAGAACATGAAAATTACAGAAAAACATAAACATTATTTTTATTATTTATTCATCCAATAACAGACATACCTATGCAGTACAATCCAGAAGACATTGGATGTAATAGATAAATTAAATAAGGATACTACACAAATAGTAGGTAGCCTTTACAAGGTATAAGATAGTAAGATCCAACCAAATACAAAAATTTGTAAAAAAAAAACGGCAGCCAAGCTCTCCTTCAAAAGTCTTCGGCTGTGAATGCTGTGAGATATAGAAGTTGAGCCAAGCTTTTTATTCTTTCTCCCTAGTTTCGCTTTTAAAATAAGTAAGATCATTTCGCCTGTTGACGAGCGCCAAGCCAACAATTTTTGTGGAAAAAAAGAAAAAATTTTAAACCTCAAAACCAAAAAAAAAATTCTTGGCCATGAACCAAATTCAATGGCGAAGTCATTTTTTTATGATTTCGAGTTTTAAAAATTTTACTTTTTTTACCACAAAAATCGTTGGCTTGGCGCTCGTCAACAGGCGAAATGATCTTACTTATTTTAAAAGCGAAACTAGGAGAAAGAATAAAAGCTTGGCTCAACTTCTATATCTCACAGCATTCACAGCCGAAGACTTTTGAAGGAGAGCTTGGCTGCCGTTTTTTTTTACAAATTTTTGTATTTGGGTTGGATATTACATCTTTTGTGTGTTCGTTCGCTATCAAGGTGTGAATGATTAAATTTGTTGAGTTTCAAAGTTGTTTTTTTACATTTTTGGGCCCACGGTCCCCCCAAAGATACCCCTTAAATAAATAAATAAATACATTTTTATTTACAGACTACCCACTCAGTTATATAACTGATTTTCAGTGGGGGACTTTAAATCAAAGCGACCAAGCCAACCCTGCAGGCCCCGACGCAATCGACGAGTGAGCGATAACCAACCAAAGATCGATATTTTTAATAGGAAATATATCAATCAGTGGTATGGACAGTGCGAACACCCGCGAATCAACGCCAGAATCAACAAGGCCGATTCAGAACAACTCTGAAATTTATTATGTGCTTCGTTGCTAGGACGGCTCCAAAGTCACCGTTTACAAACTCCTAAGACAAGAACTGATAGAAGAAGTCCAAATCAGAAGTTAAAAAACTTCTGACTTTAGCGGGAATCGAACCCTGGCCCTTCTGCATTGGAAGCAGATACGCTAACAACAAGACCAACGCACTAGCATAAGCACTTGATATTTATAATGGTTAAGAGCATGTTTAATTTCAAGCTTGTACAAATTACTACGCCTGAGTAATTACGTGTTTTGATTTTGATTTTGATTTTGATTTTCCCCCGGTCCCAATTGCCCGGTTTTTGTTATATGAGGTACATCTGAGTGTGGCCCAAGTTTTCAAAGTTCTAAGATGAACCGTTTTCTCGGTATAGCGTATTATTCATAAGAGTACGGAATTACCTACTTTTGATAATTTTGGTTTTTTTCCGGTACCCGTTAACCAATTTTGCTTTCCATATTCAAAAGTGATAAAGAATGAGAGATATCAAAATGTATTCCACGTTTGAAACATCTCAGTTGTAGCGTTTTCTTTGAATGATTCATTTCTTAAAGTTCAGATATGTTTTTTGTCATTTTTGGGCCCATGGTCATCCCAAATTTAGCCCCTTGTGTTTTGGACGCAAGATATTTATAATGGTTAATAGCATGTTAAATTTCAAGTTTGTACAAATTACCACGCCTTGGTAATTACGCGTTTTGATTATCATCCAAATTTTGATTTTCTCCGGTCCCTGTTACCCGATTTTGGTTTTGAAAGCAAAAGGCACTGGCGTCTGAAATACACCTAAGTGTGGTCCAAGTTTCATAGTTCTAAGATTTACCGTTTTCTCTGTAGGCTAAAGAACTCTCCGCGGAGAACTGCCACCCACCCACCCACCCACCCAACCACCAGCCACCAGCCACCAGCCAGCCTTAAGGAATTTGACGATGTTGAGAGCCTTTTTTAACACAGAACGAGTTGTCGGATCGGATTGATTTTTTTTTTTGGTATGTCATATACCACATACCAGGTCATATACCGAGTTTCAAGATTGTAACTCTTTCGGGGCGGCGTGTGCAGATAGCTGAAAACCCCCAACTCTTGTAGGTGTATATAGGGCCGGAGTTCGGTGTCGCCTAAGCATCGCATCGCTTGTCTGCCGGGCGACGACCGTTGCCCTAGATATAGGTAACCCTTATACAAAAAATTGCCTTGATACATGAATAGTGTATAACACGGATATGTAATACAGTAATACCAAATAAGATAATGAATTGTAAACATAATATTAATTGTCAACATAATATTTGTACATATTTGTATTTGTAATAGAGTAATAATGTATGAAAAGAAGCAAATTTGTAATTTTTTCTTCTATTCTGTTGAACTTATTTAACAAATCTATCTGAGTATCTCCCTCTACAGTTATGAAAACTAAGATTTACAAAGGAGGACAATCAATTTTCATTTGCATCCGGATGGATATTGTACATACACAATATATACAATATTGTACCAACAATGTATGTAGGCCTACGGTTCAGCGCAAGAAGATGTAATAAAATAATGGAACAAATGGAACAAACAACAACAACAAACAAAATGGAAGGTGATAATAATAAAATCCAACAATAAATAAGCCACTGACCTTGACTTTGGGGTCCTCCCAATCAGTCGACTGTTCGGTCCCCGGTTGTTCCTCCCAGTCGGTCCCCGTCGGGGGGTCAGGGCGGGACCTCATCGCGGCACATTCCCCGGATGTCTGGAGCGGGGGGCATGCCTCGGCCCACTGCACAGGGCGGGAGAAGCTGGAGAGAGAGAGAGAGAGAGAGGGGGCTAAGTCACGGAGCTTAGACTGAGCAGCGGAGTAGAGGGCATCAACCTTTACAACTACAACCATCATAACCATCAGAATATAAAAACTTTTATGACCATAGAAATCAATTTAAGAAAAAAAAATGTTTCTAATGGTTTAATTCAGTGAGAGGTTGAAATTGGGTTGTCAAAAGCAAATATAAATTAAGCAGTAACTCTTACTGCCGGATGTTTCATGATATGCCCAATATTTGAATTATAAATATGTTTTATCACGTTTAAAGTTTATCTCAATATTTGAAATTTTAATACTCTGACAACTCAAATATTTAACTCATTTATGGATGTGAATGTATATGACCCAAAAGAGGCTAAAAAATATACTACTAGTGGCCGGGTGTCCTGCTTATCATGCAAACATCTTCAATGACACATTAGTGAGGCATTTACTAATTTACTTTGCTCCTGTAGGTTCGTTTTTAGATCGTAATAAATGAAACCGTTTTCTAAGGAGTCTACGGATAGGGAACATACCTTTGAAATATCAGTATCTCTGATAAAAGATCAGATCACTAAGGTATATGAATAAATATCCATTTATTGGGGTAAAATTTTAGTTTAAAGGTGGATTTAACTAAAATGCAAACAAAATTTTAAAATTTCAAACATTTGTAAATTACAAATTACATACTTAACAGGTGAGGTGAGTGGTGAGGGCCAGATATGACCCCACCATGGAACGACAATAAAACTTTAATATTTTATTTTTCAATGTTTTTTCTCGATAGGGCGATATTGTGAGCAAATGTCCATATTGGGTACACATACATTTTTTAGTTCAAGCCTGAAGAGCAACTAACAAACAAATAATAATGAGTATACCATTTTGTATTGTGGACTTTTTCTGCGGAGTTTTTTTACGCACAGTTATTTTGGCTGTCTGTTTCCGCAGAGCCCGCTTTAAATAAATAAATAAATAAATAAATTTTATTTAGAGTCTACCCACTCAGTTATATAACTGATTTTCAGTGGGGGACTTTAAATCAAAGCGACCAAGCCAACCCTGCAGGCCCCAACGCAATCGACGAGTGAGCGAATAACCAACCAAAGATCAATATTTTTAATAGGAAATATAGCATCAATGGTATGGACAGTGCGAACGGAACGATGTTGCGTTGTCGTCTGGACCGGCACCTCCACCATTCCTCCGGAACCGTTATTTTAATTTATTTTTAAACTTAGTAATTTGGGGGGGGGGGGGGAGACGGGCGGCAAAATAAAATTGACTAGGACAGCTCACTACTTAAACACAGCCCTGTTGATCCATCACTTTAAGAGGATGGGATAATCGCGAAATTAAAACCATGCAAAATTACAGTTTTTTCGTGATATCTCGAGAACGATGCAAAATATCTGAAAACTGATTCTAGACCGAATTGTGGTTTTGTTAGAACAATATAATGCAAGAAAAATATTCAAATATAATAATCAGTGCGGTTTGTATTTAAGATATAAATTTAATTAATTTCATTTCTAATAAAAAACTTAATTACCATCACATTACAATATTTTTTCTTGCATTATTAAGCGAGCGAAGCGAGCGTTTCCATTTGACTCTGCCGGAAAAAATAGTCACTGGTTTTGTTTTGTTTTTTTGTTTTTTTTGTATGTCTCGCCATAACGTTCGAACGGAGGCTCGGATCGATTGAAATTTTGACCATCCGCAAGCTTCGTTCACGATTGAATGCCATTAGTTTTGTGGCAAAATCGTTCAAAAAGTTAAAAAGTTACATTAAAATAAATCAAAAGTTCTTTTTTCAAACTAAGTTCTTTTTTCAAACTAAACGGCGACAAAATCTGAGGTAACCAAATCAATTAGAATGTCCGTCCGGTCACGAATATGTAAATTTTATTTTGATCCGATAAGTAGTGTAGATGTAAATTACATTATAACAAAAGTAAAGTTACCGAGGCAACGAAAAGTCGCACGAGGTTCGCACTATGCACTGCCACCTAGAAGTAATCAAAATGCTATCAAGGAAGCAGTGTATTATTTGTTACCAAATAGTTCAAATAGTTTTCCCAAAGAAATGATGTCAAAGTCCTCTATAGATGGCGGTGGATTTTATCCGCAAAGTAAAGGTTTACCCAAATAGGCCTACCTTGCCAATAATAATAATATTGGAAACAAGGCCCTGTGGACAGTGAACGTCGCAAATTTTAAAATTTTAAAAAAATTGCAATGTGGGTCTAGCTAGCACGTGCTCGCTTATCAACGCGTCCAACTGAGCGTTTCCTAGTATTGTTCCAACAAAACCACAAATCGGTCTAGAATCAGTTTTTAGATATTTTGCTCCGTTCTCGAAATTACAAACGATTATTACGAAAAAACAGTCATTTCGCGACTATCCCATCCTCTTAATAGCGGTGCAAACTGTGTGCAAAAAAGTGAACGAATATATACATTTAAAATAAAGTCTGTAATTAGTTAATTTATGGCTTCTCCTGGACATTCTTCATTTTGGATATTCATCCTCGTTCCGGGAAACTCTTCAATACTAATAAATATCAACCGTACGTACTGGAAATTGATGACCAGCGTCTCGTCCGGCATGTACTTGCTGAGCGGAACGCTGTACGAGTAGTTGTATGCCGTGCGATCCACGCATCGCCCGTACTCGGTGCCAGCGTTCCAACAGAACTCGCCCCCGATCGAGCGGTTGAACGCCTCACCTCGAACGCTCACGAACACGCCCGTCTGGTCTGAGTCTAAAGCAGGAATAATATACAAGATATTAGACTAATTTCACACTTTATGGATATTAATAAAATATAGAAATAACACAATTCCACGATTTTAAGAATACCTAATCCTATTTGTTGATTTATTAGCAAAAATATATGTTTTTCAAATCTGTAAGTAAAAAAATAACAATTCCACCATATTTTAAAATTTCAATGTTTTCTAGTAGAAAAATTGAAGATTCAAAATACTAATATAAGAAAAAATCTCAGTTTCACAAAAAGGTGTGTTTTTATTCTTTATTAGATTCTTAAATTATTTTATTTTTATTGTTGTTTGTTCTATAGAACAATAGCTGATGAACTAGCTAGTAGATAGAATATAGAACACGGAAGGAGTGGCAAGAACTACATACATTCAATAATATTATAAGACAGTTACTTTAGATAATATTTCACACATTAGTCTAGAGTAGTGTAGTGTATTAGTGTAGGTAGGTGTGTAGTCCCTAATAAATAATAATAAAGAATCAATATGAATAAAAATTAAAAATTAAATTAAATATAAATATGAACTGAAACTGATGAAAAAGATTAAATACCTTACCAAGAGAAGTAACTCGATGCCCAACCGACAACATAATATGCTCGAACCTAAGAAAACAAGTGACACACAGGCCTGTAAGTGTAAGGCATGCATGACATAATTATGGAGTCAAGTTCTTTGGATTCAAACCACTGCCAACGATCTTGTGAAATTAGAGAGTGCAACCAATGCCTTTATGATGATTTGATAATATCGCCTTGGTTTTCCACATAACAAAGGCCCAGTCTCTGTGCTATTCATACAATATGGCTGATTGTGCAGCAGTGTTTTGTCAAAGAGAGGAGTTAGGTACTTCTCTTGGTAAGGTATTAAATTAATCTCAATGAACCAAGTAAGCATATCGTATCTTGCAGGGGTTGCCACTTTCAAGGATTTTTTAAAGTGTCTAAAGGATTCCAGGATTTTTGGCAAATCTTCAAATCAAGGATTTCCTAGCATTGTTAAAAATACATGAAATTATTTAATAAATTATTTTTAATACAGCCTAAACAACAATCAACCGTGGGTAATAAAAACATTAGAAGCGCCGGGTAATAGTAATAATAAGTCCAGCGAGTCTGAGACTCAATGACAAAAACTAAAACGTTGATACATTTTCTAAGAAAATTCAGATTCTTAGGAGGCCTATGCTAGCATGTAATGTAACTGTTAGTTAAATTCACAAAAAATCCTGAAAATTTTAATCATTCCTTCACGTAATAATACACAAATACTAAATAGCTATTTTCAAGGAATTCTCAGGATTTTTCAAGTATCTTTCAAGGATAGAAATAGTAACTTGGTGGCAACCCTGTACATAGACGCAGGTAACGCAGGCTCACCTGGCGCGGCGTCTATGTTGCTATAGACGTTGTCACTGTCCGACCAGTCGTCGGTGTCGCGCCGTCTCCTGTCGCGCCCTCCGCCGCGGAGTCTGGACCAGCGCGCTGAGCTCCTGCGTCGTCTGGTCTTGAGGGCGTGCTTCGCTTCCTCCAGCGCGTTGTTGGTGTGGGTGCCCTCGGTGCCCGGGTGGCCTATAGGGCGGGACGAAAAAGAGGGATACATAATATTATTATTTTTATATAGGACCTTCTTGTACTTAAAATTTTTAAAGAACTGATTTTTTAGTTACTAAATATTAATAAATTATTAAATAAATAGATAAATAAATAAATAAATGGATGCATGAATGATCGAACTTGATGAGTGGTCAACAATCGAGACTCACTGAAGTGCCTGGCGCTGCGTGACACCGTGTTGGTCTGTCCGGCTGGGTCCGGGTGAGGGTCAGAAGAATCTTCTAGTTGCGCGACGTCACTCGCACAACAGAAAGCCTGCGGGAACAAACAAACACACGTCGTATTTAGAACCGAGGACTCTCAGATCGCACATACTATAAAAATAATATTTTTTGTATGAAGCCTGCCCAGGGTGCAATTCATGCCCCTCTTCAGGTGTCTAACTAGGAATGTTGCGGATATGATAATTAGGAAGGGAATGTCCGAGGGCTGTTTAAGGGCACTCAATCCCTTGCATTTGCATTAACGACTGAGGAAAACCTCAGAAAAAAACCACTAGTCAGGATTGACGGTCTGAACGGGATTTGAACCTGGAACCTCCCGAATCAGAGTTGCGCGCTTAAGGCTCGAGCCAACACTGTCAGTCGGTTTAAAGTTAAACATAAGTTAACAGTAGGAATATGCAACATCACATATTCATGTTGTAGGGTAAATATCAATGTTGATTCAAAAAATGTAAATCGGGGAGGGGCAATTCAAATTTATAAACAAAAACTAACCAACAAAAATTTTTTGTTTAATTATTCTATGGAGGGGGAGGGGGTGGGAGGTAAATGCTTCAATGTAATTGTGAAAATTTGATTTGTGAGAAAAGTTAACATATTTTACTTTTTAATTCATTTTTTTATTTTAATTTTATTTTCTGATATTGCGATATTGACGCAATGCCAGATGGCATGACGCAATGTACAAAGGGAGTCCTGTCTCTATTGGAAACATGACAACACATGATGACTGAGTTGGCCGATTGGGGGCATATGAAAAGAAGAAGATATTTACACCAAATAAAATACAAATCCTATTCATCAGTTACACATAAAATAAACACACACTTACTACTGAGGTCAATTTAGCCTAAGTGAGTATTTAATTTTAAAATAAATACATAGTCTTCCATTGCTGTTCTTTAAAAAAAATAGTAGTATTTATAAATAGTACTAAAAATTGGTCGGGGACTTAAATTAAATCAAATAATTAAAGTAATGCAACTTCTTCTTAGTCAGTGAATTTTTTAAACATTAAAAATAATAATATAAGAGCCTAGAGGAGAGAACAAGGTTAGCAGCTTGAAGGGCCAATGTCTTAGACCTCAGATTTGAAATTAATATCAAGCGTTCAATACATATATGAACAAATTTCACTCAATAATGTGACACTGAAAATAAATACCACAAAAATTTGCAAAAATGTAAATTTTTTAATGTAGTTGTTTACTCACCGGACAGACGTGATCTTCAGCGTCCAGGAAGTGGCCCCCGCTAACGTGGACGCACGTCTTGGGTCGGCCGAGCACCGGGGGCCCGGTCCCCCGTAGACTGCCCCCTATAGCGGGGACCAGGGGGTCGCTCTCCTCGTTGGAGGGGGCGTCTGTCTTCTCCGTCGGAACCAGATCCAGCCTCTCACGAGATCCTGTTGGAAACATTTACATTAGCAGACGCTAGAAATGTTAGTTTCTCGAGAAATCATGAGAATTTTTGGGAAAGATGCTTGTTTTATACTACTAGGAAAACGCTAAAGTCCCGCCGCGTTGATGGATGAGCTTTTTTAAGTTTTTAGTTTGCGTGGGATATCTTTACTTTTGCAAGTGCTTTGTTTTGTTGCCTACGCATTGTAGGTGATTGTTGTCAAGTTTCTATTGTTTCTTGTCAATTGGTATTATTTACCGTAAAAAACTTATATTAAAAGCTTTATTTCTATGGATTCTGGCTAACTTTTTCAACTTTTTCTTTTAAAAGGTACAACATCACCATAACCTTAATGTCCATGTATAAGATGAACGTTGTAGCCCCACCCGTTTGGTCAGAATTGGCCCAAATGGCACGAAAATATCGCACAAAAAATCAAAAAACTTATATTAAAAGCTTTATTTCTATAGATTCTGGCTAATTTTTTCAACTTTTTCTTTCAAAATGTACTACATCACCATAACCTTAATGTCCATGTATAATATGAACGTTGTAGCCCCACCCGTTTGGTCAAAATTGGCCCAAATGGCACGAAAATATCGCACAAAAAATCGAAAAAAATCGTAAAAGTACGATATTCATGAGAAATATTTCTTCGATTGTACCCAAAAACAATACACCTCTAAGTTCAGAGATTTCGAAGGTCCTGTAAAATTTTCATCAAGATCGCATATGCCGTTTGCCCGGTAGAAAGCGAACAAACAGACAAAAAAACAAAAAAACAAAAAAAACAAAAACAAACAAACAAACAAAGAAACACCCGAGCTAAATTTTTTGGGGGGTCAGTGAAATTGAAGTCTTCGCTTCGCTCATCCAAAAAATAGATTGCACAAGTAGGACCTAGTTCGAGGCCTGCGGAACAAAGTCCATAAGTGGCATATCAATGTCCTCCGTAGAATCGGAATCATGCAAATGTTCTGATTCATCAAAAACTTCAAGGTATACAGAGATTTCATTGTTGCTATCAAAATCAAACTATCATCATTCATCTGTGGGGTAGCTACGCTACGTGGCAAATCAGTCTCCACCACATGTGCTCTCGGGTGCATGCTTTTTAGGCCAATTGATGTTCACTCGGCCGACTGACACCACAGGTGTTAAATATTTTGGACACATGTCACGAATGTGCAATATAGGGCTCTGCAGAAACACATTTCCAAATTTTGTTTTAAAAATAATTTATAAAAAAAAATTAGTTTTTCACGAATTTTGATTTTGTTAAAAACTAAAAAAGTTTCTATATTCGTGATTTTGTTCTGGCTGATAAAGACAAAATTTTGAAAATCTATGACCGCAGGGCTGTCCATGTATGCTTTATTGACAACTTTGCAAAGTTTCATGTACGTCGGATGCATCTTAGCCGAGCGAATAACTATTTGCCAACTGCCAAATGTGTCCCATTCCCTCTTAATAATTCCAATTGTTCTGTCCTCTTACCTTGCGCTGCGGACGGCTGTGGCTTCCAGGGGGGATGCGTGATGGCGTTGCTGTGCGGCTTGTTGTTGCTCTTGGTGGAGCGAGAGTCGTTGGTCGCCGGCCGGTCGAGTCCGTAGCTCGACTCGGTCGAGGGGTTGAGCCGGACGTGACCCACGTGCTGACTGAGAAGGAAACAGGGGCGGCTTTATTTCGTTGTCAAGTACACACATACTGCCCTACTACTATTTACAGGGATCATCATACGATATGATTGTCTGAACAATATCAAATTAATTACTACATAACATAGGTATTTTTGCAATGAAAAAATCACAGCCTTGGAAAACATATCACAGCCACCTTATGTTCTTTGCCATAAAAAAGGTTAAAAAGCGCTAGCCTATATCCATGGCAAAAGTGAACATAGGGCCTTCTTCAAATGCTCAGAATTGTTTAGTTAGGGCTTTGTAGCTTAGAACATTAAACAGGAAATATTTCTCTGCATTGTACTCTACCTCTTTCTAAACTAGGAAAACGCCAAAGTCGTTGTTGGACGAGTGAGTATCACAATTACTTTTGCAGCTGCAGTATGCATGCATGCATGCAGCTCTGACTCATCAAGTCGAGACTTGTCTAGCTGCTCCACTGCTGAGTTCCCGATATCGCTATGCTCGTGGACGCGGGCGACTCCAAAACAATGAAAACATATCACATCGCCAACGCCAAAGTATTGAAGCTACAAATATTCCAAAATATGTGTTAGAAAGGTCAATACATGAACTCGAGTTCGACTCGATATGTTCTGCATCCATCTTTTATGCTCCTCAAATCAAATCCAATTTAGTAAAGCTCTGCAAAACACGGTTTTTGTCAGTAATTAATTTTTTGTAAGTTGGCAGGGCAAGCTATGATTCTGAAATTTTTCACAGTTGTTAACATTCATAGTGGTAACATTGGTGAGAAAGGGTATTTTTTTCCAAAGCAAACTTTAAGTTTAAAAAAATAAAGTAGTAATTTTTACAAATATTAATTTTTTGTAGGTTGGATTCCTGTGAATTTTGCTGTCCATGTTAACAGCACTCTATCTATTGGTCCTTGACGTTGGTGTGAAATTTGGTCAAAATCGGACGAGTAGTTTGGCCCCTGCGCATCGAACACACATACATACACACATAAACACAACGAAGTGCCGAAAACTTGCCATAGAGGACTCCGTTTGCTCCGCTCACTCGTCCAATAAACACCAAAAGTGTAGTGAGGGCCTTCTTGCTTAGTAGGGCAGCATACACAGGATAGACGAGTAATATTGAAAAAATAAAAATAGCAAGGTTGAATCAATAAGAGATTGTTCCTCAATTTAACGAGTGGAATGGTACATGCAACTTTGGGCCGCCCCACCAGTGTATTTTAAAATATCAAGTTGAAAAAGTGGGGTGCAGCAGTTACCTATACAAAGCCACTTTTCAAAAGTATTTACCGAACACCAAACTATCTCAAATTTTAGTTTTGCGGTCATTACTCGACGGTGGCTAATAATCGAGCAATACGGACCTACGTATTTATTACAACATTATTAATATCACCTACACCAAATGGCAAATACCAATGATCAAAATTTTACAAGCAAATAAGTAACAGTTAAGCCAGCATTGATGATAACCACTAACAAAATTATAACTGTTGACAGTAAATAAATACATTTTTATTTAGAGTACACAATCATATTGAACTGATTTTCTGTGGGGGACATATATTAACTATTTTTAAAGCCTTACAAGCCAACCCTGTAGTTCATTAACAATATGACAAGTCCAAGTGAAAACTGCACTGTAAAACATTATTAGCTTTTGCAGCCAGTGCCACTACTACAACATTATCATTTTACCAAATATTTTTGGTGGTCTTGCATGAATTCCTATGTTTGTAACTGATATGTTTTAACGAAAAAAAAAAAAAATAACAAATAACAATCCATTAGATGAAGAGCCGCAAGGCACACAGTGTGAAAGCCACCCAAATTGTAGTATTATCCTGAATATAAGCCTACCCTTTTTTCATTATTTAGTCTCAAAAGTCCTCACCAGCTTATACCTAGGCCTAAATGTAGAGATGTGAGTTGAGAATATCAGTGGCGAATATAGGGGGGGGGGCGGTGAGGCGATCGCCCCCCCCATGATTCTTTAAAAATTAAAAAAAAATGATTTTATTATTTTATTGTGCACGCACCAAATGCACTCTAAAAAACCTGATTTTCAAAATTTTCGCCTGCGGCGCTATTTATTTAAAACTCCCAATAAAAATCAACTTTCCTTTATGTTGTCAGAAATAATCAGTTTGCCTCTGAAATGTGTCTGCATCAGTGTACTTCGATTTATTAAGTTGTCCTCCTATGTGAATCGTTTTTTAACTAAATAGGATAGACGTTTAATAAATAAATAAAATGATGAATTGAAAATAAGATCAAACGTTTATAATGTTGCAATCTAGGCCAATGCTGTAAATTGTAAGCTCGACATGACGACAAAACAAATTGGTGCACACAAACTACATTGTTTCCGTATTGCATTCCGCCCACCACTTTTTTTCTAAAATGCACCAAATGCTCTCTAAAAACCTGATTTTCAAAATTTTCACCTGCGGCGCAATTAATGGGGGGCTCTGCCCCCCATACCCCCCCTGCATCCCCCCTTAGTCCCTTTCCCACGACCGTACATGCACACGCAAATCCCCCCCCCCACATGATTATGTCCCAGATCCGCCACTGGAGAATATTCTCGAGAATATTCTATGAAAGATTATGCTCGGAGCATATTTGAACATTTTCTTTCCTGAGTATGAGTCTACAATAGGTTTGTTTGGTTTGCTACACGAACTTACTCTTTACACTAGTGTAGGCTCAAAATGCCTAAAAAGCGTTTTCGTATTAAATCTAGTGTAAAGTGTAGCCGTTTGGTTTGACTTCGTGTAGTGTAAAGTGTAGAATTTCTACACGAGCTCTAGGAGGTCGTGTAGGGTGTAGGTGTAAAAATTTAGGCGCAACATTTGAATAGAAACAGCTTAAAACATGATGAATGACACATTCTTTCATTGACAATCCGATATAACTCCTAAAATCAATTAATAGTCTATAATTACGTATTAGAAACTGATTCGAAATATTTTATTTGTGGCACTATGTTTTGTGATGAGGGCAAATGCGTAGGGTACTCTAACCTCAATTAGGATAAGCACTATTGAAGTTTATATTCCAAATAGCTTTTCATCGTTCAGATAGTACACATTTTCTATCATTTTGACTCATTTAGTGCCTTCAACAGTACTGTTTGTTGTTTTATTATGTTTTTTAGTTTGACAGTTCGATGTGAGCGAATCTAGTGTAGAGTGTAGCTTAAAAAACGTTTGGTTATCCTGGGTAAAGTGTAGTGTAATTTGATTTCAAGGCCCTCACCTACACTACACAAGTCTACACTACACTAGGTAAACCAAACAAACCTAATGCTAACAAATAGTTGACACTAAACTTCAAATATATATCATTTCCCACCTTTTTAAGACGGCCAATATTATTATTCACTATCATAATATTCTTCAAAAGAAAATGATTGTGCATTTCACATCACTACCTATATGCATACGCTTACGCATTGATGTTTTTATATTTCAACAAAAAAAGTTAGGGGTCGGCTTTGATTCAGGTTCGGTCTATATCTGGGACAATATGTATAATATGCCAATAACTATGATGGAAATGTTTAATATATATATTCCTCACAAAGTGAAGTAGGCCCCTACCTATGTCCAAAAGTTGTAAATGAATACAGTGGACAATGCACTTAACAACATTGAACTTATTTGGTACGGTACAGTATGGGACAATTCTGCATTCAACTCAATATTATTGATAGATTTAATACATTTCAAGAATATTTCCGGAAATGAGACACATTCGGTCCACGTATGTAGTCACTGACTGTATGTATTTATACCAATACTCAGTCATGTACTAGGATTAGGCATCTACTTTTACGTACTTACATGTTACACCTACAATTTTAGGCCTAGCTTAGTTAGGGGAGACTAGGGCATAAGGAACCTTACGGGCATAAGGAACCATGCATTTAATTCGACCAGTATGCAGTAATTTTCTACAGTTGGTAACATGGTTATTGAGAGCAGAAAAGAACGCGCCACCACATGACACCAGTCACTCAAATGTAAGTACATTTGTTCAATTTGTATTTAAGATTGACTGTTTCTATGGTATTTTTATTAAAAAATACGCATTTTTGAACGCAAACCATTTATAGGCCACTCCCAGATATGACAAAAGTGATTGTTTTACAACGTTTGTTGTTGGCTTGAGTTGACATAACCTCTATTGCCAGTACCACTAGCTTACCGTGTGGTGAGCATTAGTGCCAACTGCAAAACTTTGCACCTTGGGCAAGAGGAACCGGGCAAGATGAACCAATGGTTCCTTATGCCCTAGTTAGACAATTGAACACATTTTGAAACCTTTTTTATTTTTATTATTTTAGATGGTGTTTAATTACCAGCGTAAGTCTACCAGAGGCGATGGTTGGGACGAAGAAGCGATGGGAAGGGCATTAAATGAAATTAAATTGAAGAAGACCCCGATAAGACAGGCCGCAAAATTGTACAACATCCCATATTTGTTATAAATGTGCCATAGCCCGCTCAAATTTAAATCTAGGGCCTTATGCCAGTGCCACCTGGTGCTAGATGTATGAACTACAAACAGGAAATAACTCTATTACCACAGTATAACCCATCTCTTACAGTAGCGAGACTTGCTAGCAAAACACGCTGATAAACCGACACGCGCGCCCCTAGCCAAGGTACGAGCACTAAAGTGAACTAACGATGACAGTGCCACGGCAGTGACTTTTTGATCTGAATTGAAAACGATGTCATTTTTTGCACTATTATGACGTGATAATACTGCTACAGCTGGATATGAGCTGGATATAAGTTTCGTCTGACGTTATTATTTTTTTTACTGATAATAATATGATGACATACATATTATTATGTATGTCGTTTTCAAAGAAAGCCTACGGCCTAGAGCCTAGCCTAGGCCCTAGGCTAGGCCTAGGCACCAAGTATTAGTAATGTAGGTTATAATGGTTGATACATAATATTAAAATTACCATCATTACTTGCAGTTGTTTTGACTGCAATTTAAATAGCCTAGGCTAGGCCTAGCCCTTGCAAAATATGATTAGCTTCACATTCTTCGGCATTCGTCAATTGTTTGTTGTTTTACATTTTTAGTTCACTCAAAATGACTCGTACTTTGGCCAGGTCGCGCTAGTGTAGCGGCAAGAAGCTCTATCTATACATGTCGCTACGTAGGTTACCTACACGGAGAGCGGTAGAGATATTATAGCTTTCCTGACTGGGTGCACCGCCGCCCACAATTGGTATGTTGTAAACGTTGTAAAGCACTGACTTTTAGATGGCGGATGCTTTTAGTTCACTCAAAATGACTCGTACTTTGGCCAGGTCGCGCTAGTGTATCGGCGGTACGCGCAGCCGACCACGACAGCAAATCACTCTGCAGGCAGTGCATTGAAGTTTCGCTACTGTAAGAGATTGTTAAGGTGGGATTTCAGTTGTGGATGTACGCGGCGCGGCGAGGCGCAGCGAGGCGTGGATTTTTACCTTTTTCGATTTCACCTGTGGATACCCGTGGCGGTGCCATCCGCGGATTTCCCAAATATTCCTACCTTTTATTTTAATCACACAATAACTTATTACATGGGAAAAGCTATTTTTAAATTACTTTGCATAATTTAAAACATATAACATAACTTTTCCTTTGAATCAAGTCTTTCTGTATGAAGAATCACTTCATTCGGGACAAATGTCATGGATTTAGGTTATGTTGTTCACTTCTTACACATCAGATTTCCTGAATTCCTATTGGCTGAATCCGCGGACCGTGGATATCGTCGGACAAAATATTGAATATTTTCAAAGTCACGGATCTGAATCCACCGAATCCTCGGATCGGAAATGGAGCCCGCTGATTGGCTGAAAACTAGATCCGCGCCACGCCACGCCGCGCGATCCGCAACTGAAATCCCACCTTTATACTGTGCTATTACCCACAGTGCACCATTGCTTCCTGTGTTGTCATCCTGTCACAAATGTCTGTGTGCTAGGCCTAGCCTATTAGTGTTTATCTATCTTTAAATATCAATAAATCCACTTTAATCTTTCAATGTCAACGTTATTTTATAACAGGTTATGTGCCCAGATATTGCTAAATTGATATTGCTTAAATCTAAGCGAAAAGATAAAAGATAACCTAAAAATAACCTACAAAAACTGTTACGTTATTAGAGCACATGGCGGCTAACCTAGGCCCATCTCAACCAGAGAGACTGGAGGGCGCTAGCAACTATAATACATGGAAATTTGGCATGAGAATGCAATTAGTCCGTGATAAGTTGTGGAAAGCAATCGACCCAGGTGACTTTGATCTAGAGGTTGAAACCAATCTGAATATAGACCAGCGTGCACTTGCCACTCTAAGCCTAGGGCTGAAGCCTCATCTCTACATACATGTAAGTACATGTAAAACTGCCCGTGAAGCATGGCTTAAATTAGAAGCAGCCTTTGAAGACAGAGGCCTAGTAAGGAAAATTCACTTACGCCGTGAACTTAATGGCATCAAGTTCCAACACTGCAAAAATATGGAGGACTATCTGAACAAGATGTTGGCTGTTGCTCAACAGCTCAGTTCGATTGATGCAGCAGTGACCGATGATGAGCTGGCAATAATAATACTATCCAACTTGCCAGACTCATTCGACCCACTTGTAATTGCACTTGAAAATTGTGGTCAGGAACTGAACGCCGACGTTGTCCGAGCTAAATTGCTACAGGAAGAAACGAGACGTCAACGAGGTGAGTCCATTCCTGATGAATCTGCTCTAGCAACAAAGCCTAGTATCAAGAAGTTTAAATGCTTTAACTGTGGTAAAGCTGGACACTACGCTAAAGATTGCAAGTCACGATCAAAACAAGGTCCTAAAGGTGACAAGCAAGACAAAAAGGATAGGTCTAAGTCTACAGTTCTTTGGACAACAGGTAATCGAAATGTACACAAAGCTGAAGACTGGTGCGTTGACTCAGGGGCGACCAAGCACATGTCAAATAAACTTGAATGGTTTGACGCAATCCAAGAAGGTCAAGCAACTTCATTATGTATGGCCGATGGTACGACCGCTCCATCTACGGGAAATGGTAATGTTGCTCTAACCATTTCGGTTAATGGATCAATACGAGAAGCATCAATAAAGGACGTGCTGTATGCTCCATCGCTCAAAACTAATCTTTTGTCAGTGGCTAAACTCACAGATAAAGACTACAAGGTTGTGTTTACAAAACATAACTGCCAGATCCATAATGAAGAGGGAAACGTCATAGCAACTGCGAGCAAAACTGGTGGCTTGTATAAGCTAGACACTCCGGAGACTAACAGTGCCTTAGCAAACATCGCTGCTGTAGGGGTCACAAACCGTGAGTACACAATGTGGCACAAACGCCTAGGCCACCTCAGTCCAGGCGGAATGAAGCGGCTAGCAGATGGTATGGCTACCGGCCTAGTAATGGGACAGCCTCCTACTTCACCTTGTGTAGGGTGTGCTCTGGGAAAGCAGCATCGTACCCCGTTTCCAAAAGTTAAGACAGTCCGAGCTCAAGAAAAACTAGGCATTGTTCACACCGACCTGTGCGGACCAATGAGCGAAGAATCCAATGGAGGAGGAAGATACTTCTTAACATTTATTGATGACAAGACAAGGTGGACCAAGTGTTACATTCTGAAGGAGAAGAGTGAAACTTATGAACGCTTCATCGAGTATCAGGCGGAAGTTGAGAACCAGAGCGGTATGAAGATCAAGATCCTGCGTTCAGACAATGGCCGTGAGTACATTAATAAATTACTAATAGACCATCTTAGAAAATGTGGGATACGCTCTCAGACTACTGTGCCACGGAACCCAGAACAAAATGGCGTTGCTGAGAGAGCAAACAGAACGATAGTAGAGAAGGTACGTTGCATGCTTGAGGAAGCTAAATTACCTAAACGCTTCTGGGCGGAGGCAGTAAACACTGCAACCTACCTAAAGAATCGATCACCGACAGTAGCTGTGAACGGTATCACACCACAAGAAGCATGGACAGGACAGAAACCGGACCTGGCTCATCTGAGAACGTTTGGCTGCAAGGCATATGTTCACATTCCAAAAGAGAATAGAAGGAAGCTTGACGCTAAGTCTTCCGAGCACATCTTTGTCGGGTACTCTGACACAAGCAAGGGCTACAGATTGATCAACAATGAATCAAAGAAGCTGATCATATCAAGAGACGTGATCTTCATTGAAGATGGTGAGAAGAATGACGATGTCATCGCCGGATCAAGTGGGAGCACAGCTAGTCCTTCTTATGTCGATGACGAAGATGATGCTAATGCCAACGCAGAAGATAATGAAGAGGATGCCGATATTGAGAATGAACAAGAAACCGTGTTCGAGCCAAGGAAGTCACAACGGAAGAGATGTCCGACAAGAATTCTCGGTGACGAGTATGTACATCTCATCACAGACGAGCCCGAGAACCTGAAAGAAGCATTCAGTGGGAGCGAGGCTACACAATGGCAAAAGGCAGCAGATGAAGAGATGAAATCAATCGTACATAATGAGACTTGGGACCTCGTAAACTTACCAGAGGGAACCAAACCTATTAAATGTAAATGGGTCTTCAAACGAAAGGTCAATGCTGAAGGGGAGGTGTGCCGATATAAAGCTAGGCTCGTAGCTAAAGGATACACGCAGAGGAAAGGGATAGATTACGATGAAACCTTTTCACCGGTCGTACGGTTCGACACCCTAAGAACAGTTCTGGCATTGGCAGCTGAGAATGACCTGGAGGTTCATCAACTTGACATAAATACGGCATTTCTACATGGCGAACTTCCCGAGGCCATATATATGGAACAACCCGAGGGCTACATTGAACCTAAAAATAAGCAAAAGGTATGTAAACTAAAGAAATGCTTGTATGGACTCAAACAGTCGAGCCGTATATGGTATGAAAAACTTGATACCGAGTTACGGAGTATTGGGCTCGAACAAAGCACAGCTGACCCGTGCCTATACCATGGTACAATAAGAAATGCAAAAATCATTGTTTGTGTTTACGTTGACGATCTTATTGTGTCATCGGAAAGCATAAATGAAATAAATCAGCTGAAGAAACGACTAGCGGCCAAGTTCGAGATGAAAGACATGGGACCAATTCACCACTGTCTCGGAATTAAAATAACAAGGGACAGAGACGCTGGAACAATTGAACTAAGCCAAGAAAGCTACATCAACAACATACTGAAGAGATTCAACATGTCTGAAGCAAAGCCAGTATCTACTCCTTTGGACCATAATCAGAAACTTACCAAGGTGATGGAACCTGCGGAAGACGCAGAAAGAGAAGCTATGGATAAAATACCATATTTGAGTGGTGTCGGCAGCCTAATGTATGCTGCGATGGCCACCAGACCAGACATAGCGCACGCTGTCTCTGTCGTTAGTCAGTTCAACTCTAACCCGGGACAAGCGCACTGGACGGCAGTAAAGCGCATAATGCGTTATCTAAAAGGGACTGCAAAGAAGAAACTCGTCTATCGCAAAGCATCCGGAGAACAAATGGAAGCTTACAGTGACTCCGACTGGGCCAATGACATGGATACGAGAAAATCAATGTCCGGCTACGTTTTCAAGCTCGCAGGTGCAGCAGTTAGCTGGCGAAGCAAGAAGCAACCGACAGTCGCCGTCTCAACAACCGAGGCGGAGTACATGGCACTCAGCCAAGCTGCCAGAGAAGCAACATGGCTGAAACGACTACTGAATGAATTACCCATTGGGGGTGACCATCAACACATCGTAGTGTGCTGCGACAACCAAAGCGCCATCAAGCTTACTTCGAATGCAGCACTACATGGGCGTACGAAGCACATCGATATCCAGCATCATTTTGTCAGGGAGAAGGTGCAAGAGGGACATATTTCTATGAAATACCTACCCACAGAAGAAATGATCGCAGACATCATGACCAAAAGTTTGCCCCCTGCAAAGCACGGATGGTGTGTGAAGAATTTGGGACTCTTGTAAATTAAGACTAGGCCTATGGCAAGTGGGAGTGTTATAAATGTGCCATAGCCCGCTCAAATTTAAATCTAGGGCCTTATGCCAGTGCCACCTGGTGCTAGATGTATGAACTACAAACAGGAAATAACTCTATTACCCACAGTGCACCATTGCTTCCTGTGTTGTCATCCTGTCACAAATGTCTGTGTGCTAGGCCTAGCCTATTAGTGTTTATCTATCTTTAAATATCAATAAATCCACTTTAATCTTTCAATGTCAACGTTATTTTATAACAATATTCAACATTACGGAAACATCTCGTAAAAAACTCGGCGAAGAAAGTTGTTGGTAGTTTTAAAGCTGTTTTCACTGCAGATCAAGAGCAGGAGCTAGTGGATTATATTCACGAAATGGACGCTCGCTTTTATGGACTCACCAGGAGCAATTTATGTGAACTTGCATACGAATATGCTACAGAAAATAAAATTAACCACCCGTTTAAAAATAATGCTGCTGGCGAGGAGTGGTAATGGCATTTTTATTTGCGATTTTTGTAAATCGGATGTTTTTAATTCTCTACCCAGCACTAGCCAAATCAAATCAAAACAAAATAATGTTTGTTCCCTAGTGTATTTTAACAATGGTTCTTGTTGCCCATATGGCAGTAAACCATGGTTCTACTTGCCCTGCTGAAGGTTCCTATTGCCCAGCTGTCTGAGCATGTGGAA
Organism: Sweltsa coloradensis; assembly: GCA_024449915.1. Classification (NCBI taxonomy): domain Eukaryota; kingdom Metazoa; phylum Arthropoda; class Insecta; order Plecoptera; family Chloroperlidae; genus Sweltsa; species Sweltsa coloradensis. Next base: position 90,680 of record JAMZAV010000957.1, read on the forward strand.
CCAAATGCACACTTTTGTAAAACCTTCATTATAAATTCATTTCATTACACTATACAGGATTCCTCTACAAACTTGTATTATAAACTTAATCACATATTAAAAATAAAAAAAACTGTATAACGTTTGATACAAAATGAGGTAATTATGATTTTTTATAATTAGGTGGTTCCTTATGCCCTAGTCTCCCCTATATGTTATTCCTTGTACATTCATTATCCTACATGTTAACTTTTAAATTAGGGGTGTGCGAGTACCCGAAATTTCGAGTCGAGTCAGGTATTTGGGATTCGACTCGAACTCGAGTATTTGGGATTCAAAATCAAGTCTCAAATTATTTTTTTTATTTTTTTTTGACATAGGACTAGGCCCTAACATTGTTCAAAATGTTCTGTTGTAAGAATGAAACTTCAGTCTATTCATTCATTGCATTGTAAATAAAAAATATTTCTTGTACATTTTAATTTTCTTTGATTTTTCTTTTTTCTTGAATTGATTCTGAAAAAATGGGGGTCATGTTTTATTCGAGATCGTGCTATATTCGGTCCAATACGGTACTTACTTACTGTACGTACGTAGGTACTCTGACGTGCACTCACCTGTACGAGACAAAGTCCACGTCTTGTCGACTCCTCTTCTGGAACTCCAGGAAGTACAGCGTCGCCATGGCAACCAGGCTGCGGGACACACGGGTTAATACATTAAGAATAAGAGTTTTTAATTATGTTGCAGAATATACCGTAATAGTAAACGCCAAAGTAATTTTAAAAAATAGTGACGCCAGAGTTTTGGATCGTTCCTGCACCTACCTAACTGACATCGGATGCTGAGTTTGATTTCAGACATAGGCTACATATTACATAATATTTAGGGATGTGCGGGTACCCGAAAAACGGGTAATTTTCGGGTAGGTAAAATTACCCGACCTCGGGTCGGGCCGTCAATTCCTACCCGAAAAAGTCGGGTCGGGTAGAAGTAATAAAGAAACACGCCAATCTGCTCCTTTTAAACCTCCCGCTCACACGCCAAACGAACAGCTGACGTCGGAGCGGACCAATCGCTACGACGTGGGCGCGGCTATGCTATGATGTGTCCTTGGCTCTTCCCGTCTTCCGGCGATGTCCCCGCTGGAGTAATAGGCCCTAGGCCCCTACTGACCGTCATTACTCGTCTTCTGGTTATTCAACGCTAATAACGGCATAAAGCAAGTTGAATATTACGTACGTAGGCGAATGGTGAAAAAGAAACAACGCTAATAAACATCGTCTAATGCCTAGGCGGCAGGCCTAGAAGTCCGATCTAGTGCGCATCGTTGCGCGCAGCAGAGCGTTGGGCGGAGTCAGACCGAAAGGCTGGTGCAAACGCGCGATTTCGTCAGATGCATGGCTGGTACAAACGCATGATTTCGTCGGCCGGAAGAGAAAAATACGCGATCGCATCGGTTTTTCTTGGGGTTGGGTCGGAAATATTAGAAAACGATCGTTACGATATTATTTCCGAGAATAACGAACGATTGATGCAGGAAAACGATAATAGCGGGGTTTCACTGTACTAGGCCTAGGCCTAGGCCTACTCAAGCAAAAGTTCATAAGACGCCGATTTGGAAGTAGGTACTTCGTGTCAACACAGCCCAGAGTGGCTACCTGCAACCAATGCAAAACTGTTTTCTAGGATTTTTTTTTTAAAAATGAATTCACAAATAAAAAAAAAATTCACTACCCGAGCCCGACCCGAGCCTACTTCAATTACCCGAGCCCGAGGGTACTTTCAATTACCCGACCCGAGCCCGACCCGAGTTCAAAAACCACTACCCGCACATATCCCTAATAATATTACATATTACCCAAGATATGCCTAGTTGAGAGAAAATAATTATCTAAAATAAATACGGATGCACACAATAATATAATATTCACTGACAATAATAACTACGGTAAAAAAATCAAAGATCGATCGATTATATATTTTCAAAAGTCTAGATTTAAGTTGAAACTCAGTCTCTCCCTCTTCGCTCACTGTAGCAAGGTCCCGGGTACCGAAAACCGTTTTGTTTGTCTTGTGTTATACTTAGGATTTCCGTTTGATAATCAATAGGAATATCGATTATCGATCGATACAATTAATTCCCGAATCGATTGATAATCGATTCAGTCTTCCCGAATCTCCATTTTCCAGTTAAGACATTAGAATCGCTTTATTCCGTGAAAAAATCGTACACTGCGAGATCTGACAACACGCGTAAGGCGCGAAGTCCGAAGCGCAACGCATCGTCCCTGCCCTGCTGCAGTGTAGGCAACTTGCATGGTGTGCGTGTCTTGCTGGGCGGCTTCACTCGCCGCGCTTGTAGGCGCCGATTGCTCAACCTCGCCGCGTCACAACCGATATTGTAGTACACCACTCAAGATCTACACAAGAATCTATCGAGATGCATTTCTTCCCACTCCGCGCCAGCTCGGTATCGCGTTACTTCATTCCATAGTGCCTACAATAGTATTATCTTATCAGATCTCAAACACGAACGGAAATTCTTCGTTTACGTACACGGCGGCCATGTTGTCACGTGATCGATTGCAAACTATAAAATCAATCTATCGATATATTTGCGAGTTTCTCGGGTGTGTGGCCCCGGAATCAAATTCTTTTGAATACTTCGAATTTTTACGATTTCGGATTCAACCAACGAATCGAATTCGAATACTAAAAGATTCGATTCGGATTCGATAATTTTAAAGTTTTGCACACCCCTAAATGTTATCTATTGCCGCCTACCAACCTACTCTACTTCATGTAAGCTGTTGGTACCTGATCCATTCTTTACACACAGGCCCATATTTATTTTCAATAAATTAATTCGTAGTCCCGGTAGGAACATCTATTTTATTAGCTATATGGACATGAAAATTAGCTTGGAACGGCAGGCGAACGTCACTCACCAGAATGCCATGATGAGCACAAGTATCACCACGGTGATCTGAATCAGTTTGTTGGAGCAGAAGTCTTCCTTCTTGTGGGGCCGGCGACAGTCTCTCGTCCTCCCTGTGGCGCCCGACACCTTGCTGGAGACTGGAGCAGAGATAGGGAAATCATAAGGAAGCTTAAAGTTGGTAGGGCCTACTATCTTTAAATATACATAGCTCGTGACATAGTTGACCGATGTTCTTTTTTCTTATACCAATTTTAGGTAATTTACTAATTGTATGTTCTAACTACTGTATCAACAGTGGAGGAGTGAGGAGTGAGGTTCAGTCGCGTCCGAAAAAGAAATCCACTTTTCACGTGCTCCCCGGGTAACGCCAAACGACTGAACGCAAGAATGCCACCGCTAGCAGCTAGTAGAGATGGGAATCAAAAACCCACAAGGTGTCCTTCTCAGGGAAAAGACAGACGAAATGCCAGAGGGCATGGATAGGAATGAGAGGGAGGCATGTCTCTACTGGGCGGCTAGACGCATGATGACTTTGTAAAGTAGTTGCGGGCATAGGAAAACAACACAATCAATTTCTAATAAACTCATGATTTCATTGATAAAAATGCCGACAATGCAAAAATAACAGTATAAATAATTTTATTGAAAATGTGATTCAGGCATCAATTTTCAATTTTTTTGGTCAGTTAGGTCAAAGTTTATCTTGTATAGGCCAAATAATAATTAATTTAAGCTACTGCTACCTCTGGTCACTCAGTGGCACCCCGGACTACAGGCACTAAACGGCATTATGAAGAGTGGCCTTCATATACTAACATCCTCCACCAAGACGCAAAATCTTGTTAAAACCTTACCCAGAGTTGCCTTTAGACGCCCCCCAAACATCTCGGACCTTATTGTCAAGAGAGACTGCCGGAAAAAGGAAGCTTCCGAGAAGGAACCAGCCGGCTCCTTTCCTTGTAAAGGGGGAAATGGATGTCTGACATGCCACATTCATCAACCCTCAACGACCTTCAGTGCCCAGGCCACTGGCAGGACCTACCCCATTCGACAGCACAACACTTGCAAAACCACCAATGTGGTGTACCAACTTAAATGCAAACGTTGTCCTGCCGAATACATAGGCCTAACCAGAAACTCGTTAAGATCGCGCATGAATGGTCACAGACAGGACACAAAAAACCGCACCATGGACAAACCAGTGGCTCGACATGCAGCATCCCACAACTTGGCTTTCAACGTGTGCTACACAACCAAAGTGGTCAAGTCACTCCCAGCCAGCTGCAACCCAGGTGAACTGAGAAGATGGGAGTTAGCACACCAGTGGATCACAAAATCCAGGCTGCCTCCTAACATCAACATTCGATAGGACCAGCTCTCTCCCACCCTTCACCTTTACCTACATCTGTCACTATTCCTCCCCCAACAGCACCTTGTAAATATACTGTACATAGTTTTTTAGTTTTTAGCAGCCATTTTGACTAGTTCAGTCAGTGGCCTTCAGTTTTTAGTCTTTAGCCGCCATTTTGATTAGTATAGTCAGTGGCCATCTTTCTCCTGAGTGATCAAGACCTCGTGTCGAAACGTCTCGTTTTTATGTGTTTTGTATATATCTTTGTAACTTTAAAACTTCTAAAAATTCGGCAGCTTCCATCACACTTCAAAGGTAAGCTGTTGGATCCTATCCTAACACTATATAATATAGTAGATAATTATAAGTTTGTCAACTCACCGCTGCTGTAGGAACTATTTGAGGACTTGAGGCTGTCGAAGCGCTTCAGCCCGGCGAGTTTCTTGTTCATTCTCTCCAGTTCGTCTATCCGCGTCTCTAGGTTGTCCGTCACCTTGCACAGCTCTTTCACAGCGCCCACGTTCTCCATGAAGATGCGGTCCTGCGAGAAGATATTTATACATTCATTTATTATAACTAGAGAGGTGTACAAGTATGCCGATGCCCGCAGCCTTGGCGGGCCAATGAGCGACCAGTATTTTAAATTGGTGACCGCTGATTGGCTGCAATCCACCTGCCAGTGACGTCAGCATCTGCTTACTCGCTTCGGAACGACTATAGAACGCAAAAATAGTGTTTTGTGAATAGATGCTACAAAGAGCTTATTTCAAGTAAGTCTTCGGTTTTCCCGTTCTATTTTATTTAGCTTAACATAGTGTCTATAATTTGTTTGTAAATATTTTTAATTCAGTTGGTATTATCATTCAAAGTTGATAGAAAAAATCTAAATCTATATATGAGAAAAGCTTTATACACCAATTTTTGAAGGTTACAAAAAAAATGGATGCTACAAAACGCTTAAAAAATTACACTTGAAAATGCTACGCACCTCAAATTATAACTAAGCAACACAATGAACAAGGGCATTAAACAATACGATTTACAACACAAATAGTAAACGGTATTACTAAAACATTTTTAAGCGATCGAAGCGAGCGTTTCCATTTGACTCTGCCGGAAAAATTAGTTTTTTTTTTTTTGTTTGTTTGTATGTCTCGCCATAACGTTTGAATGGAGGCTCGGATCGAGTTGAAATTTTGACCATCCACAAGCTTCGTTCTCGATTGAATGCCATTAGTTTTGTGGCAAAATAGTTCAAAAAGTTAGAAAGTTACATTAAAGTTAATCTAAAGTTTTTTTCTAAAACTTAACGGGGACAAAATCTGAGATAGCCAAATCATTTAGAATGTCCGTCCGGTCACAAATATGTTAATTTTACTTTGATCCGATAAGTAGTGTAGATGGAAATTACATTATAACAAAAGTAACGTTGCCATGGCAACGAAAAGACGCGCGAAGTTTCTAATGCACTGCCACCTTGAAGTAATCAAAATACTTTCGAGGAAGCAGTCTATTATTTGTCAACAAAGAGTTTTAAATAGTTTTCCCAAGGAGTCAAGGTCCTCTAGATGGCGGTGGATTTTATTCACAAAGTAAAGGTTTACACACGGGTTTACCCAAATACCTTGGCAATAATAAATAATATTGGAAACATGGCCCTATGGACAGCGAACGTCGCAAATTTTAAAATTTAAAAAAATGTGCAATGTGGGGTCTAGCTATAGCACGTGCTCGCTTATCAACGCCTCCAACTGAGCGTTTCCTAGTACGTGTTTTGCAACATGGTCTCATCACCACGACAGAACAGACTGATTAATTACAATGAAGTATTTTTTAAATTGAAGCCCCGGTCCAAATAATGGTTAGAGATGTGCAAAAATGGTGACAACAAAATTTGCAAATTTTTTAAAGTTGCAATAATCCCTATAAATTCAGTTTGCACATGAATCTCATGAATTGTGATTGAATGGTACCAATTTCCAATTCGCAAATTTTCGCAAAATTTTAGTTGATACCGCGAAGTAGTGGCGAAATTAGCAATTTTGTGCTCAAATGCGAATTAGGTCACGAAATTTTAAAAAATTTCAAAATTTCAAAGTTTTGGTGGAGGTGCCGGGTCATACAACGCGATTGTAAGTTAGTAATAATCGTTTGAACGAGAGTAAGCTCAAAATACTTCATATCCATATCAAAAGATATTGCATAAAAATGCATAATTTCGTAAATTTGGTGGAGGTGCCGGGTAGGCGAAATTAATTCTGGTAAAAACGCTCGGAAACTTTGAAAACTGAAGGCTGAAATTGAGCTTAAAATTAAAACTGATCCTGAACTTCACTCTCATGAGCTTGTTTTTCTTGCAAATCATTAAAATCAATCAAATAAGCCTGAAACTTTTTTTTTTTAAAGTTGTGCATGAGAAAATTGTGTTTTTTGGTAAATCGCGACAAATCGCGAATTTTTAATTTTAAGGAACAAATTTTCAAACTTTAAAAAACCATTTTTGCACATCTGTAACAATGGTGTAAATTACATTTTCACATTTACTCAGTCAGCTTGACCAAAGAGAAATCTGGCAGTGGGTTGATATAGGGAGGCCGGAAATACTGAAGTGTTGTAGGCGTAATAAATTAACAAAATAAAGGCAACGTTTTCCCGCACGTAACATTCGATAAACAACAGTGCGCTCTCTCCACTCTCTCTTTCTCGGAGGATGCTGGCAGGCTGCCTGTAGGCGTTGCGCAAGCAAACAGCCAACGAGCTCTGTCTCTCTCACATACGCGAGCCGAAGCCTAGGCTAGGCTAGGACGGTGGGCGGGCGAAGAGAGAAGCAGCCACGTGCAGTCCAGCCGGCTCGGGAGTCGGGTGACGTTGATGCAAGCAGTCGGCAGACACTACAAAGCGTTGAGGGCGGACGGAAAAAGCGAGCGTATTTTTATGTACTTAAATTTTGCGTATATTTAGCAATTAGGCCTACATGTGGTTATATTGCTGTATTTTGCAATTTTGTAGTTATTTTGCAGAATAATGGGAGTTTTGCAGTCTGCTTCATTTTTAAAAAGCTTTATTATAGCTCAAAATACCTTCAAAATACCTAAGGTTAAGAAAAGTGAAAAAAAACTTCATTTTTCAACATTTCACATTTAATGCACATGAAAAATTTACGTGGGCCTATTAATGCTGTGTACAATATTAAAAAGTTGTTTTCCAACGTACCTTGTTGACAACGAGAAAGTTGTCGATTCTCCTCCCAGACGGCAGCACGATGTCGCCCGCCGGTCTCACAGCGTCCGGTATAACCTGTTGCACCTGCAAAGCATTTTACGATGGTTTAGTGGTGATATTTGGTACTGCTGGGTGGACTATGACATAGCATTCAATTATCGATATATATCACACGAAATATGTCGACATGATATCGATAAATCAAAATTTAGGCCAAATGGTTTTTATGTAAATCAATCCAGAAATTGCTTTTAAAAAAAAAAACTAGCTGCTGCTTTCTAGTTTTCATACTTGTAAAACTCGACTCAAAATCGTCAAGCCTAAATTTAACTCGACTCGGATGTCGAGTATTGAAAGATACTAAAAAAAAATCGACATTTTGAATACTCGCAAACTTCTAGAATTTTAATAGTATTGTTTGACATTCCTTGTATTAATATTTTAATATCTTCCGTCTTATGCATTTCACGATAAAAACATGTTGTCTCTTAAATATAATATAATTTTATTAAGACTTAGCGGATAGTGATGTGTATAAAATTTGGAATTTTCATTTATATAACGCACCTTGTAAAAAAGTCATTATTTTCATTGAACAGTTGTCAATTAGTAGCTAAGCTGCTGATAAAAATACAAAGTGGACCAATGGTATAAGAATCACATAGAAAGAAAATTTGATTAAAACAAAAGAAACCTATGAACAATTGAGGGGCCACGAGCATAAACCGTGTAACGCGCCTGCACGGTTTATGCTCGCCAGGCCAGCCGTGGTTGCGCCGTTCTATTTGAAGTCATAATATACACTTCCTAGTTTACCACTTAACACACAGATGGCGCCACAGTGAACGGATATGTAATAGCTTGCAGTAGTCTACGCGTGGCTTTTAGTTTTACTGGCCGCGCGCAACTGTTCGTATCTCAGATCTATTATTTGTCAGTTACACAGTTTATGCTCTCAATTATGTGAAAATTTATAAAATTTAACTAATAGTTTGATGTATGATATCGTGAAACAAGTAGGTCAACCCCACCAATGGTTTTTAGCACTCCCAGATTGCGCGGTGCATACCTGCTGCGCAATGAGACCCGTCTCGATCTCGCCCAGAGTGTTGAGGCCGGAATGATGCGCAAACTCCGGCGCGAACCGATATCGCACCACGCGCAACTGCTGGACATTGCGCAGCTGCTCCCGAGAGTCGCACTCGAGTATCTCGGACTTTGCGCGGTGATCGGAAGGCTGCACGATGTGGCCGGTCACCTGTGCAAAGAGAAACATTAGTTAAGGTTTGTCTACAGACGATATCACATTATCAGTATTACACTCAAATGTAAATAAATTTAAATGTATGGCAAAAATCTGATACTTTGTAACTGTTCTTCTTTAACAACCAACAGCTACACCAATTTTGGGACTCAATGGAAAAACATGAACTTGTTTGTTTAGAAAAGCATTTAGGCCTAATGGTTATTTATTTAGTCAAAAATAATAAAGTTTTTTTACGTAATGATAACATTCAATATTGTTGTTTTATAGGAAGTAGTATGTAAGTATTACGTTAATTTTATAAACAATAATATTGATAAAATGCAAAGGGACCCAAGATACTTAGGCATGGGCATAAATATTAAAATCACTGCCTCCTAGATGTTCGTCGTGGCTAACGAGGAGCCACGACGAACATCTAGGAGGCAGTGATTAAAATATAACAGTAGAATGAAAAATATCCCGATTAAGCCTAATTTATAATTTGATAATTGCTTTGAATAAAAATTTATTCAATTTTTTTTTTTATTATTTATTATTATTTATTAGCCTCCTTATTAAATACCGATCTTCAAGTGTTGTTCCCGTCTTACCTTGAGGTTGCCGTGTATGACGAGCGCCTCGTCCGGCCGGTCAGTGTTTATCCCGACCCGGCCCGCGTGGAAGATAGACTCCGGAGTGTGGCCCTTCTGCCAGCACAACTCTACGTCGCTCTCGAACTGGCCAGGATTCGAAGCCTGGAACAGGAAAGCCTGAAGTCTTCAGGAAAACTCTCCTCGGACGTAGGAAAACACACGTACAAATGCACAAACAAAATCATCAAATGTATGGAAGTGTGCACGGCTCCTATATTAGAACACTCTCGAACTACATGTACTATACGTTTTCTGCCGCCATTAATATTAGGTACAAATATAATATATGGTAAACATTTTTTTTTTAAATAAGGTTTTGTTATGAATTTATTAACCTTGAATTACTTGCGCGTTTTTATATAACCCCATAGTTAAAATACCTGTATTTAGGAGTTGTGATGGTGTTGAGATGAAGGGTTCACATATTTTACTTTATTGGAATGTACTTGACTACTGTTTTAAGATAGAAACACCAATTAAGGAATGTTTGTGAATGAAATTGGTATTTTATTGAAACTTAACATAATTCGCTTGGAATTTATGTAGTACGTCCTCCTTTTGAAAAATATTAAATTTCCTTAGTTCGATAATTTTTGTAAATATTTTTTCATTTTAATTTGTTTACATATCTTGTACTATTATAGAGATAAGATAAAATTTTGAGACCATTTTTTTTTTTTTTATTTTTTACTACACCAAATCAATTTTAATATTTTTTTCTGCTAAAACTAAGATCCCCATCTAACATGTAGTTGTAAAAAAACCTCAAAGATAGAGTTACTTGAGAATACACAAAATGGGAGGGCGGTAAGTTTAAACACTACTGAGAAACACAGGATTTTGTAGCACTGGGGTACATATATTACCCCACGCGAGTAATGCAGGGTTAATAGACAGTCACAATAGCCCTCTATATTGCGCGAATAGCATAATGGGAATCATGGGTTTAACATACATCTTGCCATACGATCAGGTGTGTGGTGGACTGAGGCTGACTCTGAGGAAAACGCAGTCCGACGCACACCTGATCATATGGCAGGACGTGTGTTACACTCACGATTCCCATCATGCTTTGCGCGCAATATAAAGGGTGCTGGTGATTTTTAAAAAGGCCTATTTATTTACACATTAAAAGTAGGGGTGTGCGAGTACCCGAAATTTTGAGTTGAGCCGGGTATTTGGGATTCGACTCGAACTCGAGTATTTGAGATTCAAATCGAGTCTCCAAAAAAAAAAATTTTAATTTTTTTTTTAGATTTTGGTTGAGGTGTCGGGTCGCGGGCCCCGCGGGCGAGTGTAAAAAACATAAAAAATCGTTATCTATTTTTGGCACTACCTTACCAACTCTGATTAGTCATAATAGTCACCTCAGTCTTTGATACAAATTTGTGTTCTTCTTGAAGTTTTGACCTTGTTTGGCACAAATAATAAAAATATGTCAATATAATGTTTGAATCAACATTGCGGAATGTACTGTGTACGCCTACTTAAGACTCGGACTCGAATTGGACTCGAAATCGAGTAATTTTTTGGACTCGGACTCGACTCGAATTCGAAATCAGGACTCGCACACCCCTAATTAAAAGTAAGATCTAGGTGCCTATTAGCGCGCCGCAGCCAAACTAGGCGTGCTACACACTCGGGCATCTTATACAGCAAGCAGAGTAGGGATGATTTTGAGGTGTCACCCAGTCATCATGAAATGTAATGTGAATTTTAAAAACCTCATAATCGAGGGGATTTAGATAGGTACCTGACAACACATGCCAAATTTGGTTGGTGGTATGATCATAACTTCTAGGGTGAAGAAATGGGTGGATCAGAAACATGATCAAAATCACTTTTAGGATGTTAGTAACTACTTGCTAGTTGCTACTACTACTTCTACTGTCTAAATCGTTAGTTTCAATTAGCCAACAATTCTGACCAAACGGGTGGGGCTACTACAACGTTCATATTTTACATGGACATTAACTTAACAATAATCACCTACAATGCGTACAAAAAGGAAGTGTTGAAAAACCATTCTCCCTTATACAATTTTAGACCAACCCCAATCCCCCCCCCCCCCAAAAAAAACACAGATGAAGTTGTATATATCCCAAATTCATGTGACAGATATAAAAACCATTATTTTCTCATGATAATGCAACAACCCCAAAACAATCCCCCAACAAAAAACAACACCCCGCCCCCTAAAACAAAAACAAGCAGGACGTACCATGTTTGAAAAAACTTAGTATTTCTCTTATATGATTTTAAACCAATCACAAAACAACCTTCCCCCAAAAAAACAACCCCCACCACCTCAATAAACACAGATAAAGGGGTATAGTTCCCAAAATCATTAAGCATTTGGAAAACCATTATTCTATCTCTCCCTTAAAAAAACAGAGATAGGTCGGGAAGTTTCCAAAATTATGAAACACAATTGAAAAACCATAATTCTCAAAAAACAAACAGCGGAGAGGTGGAATGCGTATACGCGAGCGTAGCACTCAAAGGGTTAATTGGTATTACCACAGCAATTAATACTGCTATATAAAAATTATTCTAATGTAACAAAAATAATTTTGCAATGGAACTTGAAAAAGTAATGAGATCCCACGCATACAAAAAGACTTGTAAAAACACAGACAAACCTTACACACCCAAAAGCAATGAGATCAGAAATAAAGGCCAAGCCCATTTACCCGTCTACATTTGCACATTATTAATTCATAAACGTACCCTGCCCTGTAACTACATTCTTGAAAGTTTGGCAAAATAGAATTTGCTAACTATTACGTTTCAATTAATAATTGCAAATTCTATTTTGCCAAAATTTCAAGAATGTAGTTACGGGGCAGTGTACGTTTTTGAATTAAGAATACACAACTGTAGAAAGGTACATGAACTTGGCCATTATTTCTGATCTCATTGCTTTTGGGTGTGTAAGGTTTGGCTGTGTTTTTACAAGTTTTTGTGTGTGTGATAAAAGATACGAGACACATTTAAGTCAAATTGTAATGTTGAATGATGTGTTGTTTGTGCAATGATGGTCTTGTCCATAACAAAAATGTACAAGAACAAAATTCGAATCATTAGGAAGAATTTGGGTAATGTTTGAAAAAGGTAGTTAGAGGTAGTGGAAAATGGTGATAAAAAAAACCCAAAATATTTTTAATGACCATTTTATGCCTAAAATGTAATATTGTCGACAAATTACTACATTTAGATATGGAAAAACCACATTTTGAAAACTTTTGCAAAATCTCGCATATAGCCCGAACTAACTTAAGAAATTGAACTTTAAAGTGCGCAAAATGCGAGGGGATTGTGTAGGTGCAGGTCCAGACTGAACATTACACGTGGGGTAGGCGGTACAGTAAACAGACGACATTTCAACATCGTTTCGTGACTCACGGGCTCCACAGAAAAAGTCCACGAAAATAATGGTGCATACAAATATTAATTTTTTTCAGGAATCGATTTTGAATTAATTCTTAGGTCACAATGATCGATACTAACTTTTTGGAATCGATGTCATCCCTATAGTTAGGGGGCTAAGTTTGTTAATTTATTTAAATTTTTATTAACGTTTTTGTCAATTTTTGTGAAATTGCAAAAAAAAAGCGACATTGGTTTTAAAAAATGAAATTAGGGTTTTTATATCACCATTTCTCATTAGTCATTACCTCTAGAAAAAGTGTAACCTGAAAACCCAATGTCATCTTAAATGGGATTGAATAGCCTACAGTCTAAAATGTGATTGAAAAATGTCGGAGACAAATAAATTAATTAATATTTAAAACACTTAGTGGAAAATAACTCTTTATTTAATAATAATAACAACTTTTCGGAAATTAATAGAAACTATTTCCGTCATCAGGTTTTGATATAATTTTGATAATATGATTTTTGGTTTATAGTTTTGATTAATTTCCTAATTGTTGTTATTATTATTATAAAATACTATAGAGTTATTTTCCACTATAGTGTTTTAAATATAATATCATGAGCTCTTCTAACTTTAAAACTAATAACAAATAAATAAGAAGAGAATAAAATGCAAAACAAATACCGAGATATTTACCCTGACGATGATGCGCTCGGAGGCGTGGCTGACCACGGGGTAGTGGGAGGCGTCTGCGCAGTGCGCGTGCAGCCCGACCACGAGGTAGAAGTAGCGCTGGTCGGGGTTCGGCTTGCCCTTCTTGCGCATGTTGTTGGAGGTGGTCTCGGAGAAGTGCAGGCGACCGACTGTCACCTTGGTCACCTGCTCCCCGGCTAGGTCCACCCTGGACACAGTGGGGCAACTATCCATGAATAACAACATTTGTTCTTGGCAATCAGCACGGGATGGAACTAGGGAAGGATTCACTGTTGACCCTTTATAGTTGAGATGACATCGGGTAGTAAATATTGGAGTCGACTCCGGAGCCTTTGGAACCGGGTAGGAGTCAACTCCCCGATCCGCAATATAAAAAAAAAAAAATGTAAAAAAAAAATGATTTTTTTTTGCAAAAGATATTTTTAGCCCACTACTCTAGTTGCACAACGCTGTCCGGCCGTTCCCCCCCCCCCCCCCACCCTCGATGGGCACTGTTAACTTTAATGTTTTGTGCCCTAAAATCCCAATAACTAACTCCACCCGCTAGCTTGCTTGTCTCTTGGCCCGGCCAAGACTCTCGCTGATGTTTTATGTTTACGTTTTGAGATAAGATAACGACTAACGAGACAAGTGCAATCTCATTCAATTTATCATTAAAAAAATTAAAAAAAAAAAAAAAATTTGGGGTCGACTCCTTGAAAATGGAGTCGACTCCGATAGGAGTCGGGTAGGAGTCGGGTACTCGGGTACCCGATGTCATCCCTACTTTATAGTAAGGATGTCAACGATAATTAAATGTTGATAATTATCGCGATTGTACAATATCAATATTGTTAGCGATATTGCGATTATTATTACGAATCCGGATTTTTAATAGCAAATTCAGAAGCATATACGTACACATTTTTGACTAGTCGACGCTGCTGCAAAGATATTTTTCTCTTGAATTCTGGATTTCATGGAATTTCCAGCGTCTCAAAACGGGTTTTTCGCTCGAGATCTATTTGACGCTACACACTCAGTCACGTAACTGAGTTTTAATGAGGAACATTAAAATATGTAAGCAGACCAAGCCAATCCTGTAGGCGCAGACACCATCGACGAGCGAATAATGACCAACTAGAGACTGGCATATTTAAGTAGGAAACACCAATCAATCAAGCTGGACACGATGCCACTTGTTAACAGGGCCAGAATCAACAAGGTAAATTCAAAACAACCTTAATAAATTATGTGCCTCGTTGCTCAAATTTTCTCCAGAGCGTTGTACAAATTAACGTATTATGCTGAATATAGGCCAAACCTGAAAATAAGCAGACCTCCTAACTTTTCTTGTTGAAATATTAAAAAAACATGCAAAAGCATATGCAAACATTAGTTGGTAGGGGACTTTGAGACTTAAAATAATGAAAAAAATGTAGGCTTATATTCAAGACAAAACAGTATTGTGAGTACTTACGAGCGAGGAGAATACTTAAATGTCTCGTGAGGACTCTTATTAAAATAAAATATTTTAAAAAATTGTAAATTTAAAAAATTGCATTTCTTTTTTTAACAATTTATTTTTATTTTTACATTTCAAACCAAATTTCAAACATCCACACACAAAATTACAAATATGAAGAAGAGACTGTGTGGCAGAAATTACAAATATGAAGAAGTGACTGTGTGGCAGAAATTACAAATATGAAGAAGTGACTGTGTGGCAGAAAGCGCAAGTATAGTTGAGTGAATAGGAGCAGGGATTTAAGACGGTGAGAAGAGATATAAAGTGGGGGGAGGGGTGAAATGGAACACTTACAGTGGGGGGCGGCGTGAAATACTTACAGCACCGGGTGAAATGGCTTCTTACTCCGGTCGCTCTGACTTTGTTCGACCTTGATCATCTGCGTCGGCGACTCGACCTTGACACCGTAAAAGTGGAGGTGAAAACTCGCGACCTTCTGTAAACCGTCGGGCGTCTTGACGAACTGCGCGTCGCCCTGGAGCTGAGCATGGCAGGTTATCTGGTGAAAACAAGGTGGCGTTAAGATCAGGCGTTAGTTAGTTAGTTAATGTTGTTTTAGGGCACTCAACAGTAGAGTAATCAGTGCCCATGTGACGTCAATTGTATTGGAATCTTCCAAATTTTCTTTTTCCATAATTGTGGATTACCACCATGTTTTCTTCTTTCCAATGGGAGGAACGTAAGGGAAGACGAGGGGGTTTAATGGGAAGGAGTGAGGATGTTGGATAGGATGGGTTAAACTGGGTGGGAACGGAGGAGTGCTCGTTGCAGAGAGGGCCGAGTATGGAGAAGAAAAAAGTGAAAGAATGAATAAAGTAGTGATTAAAAGTTGCACGAGAGCTCTCTCTGCAACACGCACCCCAACCGGCCAGAGCTCGCCCTTAGTTTTGGGGAAAACACTAATCCCCTACTCACAGGCCAAACCACGGGAAGGTAGCGAGTTGGACTTTGTTAAGATCAGGCAAAGAGCGACAAGCTCTTTGATGAGGGAGATGAAGAGGGGACCATTAAGTTCAGATCAATTTTTGTTAATTGGGTACAACTCTGTTTTTATTTTTTTGTAAGTTGGTAAGCATTTTCTTTATACCGTTTGGTCACATTGAGACGACAGTTCTTTTTTTGTTTCTCTTTCTTGTACTGTTGTTATAGGCTACCCATTTATAAAACCCGTGGAAAACGACCAAAAAGTCATCGGAATATTGTTTAAAATCTTGTTATTTAATTATTAAAGTGCAGCGTATAGTCCATTAGAGTAATTACAACTGAGATAAATCGTTGGGAGCTTTCCTAAATTATATAAATTAGGGGTGGACTCAGCCATATGTGAAGTTTCACATTTTTTCACATCTGAAAATTGCAGTTTCTCACATTTTTTCACATGTGTTTCCCTTAAATGGTCACATATTACCACGTGGTTATTACACAGCATTGCATTAAGATGACCAACTAGAAGGCGGTGAGTTGCCGTTCTAAAACTCGCCGAGCCTTTTTTTGCAGTTCGGCTCGGCTCGGGCTTGACTTTTTAGGCTCAAGTTCAGCTTTTATCAAAACTTTGAACTTTAAATGAACTTGGGCTTGAAATTACGCCAAAAATCGATTTTATACATCGTTTGCATAATATAACAACCAAGCAGCGATCACCATATTGGATAGGCTCTGTTTCTAACAGCTGACTTTCCAACTCCATGAAAAGTTCTCGTGTTGTTGGTAATCGGTTGGCACGGAATTAAAGGAAGCATTTTCTTCTTATACGCAGTACTTTATTATATCACATATTTCACCAAAATCGATTATTATTTATTTGAATTCGAATTCGTAATAGTATTCACTAATCACAAATAACAATAATAACTCGAGTCATTTAACCTGAACCCTAGTTGGGAACGCGTCTGTTACGCTCCGCCTCCTGGCGTGTGGGCGGAGCATGGGCGAGCCTAATGCTCGCAGCGCGTGTTTCCTACTGCGCGATCGACTTGTTTGCACACGCATAGCTAGTTAACCTTTCACCGCAATAATATATGCATATATGTATTTATTTAAATAATACCAAAATAAAGGGTAACTAATTAAAATTAATGTAATTTATTAATAACATTTTGAGTTGTAGCCATTTTTCCTTGTTCCCATGTTTGTATGTCTATTCGTTACAGTATAATAATGGAATTTTAAATGTTCAGCTCGAGTTCGAAGTTCGAACAATTTTGGTTCAAAAGTTTGAGTTTAGCTCGAAAGTCAAAATCCAGGTTCGACCACCCCAAGTATTTTATATATTTATAAAACTAATTGACAACTTCTAATATTTGAATGTTTATGACATTCACATGAGTTAATTGTATAAGGGCTTGTAAATTAAATAAATTTAAATAAAAGTTGTGGGAAATGCCAATGGATGATGATGGATACAAATATTTTATAATGACAATTGATTCAAGTAGCGTTGGAGAGCGAGATGAATCGTGTACATCCACTGGCGATGTCGACGGGAGGATTGAAATTTGAAACTCGAGGGGCAACGTTGTCACTTACTTGGAAATGGTTCTTCTTCTGACAAACAAACGCGTCGTCAGCGTTTGAGAAGTTGAATCCCTTGTCGGCATCTACCCTGTAGTGTGGCACCGGGCTAGACAGAGCAACAAACAAACAAGATGTCGTAAGAACTAAGAACACAGTGGACAGGTGAGAACTAGTGCAGGGTCACGTTCCCGCACCCGATGTGCAAGTCTAGTTTCTTCTCTCTCCCCCCTGGGATATTTTGTGCCTGAAAAGTCTGCAGAGTTGATGCGTTAGATCCTGAAAAGTTTGAAAACCTCCAAGGACCAACACTCTAGCCGTGGGTTACTTGTCCACGGTACCTGAGCGAGACCCTTTTATTAATTAGGTACTGCCGCTCCGGCTGGCTCTAGAAAATACTGGTTATTCATATATTGAAGTGGTCAATAAAATCACACTTTTTAGCCTATAAAATTATATTCTGAAATTGTGAAAAGCTGACAGAAAGTTCATTGATGAATCTACCACTTTTTTGGTTTTCTTGAAGCTCAATTTTGTGAAATTTATTTTTGCAACATGGCTTGAATGAGAGGAAAATGAATGGCAAAAAATTGGGCTACAAGAAAAAAGTGGTAGATTCGTCAATGCACTATCTGTCAGCTACACACAATTTCAAGTGAGAATTTTATAAAAGTATAGTTTATAAAAAGTGTGATTATATTCACTACTTCAATATTTGAATTACCAGTATTTTCTCGGGCCAGCTGGAGCGGTAGTAACTAATAGAAGGGCCTCGCTCAGGTACCTACTGTGTGTGGGTTTTTTCAGTTAGATTCATGGTTAGGTCAGGGTATCGAGTGAAGCACAGGGTGTGTTCACGAACCACACTGAGTGATTCTTCACGTCAACAAAAATAACATAAATTGATGGTTTTGGAAACTTGAATATTATTCCTATATCATAGGCCTACATGTAGGGATGTGCGGTTCTAGGTTATGGTTTTGGTTCCGGGTAGTAGCCCTAAAGTACCCAATTTTTCGGTTCCGGTTCCGGATATTATATTTTGTTTAAAAAGTAAATGAATAAAATAAATTTCTAAAACAGCAACCTACCCAATATTCGCTTGCTTCATACTCAATACTGTTGCTTCATCTGTGCATAGTGGCGTCGCGTAAGGGTTGTTTATATATCCAGAATATGTCGGTTAATTTAGATTCAGATATAGTTTGGAGGGTGAACTGAAAGATTATTAGTGATGATACAAAAAAAATAATTGAGATACTATCAAAAATGGCAAAGTAATGATAGTTTTAACTCAAGTATAAATAAGAGTAGTTTACCTTAAAATTAATACACAGGGGAAGAAAACTTCCGAAAATAAATTCCACAGTTAAGGGGTTAAAGATGTCACTTGTTGAAGCTATACTTACAGTTCCTTGAGGTTGTGATCGCACAGCACGTGCCAGTTGCTCGGCTGGAACTGCTGGAAGCGAATGCACTGGTAGCTGGAGTCCAGGTAGAGTCCTGACTCTCCGGGAATCTCGAAGCCGTAGTCGTCGTCCACGACGCCTGTCTGGTTCGAGGACGAGTCAGGGGAAAGTTCTGTTGGGGAAGACGGGGGCGGGTTAGACAAGTTGTTAGGGGTGTCAAACAATACTAGACCCCGATAAATATCAAAC
Organism: Sweltsa coloradensis; assembly: GCA_024449915.1. Classification (NCBI taxonomy): domain Eukaryota; kingdom Metazoa; phylum Arthropoda; class Insecta; order Plecoptera; family Chloroperlidae; genus Sweltsa; species Sweltsa coloradensis. Next base: position 109,844 of record JAMZAV010000957.1, read on the forward strand.
TCTGACAAACTGAACACCTCCCCCGAATAACATGGCAACCAACATTTATGAGGAGAGTGATGGAAGTGTTCAACAAATAAACAAATGATATAAACATATTAGAGGCCTACTCATTCAAATTAAGCAACAAGTAGGCTAAATAAGTTGTTGCTTCCAAACACTTATTGCCTGATAAACTTTGCTCCTTTAAAACTTGTCCCGTATATAAAATAATAAGTATTTTCCTAGACCCCACATATGGAATAAAGGCAACCATGTTATATATCTGATAGGAGTTTGTTAGCTGTTTCACCCCGAAATTGATGTTTAATGAATATGTGTCTTAAAAATCATCTACCAAAGAGGATGGGCAAAGAGAGGAATACAAGACAAGAATTTGAAGGGGCAGAGGAGGGGAAAAGAAAAGTAGGAAGACCAAGAGATATGGGGAAGATTAATTCTAGAAGATGTTGGAAAACGAGAAAAGAATCTGTAGGAGCACGTGGCAAGAGTAAAGCTGTGGGAGGACAGAAGAGAGTGGAGTAAATTAGTGGAGAGGAAGGAGAAAGATGAGGAAGTAACACTGAGTCTGGCAAGCTAAGTAACTCAACCCAACATAGTTGGAACTGAGTTAAGGATATTATTATCAAGAGAGTATAGGACATGCGTTTTAGGCAAATTGCTGTTCGCTCGGCCGACTGACACCACAAGTGTTTGAAATTTTGAACACATGTCACAAATGAGGAAATATAGGGCTCTGCAGTAACACATTTCCAAATTTGGTTTTAAAATAATTTATAAAAAATAAATTACTGGTAGTTTTCACAAATTCTGTTTTTTTTTTAAACTCTAAAATTGACCATGTTCGTGATTTTTTTGTGTCTGATTCAGACAAAATTTAGAAAATCTATGATTGCAGGGCTGTCCATGTATGCTGTATTGACAACTTTACAAAGTTTCATATACGTCGGATGCATCTTGGCCGAGCGAATAGCTATTTGCTGACACTGTCAAATGTGTCCCATTCCCTCTTAAGTAAACACATGTGTCGCGGTCGTGCTCACCTCCCCCCGGCTCCTGCTTGACCTGGATGACGGGCTGGCCGTTGTCTTGCGACAGCTTCCTCTTCTTGGCCCCGCCCTGGAGCGACGAGTAGAGCGTCGTGATCCCGCCAGACTGACACTCGGCCAGACCGGCGTGGGCGGCGGTCAGAACTAGGGGGTTCGAGACGGGGACCAGGCCTGCGTGGACACACAGGAATACAGTATTACTTTTAGGGATGTGCGTCAGTACATTTACCATCAGTATTTCAAACATATTTAAAACATTAATTTTGTCTGCATTTAATGCCCATGGCCATACCACCAATATTGTATAGGCCCCTAATTTCTGTTTGGTGAAAATTAAAATAAATTGATAGGTAACCGGTACCTATTTAACATTTCACAATCACAGAGATTCAAATATATCACACTATTTCTGTCCCTCAAAATGTTGATAGGAAGGCCTAGGCATAATTTGGCTTTCTGGGACAACCAATTCTTATCATGCAAATTCATGCGCCCGTAAAGAAACAATTGCATCATTTTTACCAACTTAACAATTGATAATGCAGCCACACTATCAATAATTTATATTTTATCGAAGTGCATCCCTGATTAAAACGTTCACAAGCACGCACCTATGTTCTGCAGCGTAGGTCCGAGATGCGTCTGCGCCAGGCACTTGTACGCACACTTGCACGCACACACATGCACACACACACAAACACACACGCACCTATGTTTTGCAGTGTGGGTCCGGGCTGCGTCTGCGCCAGGCACTGTACGCTGCGTTGGGTCAGCAGGGGCGTCAGCACTGGTTGATGCGACAGGAGGTTCTCGCCGGGGGGGTTGATGACCGGCTTGAGGTGGGAGGGGGGGTAGAGGTGGGGGTGAAGCAGCAGCTCGGGGTGGACCGGAACGCTGGGGCCGTCTGGAACACAACGGAGAGGCATGCGTTAGTATGGTAGGCTAAACAAGATTCTTACATTGAGAGGCGTTCGTTAGTACGGGTCAACAAGATTCTTACGTCGGGAGGCGTTCGTTAGAACTGGTCAAAAAGATTCTTACAAATAGGGCCTATTTGTAAATTTTCTTCGTAAAACATTCAAAATTACGTAGGTAGGCCTATTGAAGTTTTCAAATTATCAAATTACATTTTTAAAAACAGGTAAACATCCTTTATTATTTTAAATAGAAACGTTAGGCTAAAGGTTTTGTACCTAGTTTGTTTTTTTTCGTGTCCACTAGGCACGTAATTTATCAATAAATCAAGTATTTTAATTAAACATAAAGTTGTTATCGTCCACTTCCTAGCACTGTAACAACATAGGCCTATAATATGGTGCAAAGAATTTTCTCACTTGCTCTAAGTACCACTACCGGTACCAATAAGCCTAGCCCTAGGCCTAAAGTAGGCTACTAGAAAACTCACAGTAGGTAGGCCTAAGTCTCTGCCAAACAAGCATGAAAAATAAAACTTTTTTTATATTTGCGAAGAAAGCTGGTTAAACGTTAAGAAATAGCAAATATCTAGGCCCTATTGTTAGTAAGTCTAAATAAACACAATGATTTCCGTCGGAAGACCAGATTGTGGTGCTACTCACGTGGAGAATGTGATGCCGGGTCCTGCGGAGAGTAGGGAGGTTCCGAGCCGGAGTCCGGGGGGCTCTCGGGCAGGTTGTGGCTGGAACAAACACAAACATTAATAACACGTCGAAGTTCGAAGCGTATGCCCGAGCAGGACTCGAGCTGATAGAGACCCTATCTGCATATTGAACTGTGGCCGAGCTGCAGTCGAATCGGGCCTGCGCTAGGCCTACTTTGCTATTTGTTTTTTATGTTTAGCCAAAGCTCATTGCCTAGCCCTAGGCCTAGGCTAAGGATGGGATTAGCAGCTGTCACTTGAAAAAACTTTAAGGTTAGAATACCCATCCCAACAGGTGGTTCAATGTTATTCAATGTTATTGACTGTTAATACAAGTATCAAAACTAACGCTCAGAAAATACAGAGTTTGATGTAGGCATGGTAAACTACAAAAATATGATTCTTTTTCCTTCAAATAATAATATAAATACTGAACACGTGCACAAACACAAAACTACAGGCTACCTACAGCGAGTTGCCATTTTGAAAGCAAGGTAACCAACACATAAAACGAAATTCCCTAAGAGCTGACCAAGCTGGCAAAAAGAACCAGACTTCTGGGATGTACATAATATAATATCATGGACTTATAATAGTAGGCTAACTGGTAATATAGTGGCGTCTTTTTATAAGAAAATACTGATTTTTTCAGTCAAAATTATGGGGCATTTTTTTCGGAAATGCCTGTTCTTGTGTCGAGAAATTGGTTTTAGCTGCTGGTTTCTAATGGTTTTTAATTGTTAGTTTTTTTTGTTTTAATTTTTCCCCTTACCATAAATTAACCTCATGTTTTGCTTATTCTCTACTTGTTTTAATTTACAACAATTTGAATAACTTAACTTGGTCAAAGAAACTTTGTGCAATCATATTATGCGGAAGGGCCTAACAATTTTTGTTAAAATGTTGTTTGTTAAGAAAAATTAAATATGGGGGGGGGGCGGTTATTTTTCAAGATTTCTAAATAAATAAAACGAAAACTATCCACGCCTACGTATGTCGGGGGTGGTGGCCCGGGGGGAGGGAGTATGGAGTTTGGTTTTGCAAAACCAGGGTCTGTTAGAAAATTTCAGCCAATAGTACCGCTGAGCTGAAGACGATAAATTTTGCGAATTATTGAGATGGTCTAAAACGCACAGTTTCTCATCCATATGACCTTGAAGGGGGATTAATGTATACCACACTGCTGCACACACTGTGGTATTATCAGTGGCGTAACTACTGGGGGTGATGGGGGGATGTTTTGTGTTTGATATGATGTAGGCCTACTTATTGAGATATATTTTCAAATAAAATATGTATGAAAAAAATGCTAATATTATTATTAATTAAGGTTTTTGTAAAATAAAATAAAAGTTGAATCGATAAATTTTCCAGGAATATGTGGGTCCAGACCCGGACCCCTCACTGTACAAAATCATAAACTTTGCCCGCGAAAGAGCGCGATACACAAATTATTTTTGGATTACATCACTGACCCATTACACCCATTTAACGATATGATTATTGCTGACCACTAACCTTTTGGGTTACAAAAATGTTTATCTCTCTGAGAACAGGTGGTTCACCCAGGGTGTAATGATAACTTACCTAGGCCAGCGAATAACAGAGTAATATCGTTCCATGTCAGCACTGCACAGTCACAACCCTCCCCTAACCAGCGCCGAGGTATAGGGGTTCAAACTGAAGAATGCAGATGCTCTAGTGAGTGTGTGAGGCAAAATAAATGTGCCCTTTGAGTGTAGCCAACACAAGCTAGAATTATCTGTGCTAGATCCACGCTGAGCTAGCGTGATTAGAGTTGACACAGTTGTTATGTTGGTAGATTACTATTAAAGATATCTGCATTCTTTGGTTGGATGCACTTTACACAATGAAGTAACCATGGCTGGCACTAGTAGTGACTACGAACGGGCCACGAACTCAGGTCCTACACGATGCACAGATGAAAATGTGAGCGAAGTCTTCGCGGTGGAAATCAAAACACTTCTGGTAGCTCATGTGATGATTCTTATCAAACAAAACCTTATCAGCACAGTTAAAGTTTAAGTGTTTTCTGTGGCTGACACTGCCACTCTGGTCCTAACTCTGACCGGGACTCGAGCTCTGGTCCCGCACGATGCACAGATGAAAGTGTGAGCGAAGTCTTCGCGGTGGAAATCAAAACACTTCTGGTAGCTCATGTGATGATTCTTATCAAACAAAACCTTATCAGCACAGTTAAAGTTTAAGTGTTTTCTGTGGCTGACACTGCCACTGTGTGCTGGCACTGGCCGGTACGAATATACGCAACAATGACACGGTAACGGCAATAAGCTAGGTTGATTCTCTTTAGGGGCGCGTCAACCGTAGGTCATTATCAGTGACGGATCTTGCCCTGATGCATGGAGGGAGGGTCGGTGATTTTTTTTCAAGATTTTCAGATAATTATAAACAAAAAACGAACTTGAAAACAGAAGTGTCTTCTTTTTTTTTGGGGGGGGGGAATTGGGGGTTACTTCGGTTTTGAAAAATCAAAACAGGGTTTGTCTGAATGTTGTAGCCGATAGCGTCACTAATCGCCCGGCCAAAGACGACAAAATTTTTGAATATGCAACTTTCAAAGGCGGCCAAAAACATTACCAAAAATATCGGAAAAAAGCATAGTAGATTAATATTTAATTTTTATCGTGGGAAACCTGTTATAGGGTGCAATTAGCCCCTCTTCAGGTGAACTAGGTATGTGCGGATAGGAAATTGTGAAGGGATGTCCGAGAGCTGTTTTAGAGGAATCAATCCCTCCTATCAATCCCATTCAAGACTGAGAAATACCTCGGAAAAAACTTGTGTCAGGATTGTCGGTCTCGATTGGATTCGAACTCGGGACCTCCTGAATCAGAGTCAAGCGCCTAACGTTCGAGCCAACATTGTCGGTCATAATAGATTATGGTAACATTGGCGACGCAATCAAAATCAAAATCTCTTACAGGGGGGGGGGGGATCCGCCACTGGTCACTATTCGCCCCTTTCGACTATAATGTATGTGAGGGGACAGGCCCGTGCTTTTCAGATCCAGCCACAGTCAAGGTTGAGAAAGGAGACAGAGTTCGACCCTAGGTTAGATTACCTGAGCCCAGACATTGTCTACGGGGTGGCTTTATTCGCCGTGGCTAGAAGTGGTAAATATTTATCCATACTTGGACTTACCTGCCTTAATAAAATTTAAAAATTAACTAACAATTTGATAATGATCAATATCAAGTAATATTTACAAATTTTAATTGATTTAAAACAATGATATTGATATATTTTGAAATGATATCTCATGATCTTGATAATGAAGGACATCTGTTCACCCATATCATATCATATTCAATATTTAACATAGAACAATCAGAAAATACGTAGCTTATATAATTTGGGTGGTTTTGACCATTTTGACGGATTCTAAAATCTAGAAAATTAAATTTATTTTTTGTTTATTTTCTAAAATCAATTAATGGAAAAGTGCTATGGAAGATGCCTTCATTATTCATTTTTACACAATTATATAAAATCACCAATAGATGAGACTAAAATTGACTGAGAAATTTGAAAGCACTTGATGATTCCAAAAATATGCAAGGTTCATATAATTTGGAATTCAATGATCAATTTATATTTTAACTCTGGTGTCCTTTCGTTTAGATACCAAACCTCAATCAAATCTAAGTAGGAATGTTTAGTGTTGTTACTCACGGGTGTTGGTAGCCCTGCTGTGGCGTCTTGGTCACGTGACAGGGACTGCCGCCTCCGTCAGGGGGGCACAGTGGCGGAGCGCCGCTGGGAGGGGGCCCGACCACCGCCACTGGGGTGGCGTGGGGGGCGCGGGGGGCCTCGTTGTGAGCCAGGGTGTCGGCGAAGTACCTGAGACAAACACACACAACAACATTAGAACAACAATTGTCATTTGTTTATTAATCCATTGGAGTTCCTGGACGAAACATACTCGTCCATTTACCGGGGGAACATTTAAGGGGTGCAAAAACAAAAATATCACATTTTAAATAATAATAATCATCAAATCTCATTTCCAACAATGTCAGGTTGAGTGGTGTACTTCACACCGATATCTAGGGCACGAAACTATTTTTTGCCGAAATTGCCAGGCTCAGCGTTTCTTCATCATCATCTTCATCGTCATCTTCATCCTGCATCTGCTTCTCCACCAATTTTCTCCACTCTTTCCTGTCCTCCCACAGCTTCAATTCCGTCACCTGGTTCCACGATTCACCTCTCTCTTCAACGTCTCCTTCGATCAATCTTCCCCATCTTTCTCTCGGTCTTCCTACTTTCTTTTACTTACCCCCCCTGCTTCGAAGTCTCGTCTTGGGATACTAGCCATTTCCATCCTTTTCATATGACCAAACCATCTTAATGTTCCCTTCCTAATTTAAACCTCAATTTCTCCAGACCAAATTCCTTTCTTATAACGTCGCTTCTAATCCTGTCTAGTTTGTAACCCCTTGAAACTCCTTAAAAACTTCATCTCTGCTGCTTCCAACTGACTCTCTTCCTTTGATCCAACTGTCCAAGTTACTGCACCGTAAGTAAGTATAGGTATGAAGTATGCTTTATAGAAAATAACTTTGCATCTCTGTGGAAAGCTCGTTCCAAAGCAGCTTTCGCACCAGTTGATAAAATCCTTCGGCTTTTTGTACCCTAGCTGTTACTTCTCTATTTACTTAAGCATCTTTTGTCAAGATACTTCCTAAGAACTTCAATTCTTCCTTTTCTTCTAATACTTTTCCCCGAAGTCTTAACTTTTCTTGATTCTTAGGCATGCCTTTTATATCCTTTTTCATAACTAGACATTCACTTTTATTCTGACTAATACTTAACCCAAACTCTGTTACAACTACATTCTATCTCTCCACCTTTTCTTGCACCTCTTCAACACTCTCACCCCAAATTAAGACATCATCGGCAAAAATAAGGTTCTAGTGTCTCTTCCGTCTATATTCGGTTCCACTCTTCGTAGTATTTGATCCATTACGACAGTAAATAGAGTCGGTGATAAAACACTACCTTGCCTCAGTTCCTCATTTATTTCAAACAAATCTGATCTACCCCCATTTGTCTGAACACAACTTGCACTCCCTACGTATGTACTTGTTATCCTCTCTATCAAACCTCGTCCAACTCCCTTTTGCTCTAGACATTCCCATACTTTTCCTCGAGGCAGGCGATCGTATGTATTTTCAAGATCTAAAAAAACTATGCATTCCAGTTCCATTTTCCCATCTCTTTTCCATGATTTATCGGATAGAAAATATTGGATTTTAAATAAATAAATAAATTCGGATTTAGAGTCTACCCACTCAGTCATATAACTGATTTTCAGTGGGGGACAGTAAATCAAAGCGACCAAGCCAACCCTTTAGGCCCGACGTAATCGACGAGCGATAACCAACCAAAGATAAAGCTAGGACGGCTCCAAAGTCACCGTTTACGAATTCATTTGACAAGAACTGATGGACTTAGTTAAAAAAACTTCAGACTTTAGCGGGAATCGAACCCTGGACCATCTGCATTGGAAGTAGAATTTTAAAATATGTCATTCAACATTTTCTTTTTAAATCTTGTGAATCACATGGCTAGTATGGATTCTATTTTTTATTTAAACCACAAAAATTAACATATGCCAAAAATAGAAAAAAAAACTTTTTTAGACAAGCATTGAAAATAACTGTTTTAACGTCTCCTAGACTCAGTGATAAAAACTTATTTACAAAGGAGGGCAACTAATAATAACCACATCAAAGCAAAATAATGAAACTGAGTTAAACAACAACAATAATGTATAGAGACAACAATTTGGATAACATTTAAATTGCATATTAACAAAACTAAACTTAAATTAGTTAAATAGAACCAAATAGCGTGGGTCTATTTGGTGACAGTGGTCGAATTGGGAAGGGGGCGGGCGAGGATGCCGGGCGAAGGCATCCCCCCAAATTAATTATTTGGCTTAACCCCCCCCCCCCCTCCCGCAATAATAGGAGTCCCATCACAAGAAAGAAAAATGGGTATATTATTGTGATCATATCCAGGGAATATACAATACCAGGTAGAGATAATATATTGTCATTATTTCTGGAATGTCCTAATTTCATTTAAATAATCTAAAAAAAAATCGAATCTATAAAAAACAAGATTTTCCGGGTCAAGCCCCCAGTAACCTATTTAAATGTGCCATCACTGATGTCATTAGCGTTGAGGGGCAAAAACAGTTATTTCATTTTCCAAATCAGTCAAAATTTCAAACCAGAAAAAACTGAGTGCTGCAGTACTGCTTCCTAAACCAAAGCTATAGCCTGCAGTAGCCACATTCACAAATTTGACAATCGCCCCCCCCCCCCCCCCCCCCCCTCCCAACGCCTCTTGGGAGAAACGAGCAATAGTATTTTGGTGCATATGAGATTCATTCAAGCCAACCGCCAAAGAAATTAATTCCAATTTGACTGTTTTAGTGTATACCTGCATACAATAGCAAGCAAGTGTTTCACAACGTTCCGTATGACCTAGCACATTCAGAATATAATTAATTTCGACTAAGTGTAGATTAAGTAATTTTAAGCGATCAATTATTAAACTTTGGTATTTGACTAAATGATTTTAAGTAACGTACGTATACCTACCGCTGGCTAAAGTAAACCGACGAGGTTCAAAAGCTGTGTGTTTCTTTCGTTCTCCTTGACGTATGCTCGGCAGTCCGGGTTGGCGGGTTAGTGGAGGAACCTATATGACCGTCCTATCCAGATGGGACGCAAAGCCGTTAGTCCCCATGGTACTTTAGAAAGGAATAGGCTACGTGTCGCAACAGGGGGCTAACCCCCCCCCCCCCAGACCCAATAATGTTCTCAAGCGTGTATACTTTACCCAGGAAAGAGCGCATACACATTTTTTTTTTGGGGGGGGGGATGTCACCACTGACAGAACCCACATACCCCTTTCACTAGTCGACAGATAGCTTATCATTGGTCTTGGGAGGTTACAATAATGTTCGTCCCCCCCCCCCCTGCAAAACAAGTGCTAGTTACTTCACTGTCATCTCCACTGTGTGTATCATATATTATTCATGCACGTAGTTGTTGAAAGCAGAGTAAACACACTGCAGCCCCCCCTCACTGCGTGCCTCGGTCACCCCGTGTGTTGGACAGGAGAATCCAACACTCACCACGTATTAATATTTAATGCTAGAACATTAATCAGAGGTCACAGTGTTGATGTGGTTATTGCCCCCCCCCCCCCCCCCCCCCGCCCCTAACTCTGTCGCTGCACGCTATCATGGGGTTAGGAGGGGCGGGGGGGGGTACACTCTAAACCAAGTAATGTGGTTTCAAGCTGCTCTGCATATATGATTTGGATTTGATATTGCTTAAAGGGGTATTCACCCGCTAAATTTAAAAAATATATTTCATTCAGGCTAACTAGTTAGGAATTTATAAATTTACAAAACAAATATTGGATCCATTAGGGCCTATGATGCAAAATAAAAATTGACAAACATGGTATTTTTCAAGCTAAGTCACATCGTCAAAAATGTCCCATAAGAAATAATTTGTTAAACGTTATGTCCGTCGCGAGGGTGCATTCAACCTTAAAGTTATTTTCCCCAAATCCACAATGTTGATCGTTTGAGATCGAATTATGTTGAAATAGACTTATTGAATGGTGCATCACAACAATTTTACAATTCTTGGAAATATAAGGCGAAATTTTTAGATAGAACGCTTTCGGCCCAATTTATTTAAGAATTTTTGACTTTGAAAAAAATATATAGGCCCTATATACCAAACGGAGCACATTTTTAAACATAGATTTTGGACACATAGACTTTATGTTAAAGGGTTATGGTACTTATACCAAACATTTTTTCTTCCCCGTGATACCGACCCTAAAAAAAGGATTTTATTTATTTGTTATGCTGGTTGGAATATGCCATGAAGGTACATAAAAAATGCCTTTTTAAACAAAAACTATTTCACTCCAAGGCGAACATCCCTTACATAAGCTTATTACGCAATTTCTTTCACAACTTCGCAACTTGTTTCCCCGAGATCGATATCGTCGGGGTGAGGGAGGGGAGGGGTAAAGTGAGGGGTGGGGGGGGGGGGCTCCTAGGAGATGGAGACCCCTACAAAGAAGTTCATTAATTTCCTCGTGGTCAATGTTTTCTGAGCGGTCAGTCTCGTCCGGAGATTAGAACAGGTGTTTCCGCCCCCCGGATCACGTGATCAAACCAATCAGCCACCCCCACCCCCGCCCCCGCCTACACGGGGTACAGCGCCGCGCAAGAGTTACGTCGCACACTCAGACTCTACAGAGGCAGGTATTTGGGGAAAATAAATGTTAATTTTCGTTTTTACTAGGGAAACGCCAAAGTCGTTGATAGACGAGTGAGTGACCCATGTGTTGAGTACCCGGGAACATCCCCTTTCCTCCCCTACCTAAGGCTGGATCTACCCCACTATGGGGAATGATACCGGGTATTCAACACATGGATCACTCACTCGTCTATCAACAACTTTGTCGTTTCCCTAGTCTAGTTGGCTAAGGCGCCCTTATACCCGGAATGTGGTAGACCTGGGTTCAATCCCCTGGTAAGAAAACATTTGTTGTTTATGGATTGTATTTAAAAAATATTAAACATGTTTTGAAATGCATATGAAATAACGCAGTTTAGTCTATATTAAACTGTGACAATACTATATTTGGAAAAAATAGCCAGTACAAAAACGAGTAAAAATTGCAAGGTATACTCAATCCCCCAGCGGAATTTGGGGGTACTTTGAACATGCAAATTTCGATATTCTTTGATCACTGCATAACTGCATTACAAATATTTTTTCACTGCCTCCATTGCAACCGAGTAACATCTAAGAGACAGTGGTTTTTTCAAAAGTGAAACGATTGTCGTTAAAAGAATTCCTACACATAGGCCTATTTTTCAGTTTATTATTTCTTGTAGGTTTAAATCGAAATGGATTGTGCTCATTTTGCTAGCAGTTCTCAGTTAACTGGTCATGGATGTCTGTATAAAATTTCAGGTCAATCTATTTGGCCGTTCGGCCGTATGGGACCGGACAGACAGACAGACATACATACATTAGACATAGTCACGACCAAGGTCCGATCGAGTAGCGTTATTTCTTTCTTAATTATTCTTCATTTCCCTGCACTCACTCGTCTAATTATACCCAAAAGCGGTGAAACAGTGGTGAGAAAAATTCAACATAAAATTTTGTTGAAAGCTTTCCCTCCTCCATGATATATTTTTTTTAATTTTGTGTGGGACATTGTAAAAGAATTGTTGATTACAATAAAATGCAGCTATACTATGAGAATTCAGAGGCAGGTGTTTGTGGTGAAACTTTTGCATCTGGTTTTGTTCTGGCCAAAAGCGGTGAATTGGTGTTGAAAATGATTTATAATTAACGGCTTTAGTGGTGAAAATTTTGATTTTATCATCAATATACCTTCCTCTGGGTATAGGCATGGTAAGACACAGCCAGAGAATCGTTCTTTATTTCCCATTTCCCCTCTTCCACCCCTATTATCCTCTTCACTTCGAGCAATGCAAAATATATACCACCCATATAATGGGCAAGGACTAAGCTTATGTTAATCTTTACAAGGAAACGCTCAGTTGGGCGCGGGTTTTAAGCGAGCACGTGCTATAGCTAGACCCACATTGCACATTTTTTTAAATTTTAAAATTTGCGACTTTCGGGTATCCCACAGGGCCATGTTTCCAATATTATTTATTATTGCCAAGTATTTGGGTAAACCCGTGTGTAAACCTTTACTTTGTGAATAAAATCCACCCCCATCTAGAGGACCTTTACTCCTTGGGAAAACATTTAAACTCCTTTGTTTACAAAAAAAATAGACTGCTTCCTCGAAAGTTTTTTGATTACTTTTAGGTGGCAGTGCATTAGAAACTTCGCGCGTCTTTTGGTTGCCATGGCAACGTTACTTTTGTTATAATGTAATTTCCATCTACACTACTTATCGGATCAAAATAAAATTAACATATTCGTGACCGGACGGACATTCTAAATGATTTGGCCATCTCAGATTTTTTCCCGTTAAGTTTTAGAAAAAACTTTCGATTAACTTTAATGTAACTTTTTAACTTTTTGAACGATTTTGCCACAAAACTAATGGCATTCAATCGAGAACGAAGCTTGCGGATGGTCAAAATTTCAACTCGATCCGAGCCTCCGTTCGAACGTTATGGCGAGACATACAAACAAACAAAAAAAACAAACAAACAAAAAACAAACAAAAAAAACAAAACCAGTGACTAATTTTTCCGGCAGAGTCAAATGGAAACGCTCGCTTCGCTCGCTTAACACAAAGGACGCGTCGACCGTTAGGTCATAATGCTTCACTCTAGAATAAAAGGAATGTGGGAAGACCAGGCCCGTGCTGTACAGATCCAGCCACATGCAGGTCCCAAGGAGTGGTGCTCGACGACGTCTGTCAGGGCTCGCCTCTAGTTTCAGGTTTGTGAGATGGACTTTGCCTCTTTCCTCGCCTCACAGGCCTAAGATCGACAGCGGAATATCCTGGGCAAAATTCTACCCTGGGCACAGACGGGGTATTTAATCAAGATCACTTACCAATCACTGCGCGAAATTCAGTAGCCGGAAACAAGTGATTTTAACACTGACGGCTGCAACTTTTCTAAAAACGTTTAAAAAATAAACACCTACATTGTTGACTAAAGCGCAAAGAGCAGTTTTATTAATCTGCCGTTTTAGGGGTTGGTTTTGGAGCTCGGAAAATTGTATCAATCCATTAGGTTTACGCTGGATGTAGTCTTTCTACAAAGAAGTAGCAGCATCCGTGGTAGAAAAAGTCTTCTCAAGATATTCCCATGAGAAATTGACAATTTTAGTCATGGCGTGATTGGTTGATTGAGATAAAGGCTGGTGACGTAATACCCCGTTTTCCCGCCAAAATATGTGGGATAATTCAAATCCGATTTCATACATTTAAATGTCGTCTTTTTAGTGATCTCACTTAGACAGTTTTGTATTAATTATAAGGAAGGCAGTCCTCAACTTAACATTAAAATAAGCTCGTGCAAATTCCTTGTTGTAGTTTGTTTGGACAATTACTTGAAGTTTGATTAGTTTATTATTGGAACACGGGCGCGTCAACCCGTTAAGTCATATTTTTGCGCCACTCTAGTAGGGGATATGGTCAGAACCAGCCATGGGTAGGTGGAGGAGGGGGTTCTTTCGTCGCGATCGTCATCGTCTTTATCATCGTTTGTGTTGTCATGGTCGTCGTCATCGGGAAGGTCGTCAAGGGAAGGGGAAGGGTTCCCCGTCGACGACTTCAAGAGCTCGCCTCTAGTTTTGAGGAGGAAAAACTACTTTTCTTACTAGCTGATGTTTGCGAGATTGACTTTTTCTCTTGAATCGCCTTTTACGATTAACAAAACCATGCTCTGGGCCAAATTCTACCCTGGGCCAGACGAGTTAATTACATAAAGTGTCATTACAACAAGGGGGTGAAAATCTCACTTTGACTAAATGTGCTACGGTGTGATTATAACACGCACGAGCCCCAAGTCACAATAGAAATCACCAAACAAACAGATAACAGGTAATCTAGACCTAGGCCGCCCCCTACGTGTGAACAAAGCGTCTGTCAGTGGATTGACTCCAGCCCCTGATGTAGCTGCGTGTGGAACCTATCGATGCAGGCTGAGTAGAGCGAACTGGATTTTATATGGCTCACCGCCTGGTAAATTTATTGGTTCCTATAGCAAACGTTCACCAGAACACAACTACAAGGCTGTGGACCTGTGGTCGTGGGCGCCGCTGAGAAACCCAGTTTTACGATGTATCCACTGCCTACTTTAAGTCTTCATCTTAATGTAAGCTTAACTACATAAGTACTCACTTAAGTAAGTAAGCTTACTTGCTTAAGAAGAGACACATGGGATATCAGTCTAAAGTTTCTGACTTAAAGAAAGGTTAATGACTTAAGTACTTACTTAAGGAGTGAGACTTAAGTGAGCTTTCCTAAGACTAAGCACCTACCTAAGGAGAGACCACAAGGGGACTGAATTAATTAAGATAACTTAAGCCACATACTTAATTAGCCAGTGAAGACATGAACGAAGCGTCGGTGTACAAAATAAATCAAACAATTTACAATGTTTAATTTAAATTCTAAACATTTGCAGATAATGCAATGCCAAGCTGGATCGGGCGTTTGACCACAGGACTCCTTACATTTTGGTTGTGGAACTTAAACATGGCGGTGGCCAAACCTCGATCGTTCTGCACTCTGGTGGGAGGTTAGTTCGGCCATTGCCCTATGGGTGAGGTTTTATTATTCGTTGACAATGCATGAACTAAAATAATATGGAAACAATTTATTGTTGGGCTTAGACCCATTCCTCATGACAAACCATTAGAATATATTTAAATGTTTGAAATCGAAATTTAGACCCTTTCAGTTACATACTTTTGGACCGTGAGTACGTTACATTTCTAAAGGGCGGTAGCACACCGCCACTGATATTTTAACATAATATGATAGATTCGCGGTACTCTATGAACGAGGTGATGTATCTAGCAACTCTAGTTGAGAGACTGTTGCACTGTGACGTTTTCCCACAGCCTGCTAGATGCCGTGGGGCGGTCGATATCTAATTTACAGGTGAAGCGATCTGTGGTGGGGTGGGGTGGGGTGGGGAAGGGGGGCATGGGAACGCGTGGCCAGAGACCGAAGGTCGTGTCGATAAAACAATAAGGGTGGAGGGGGCGACTGCCCTGCTGCGAGAAGTCACAGCCCTCTATAGTTTGGAGGCAGAGACATCTGGGGGTATATTTACAATAACTTGTTGATCGACAGCGACAACTTTGTAAATACAATAACGCATGTGACAACTTATGATATAGAATCCCAGTGCTAACATGTTACTTCACTTCAAGACTAGCGGGCTGAGCCTAAATTAGGTTTAATGACACTACATAGATTATACATCAGACAAACACCTTTTTCCTAGATGTTGCAAGATAAACTATTACTTAACATATTGTAGACGAGTCAAATAAATGAAGGTTTCTATAATATATAGTAATTGTAACGGAATTACGGAGTAGTAATGCTTTGAAACAAAAACCGACACACGGACGATTTGAAAGTCAGAATAACAACAGCGTGCGGACGCATAAACAAGATGGCGTCCATCCACCAGACAAGACAAGATGGCGTCCCCCGGACAAGACAAGATGGCGTCCCCCGGACAAGACAAGATGGCGTCCACCGGACAAGACAAGATGGCTGGGTATAATAACTCACGTGTTGCTGGCGTCGCTCTCATCATTGATGAAGTCCTCCAGTTGACTGAAGTCCAGAGCCTCATTGTCTATCCCGCCCACGAAGTCGGACCGACCTGGAACAAACAACAACAACGTTACACTCTTCAATGTTGGGTAAGATTCTGGTGTTTACTATGTAGAAGGCAGTGAATGTACACTGTAAATAGTACGATGAACGATCTGTTTGAATGATCAACAGTTAAATATCCCACCTCCCCCCCCCAAAAAAAAAAATGTATATTTAAATAGACAATGTGTGCATATTAATCCGTGAAAGTCTGAGATATATTTTACTATTGGATTTAGTAAAATGTGCAGAAACAACCATGCCGGGGCTCGGTAAAAGTGAGTTATACCGGCGGACCATTACTTTCGCCCGAAAAGGAGTTTGTAAGGGGGCTTCGAGCTGGTGGTTTGCATTAATGTTGGACCTTTATTGGCGCAGGCACCAAATTGCGCCCAAAATGACTTTCGAGAGCTAGTGTAACGGCTTCGTTCTCCTCGAAGTCTGCTCGGCATCCGGGTTAGTGGAAAAACCTATGAATGTCAAGATTACACCGTCCTTTCGGAATGGCACGTAAAGCCGTTGGTCCCCTTGGTACTTTTCGAAAGGAGTAGGCTACGTGCCGGTACCGGGTTTCCCCTCCCTCCTTACTGTTCATACTCATCCTCATCTATCACCACTCATCGTCTCGAATATCCTAATGTATTAATATGATGACGTTAAGCAATATAATCAAATCAAATCAACCTTATTAAATTAAATGTTTTTGAAAGTGTAAAATAATTTTTCCATAAAATGTTTACGTTTATCTTATTAAATAAAAATAAATAAATAAATCCGTATTTAGAGTCGACCCACGTCACATAACCACACTGCAGTTAACACGGGTTTCTGACCAGCAGGTGGGGTTGGGGGGGAGCGACGCGCGCACCGACGCCCCAGGCCCCTCCCCTCCCCCCCCCTACCCTCGTCGCGACGCCTGCCATCAGAGACCGGACACAGGACAATGGCGAATTAGCGACGGTGCAATGACGGGGTTGGCTGGTCAGCTATTAAACTAATTAAACTAATAAATTAGCTCTAGCTTTTTTTACTAATCTAGTACAGGGTTTGGTACAGTCACGTTCTCTAAGTGAGAAGGACTGAATTGACGCTCGGTTTACCTACCTTTTCTGCAGGGCATCATAAACATTACATCTTAATTTGATATTATTGCTTAACGTCTCATATTAATGCACTTAGGCTATTCGAGACGATGAGTGGTGACAGATGCATGGGTATAAATTATGAATAGAAGAGAGGAGGGGAAACCCGGTACCGGCACGTAGCCTTCTCTTTTTCGAAAAGTACCAATGGGAACAACGGATTTATGTCCCATCCGAAAGGACGGTGTAACCTTGACAGTCATAGGTTCCTCCACTAACCCGGACTGCCGAGCAGACGTCGAGGAGAACGAAGCCGTTACACTAGCTCTCGAACCCTCCATCTGCTCTAACCAGCGGTATACGTGAGTTTCAGGGCAGAGCGGTCACCCACTCTACCCCTGACCACGCCCGAAGGTTGCTTAACTTCGGTGTTCGAGTGGAAAACTGGCTAAACGACCTCGGCTAAACCGCTGGCTATTTTTTTATATTTTAAGAAAAATAATGAACTAATGTACGGCCCAATATAACATTTCAAACACATCATTAATCAGTCAGAAAAAATGCATAATAATTTGGCTATTTTTGATCGTTTTGACAGAAGACACTTATACCAGAATATTTTTTGTATTTTTGTTTTCTATGATCAGCAAAATGGATAAATGCTATGATAGCTGTGCCTTCACAATATTAATTTCTACACAATATGTACAATTTCAAACTTGTGACTGAAATAGTATGATTTGAATCTTGAATGGTTTGAATCTTGTTAAATGATTTACTTTAGTTTTTTTACGTAGAGGCTAAACTACATAGATTATTAAAAACGTGTGAACTGTGATAAGAAAATTATGATCGTAAATTTTATGACACTGTATTTAAGAATTACTTAAATGTTAAAAGTTACTAGACAAAAACGTAAATCCCCCGTTGAGAGAGCTTTTTTGCAAGTTTATTGTTGTAGACCACTTTTCCTTGCAGGTGCTTTAATGCATTGAGGTGATTGTTGCCAAGTTTCTCTGTGTACTGATAATTGTATTATTACCTCAAAAAACTCATTTTAACCTTATTGATATGGATCTGTAACTTTGTTCAATTTTTCTTCAAAAGGTACTACATTCACCATAACCTTAATGTCCCTATGAAATCTGAAAAGTTGTACCCTCCCGTTGTCAGAAACCCAAATGTACGAAATCGCATAAAATTAAAACAACTACATATTAAACCTATTTCATATGGATTCTAGTAACTTTCAATTTTTTTTAAAAGTACTACATCACATAGTGAATCTTAATGTCCATGTAAATATAATTGTAGCACCCGTTTGGTCAGAATCGGCCCAAATGTGACGAAAATATCGCACTTAAAATCGAAAAAATCATAAAAGTACGATATTCATGAAAAATATTTCTTCGATTGTACCCAAAAACAATACACCTCTAAGTTCAGAGAAAACAAAGGTCCCCTCAAATTTTCATCAAGATCACATATGCCGTTTGCCCGGTAGAGAGCGAACAAACAGACACCCGAGCTAAAATTTTTTTTTTTTGGGGGGGGGGGGGGGTCAGTGAAATTGAAGTCTTCGCTTCGCTCATCCAATTATTCGACCATATCAAAACTGTTAAATACCTGTTAGAAGTATTTTCAAATAAACAAATAATGAAATAAACACACAAAGCTCGACAATGAGGTACAGAGATATTAGAACTCAGAGCTTCATGGAAGATGCTACACTAGATGGAGTTCTTTCCATAGTAAACATTGGTTAATCGACTTTTGATAATGATAATTTGATATCAATAATATTCGGAACATTCAATAGACCAACTATAGAAATTTCAAATGATATCCCTAGAAAATTAGCAACATTTACATCAACTGACAGTGTTGCCAACAGATCATTAATTTACCAAATTATTTAAAAAATTAACATCGCTGGACATCAAGTCATCTAAATAATATGTAACATTCTCAGATCAAGTGATGTAAATTGTTGGTAAATTAATGATTTCAAAAAATAAGGTTTGACGTTCAATAAATTAATAAAATAGATATTCAGTTGATGGACAATTTACATTTTTAGTATGTTTGCTTGTTCTTTGAACATCGTGAAGTCTTCTTCATCTTTATCAAGTTTTAATATCTTCCTGATAAACGACAAATAATTCATCTCTTTGGGCAATTTTAAATTTTATAACCCGTTATTTGACTATGGTAGTCGACCACTCAATTGCAATAATGAGAAATAAACATAATTAATAAACATAAACAAGATTCAAGATTCAAGATTCAATTTATTCATTCGATCGATACATGTTAACAGATATAAGGATAACCCCTCTTGGAAGAGAGGAAAATTGAATAGTCCTTAATAACTGTTATGTTCATGAATATGATTCATTTGATAACGATGGAAAATGTAAATACTAATGAGTAAAAGTGGAAAACAATCATCAAACAGAGGAGTTGAGATTCGGCCCCTGCTGCTTCCAACTTCCAAGCTCCTCTCGTGACTCCCTCAACCCACCGCCATCTTGCGGTAAGTTACCCCATTTTGTCTTCGGCCGCATCGCGTGCGTCTTTTGTTTCTCGAGAGTTCGGCTCGACCAATGGGATCGCGTGTTGCTCGGACTTGACCAATGAGATCGCGTGATTCAAACCCTCCCCTACTTTACAGGTAAATCATTAAGATAGACGCAATGATAAAGGGGGATACGTTTAATGCTTTTTATGTGACATTTATTTCTGTTGGTTGGTCGGGAAATGGGGTGGAGAGCAGTTGTAAATTAGAGTTTTATTAAGATGGATGAGGGGGTTCTTTGCATGCGTTCTAGTTTATTTCATTGTGGATAAAAGTCTTCAAAGTACTTTTATTGTCATCATAAGTTATGTTTATGTATATCTAAGGCAGGGATTCCTCTTGCATATCTAGATATCTAGGGCCAGCCGTTGATTTAAGCACCATGGTAATACAAGGCTGGTAAACGTTATTGCATTTTAATGCGTATATGACATGGGCGTAGGAATATAGGGAGCAAGGGGCCCACGGCAAGAGGGGGGCAAGGGGACAAGGAAGACCATCGAGCAGCCTTGCACCCAGGTCTTTGAATTTCTAGCTACACCAGTGGCGTCACTATAGCGTGTCCAGCTTGATTGTACGGTCTTTCATGCCTATTATTCCGGTATATGGTCATTGTTAGCTCGTTATGGTGTCGACGCCTACAGGGTAGGCTTGGTCGGCTTTAAATTTAATGTCCCCCACTGGAAATCAGTTCTAAGTGACTTGAGTGGGTAGACTCTTCATCCGAATGTATTATTTATTTACGCTACAATACACACGTAAAAAGACAAGTAACCTTTTGGCTACACAATGATATGATGAGAACGTTTATAAGCAAGCCCCCTGTAAGGATAGTATAGTTCGTCCGTTTACAGTTGACGAATTTGGAAATCCTCAAAGGGACAAAAGACCTGATTTGTTCACACCTCTTGACAAGATCATCTTTCTCTGGTTCACCGGGAAATAGTCTCGGAGATCCCCAGTGATTGACATATCTATTATAATGAATAGCAAACCCGTCGCCAAATCACTTAGTTGGTTTCCATTATTGCGCTTCATTGGTTTGCCAAAGAGGCGCACAATGAAACTTCAGCCGGGCAACATTGACGACGGTCAGCGAAGACTGAATTTTAAATTACAACCCTCGTAATTGGTTATAACAAGTGGCTTACATGTTCCCGCTGTGTCGGCGAAAAAGCCGAAATTCGTCAAATGTAAACGGACGAACTATAATTGTGGTGAACGTTTTTCCTGATTGGGGCTCGAACCCAGGACTTCAGGTTAAAAGTAACAAGCTCTCAGGGCCACAGGACAAACCACTTGTTGTGATTTCTGTTATACAAATACAACAAAACACTGCCATGTCATTGTCAAAACAGAAACATAGTGGTATCATGGTTTTAACCATGCCATGAGTTGAGTAGAATGATTGAACGACCAATTTTACTATATTTAATATAGAGGGCTTATGCTACAAGCACGGGTAGGCGAGTGCAAAACAGATCATCGAAGAAGAAAAAATGAATTCCGTATCTTCTTGGGTTGTGTTCCGCAAAGGCGACCAATGAAATTTAAGAAAACATAATTTGCACCAATGTTAGATCAGATTTGCAAGGAACGTATGCGATGCGTTGCTGTTTTGATTGATGTGGTCGAGACTGGAGACCAAGACGCCCAGGGTTTTATACCTGTCATGGGCCAGTCTTCGAGGAAAGCGCGGATATTTCAAATTCTTTCATTGAAAATCATGGAATAATGTCCATTACCGACAATGTTCCTGTAGCTACACATGGGTAGACAATAAATCATTCATTCTTCATTTATTTTATTTATTTATTTAGTAAATGATATGATTTATATGTAATATTTTAATGAGAAATCACAATTTTTCACGAAAGCACGACCTAGTAGAAGCACGCACCATTCCGTAGCCATGGCAGTCCCCAACAATCAGACATAGAGTGAAACAAAAATAACAAACTCCACAGAATGGTCGGCCGGTCGCCTTTACTGAACACAACCTTGTTGGTCGCAGATTTAACCGATAAAAATATTCTTAGCTCGCTCTTGCATTCATTAACGGTGTTGATGCCTAGCAGGTGAGTTTTAAACAGCCCTCTAAAAGGGGTATTACACTACACTGGGGTCGCCGCCAACTGGTTATCAGTTTTTGGTTGGATTTTAATGGCACTGAGCATGTGCACATTCGTTCTAAAGTGAGCAGTACCATAAAAACCCAACCAATACTGATAACCAGTTAGCGGCAACCCCAGTGTAATACCCCTTTTAGTGTCACAAAACCATAATGTATAACAAAGTTTGACAAACGTTCGCCGTGTTCGGTTTTCATCGTGTGACGTGACACGCGCTGTAACCAAATAGGCCTACCGTAATATTACACTGCTTAGTATTTGCTGTAACTATGCGGTAGTTGTCACTTCACGGCGCTGTGACAAGAGGCCATTTCACCTGAAATGACAACATGTGAAAAGAGCGATTCTGAAGGACGAGTGAGAAGTTGAGTTGTCACGAGCACAGGAATTCGGATAAACTTCAAAGCGACTGAGCCATCGTAGCACTTAAAGTATTTCAACCAATCAGAATTAAGCAAAAGGCGAATTAGATAAATGGCGGATAAATCAATCAATATATTATCATGTAGTATAAAAATAGGGTATAATCCATATAAAATTATTGTGATACAAGTGCCCTAGGCCTCATGTTTCAAGGCGTCAGCCTTATCAACAGAATCATTTCTAGATCTAGTCAACCTTAACCTACAAAATGTTGGGCTAGGGCAAGGCGTAGGCGTAACCTTTCCTAGGCTGTCAGTGTAATGCTAGGGCCTAGCTTTGATATTTTATTATCATCTTGAACACATTTCTTCCCAATTCTTAATTATAAAGATGCATTTCAGATGGGCTGCTACTTTTGGGTAGGCCTAGGCCTACGCGTATCTTGTGACAGTCCTAGGGCTCTAGAAACAGTAATAGGCCCTATAGACTAGAGCATATGCAGGTTGGCCTAATTATTACGTTCTACAGTAGGCCTAAGCCTGAGGTTTAGAACTACTTATATTTTATGTCCAAAGACTCTACACTATAGACATAAGTTCACATAACCTCACTTTGAAAACAAAACAAATGCACAACCTCACATTTTTCGTTAAAATCTATGGGGGGAAAATAGGCCTACCGTAAAAAAGTTCAAAAAGTAACAACGGGATGGTTGAAACAGCACAGTAAAGAACGTTTGATAGCTTTAGCTTTGTTTATTCAATATCCCTTGGCTTTAGCAAGCTTTGTGATAAGTTCTCACAAACATTTTGTCAGTGACAACTTCTCACGCGAAATCAAAATAATGACAACTCACAAAACGGCGTAACAGACTATTTCCACTCATTTCATTTCACGTGACAAGTTGTCACCGTTCGTTACAGAATAAGGATGATGAGGGACAATAAGAGGAATACCAAACCAAAGAAGGTACAAGAATTTTACAATACTTCAACTTTATTGTTGCCTTACTTGGCACTTACAGATTCACAGTAATAACAACAACAAGCATCTAGAAGACAGTGGGATGTACTTTCAAAAAGCTCTACGACCTCGCCTAGTAGTCTCGTAAGATCCGACACCTCCTGCAACTTGTTTCTCCTTCTGACTCGTGAGTTTGTTCTCCATAAAGTCGAAGAGTGACACTCTAGCGGTCGGCCTAGCAGTCTTCTCCACCTCTCGACCCCCTCTCCGGCCTCGTCTCCCCCTCCTAGCTTCCCCCTCCCCCCGCCGCAAGACGCGCAGCGCCATGTCCACGTCGTCGTGCGTCACCCGCAAGGCATGCTGGGCCTGGCCCTCATTGAAACCAAAGTCGACGAGACGTTGGATGTTGTGGTCGAGAAGAGAGCTGAATCCGCCTCCGAAGACCTTCCTCTCTCCACCCCTCGCCGCCTCCGCTATTGCACCCCTCCTCTGCACCTCAAACTCCGCACCCTCTTTGTCCTTCCTCACCTCACACGCCTTCCTCTCTCCACCCCTAGCCGCCTCCGGTATCCCACCCTTCCTCTGCACCCCAAACTCCGCAACTTCTTTATCCTTCCTCACAGCAACAAGTCTCAAACCACCACCATCTTCAGTAATTCTCGTCATCTTTCCTCCGAACGGAATCCACGGAGGGGGTCCACCCCCTTCCTCTCCTACTCTTCCTCGAGGATGCTTTGCAAACTTCCTCTTTATCTCCCAATTCTCCATCAGTTTCTCCACCTTCCCGCCCAACACCTCCACACTCGAAGGGCCCAACAGAATAACCCCGTTCACAACCTGTAGACG
Source organism: Sweltsa coloradensis (assembly GCA_024449915.1). Lineage (NCBI taxonomy): Eukaryota > Metazoa > Arthropoda > Insecta > Plecoptera > Chloroperlidae > Sweltsa > Sweltsa coloradensis. The sequence continues at coordinate 133,912 of JAMZAV010000957.1, forward strand.
CTCACTCTTCAAGAACATCTTCGTCCCAGGGGGAGTGCTCAAACTAAGGGCGGGTATATTGACAACCTCAAGCGCCTGACAAACACTCACTCCATCAGTAAGGCACAGTTTCAGCATCCTTGGAGCTCCACGAGATTCTTCATTGGCCTTGGGAGCCGACACGTTCCGAATCTTCAGAACTTGAACGATGAATCTACCAGAAATGCTCTTTAGTTTACCCTTTGACGATGTCTTCGGGGAAGGAGGAAGCTCCGATATCCCGGATGTCCAGATCCAACGCATTTTGCGCAAGTTTCTTCGCATCTGTGACGAAACCATTTTGACTTACTTGTTGGAAACCTGCTGAAGTCAAATTCCATCCGTATAAACGTAACTTCTCAGCAATATTCGCTTCCATTCTTTACCACCCGAGGCTAAAGATGACCGTTGTTGACGTATTTGACACTTAAACACGAGGCCTATTTTTCCGTGGACTCACCGCCTTAGAGATATAACATTATTTTCGTCTATGCAAGAGTTTCAGGAAGGCTGTGGCGGCGCAGTATCTACAAACATTGGGTGACTGGCGGGCAACGAATGCAATTTGAACGTGGCTAAACGATAGGCGGATAGAAATAAATCGCGTATGTTTCATCACCTACAAAGTTTGTTTTCATGAAAAGTTTTCATGAGAAATAAAATTTCGATTGCGCTAAAAAAACGTGTCAGTCCTAAGTTCAGAGATTTCGAAGGCCTCCACAAAATTTCATCGCAATTGGAGTATCGGTTAAGCCGGAATCGTGTTAACAGACACACAAAAACACTAACTGAAAAAAAGAAAAACATTCCGGACTTTTTTCTCCAGTGTAAAGGAATGGAATTTTCGCTTCGCTCGCTACGCTCATCGAAAACAGAGATTCAATTTCCATTGTTTCCTTGCTAAAACATTAAGAACAGATAATAGAATACAATGTCATATTCAATTGGTTTGAACTGACTAAGGAATCTTCAATAAAATCCACCCGTTTAACATGTGTTTAGAAGGAGCAAATGTAATTTTTACCCACCAGTCGGCCATGACAGTAGGTGTGACGTCATCTGAAACTCTCATACATCTACTCAGTCACATAACTGATTTTAAGTGGGGGGGCATTAAAGTTAAAGCAGACCAAGCAAACCCTGTAGGCCCCGCTACCAATGACGAGCGAACAATGACCAACTAGAGCCAGGCATATTTAAGTAGGACACACCGATCAATCAAGCTGGACACGATTCGCCCATGGACAGCACCAGAATCAACAAGGCTGATTCGGAACAACTTTTCTATTTCCGAGTATGAGTTTTAACTGCTACATTCTCAACACGTACGAAGTCGTAAGACATAACAAAAGGTGTAAGCTTGACATAAAACATTGCCCAAAATACATTTCTTGCGACTAGACCTGGTGCCTGAGAACTAGTTAGAACTAGTAGGAAGTTTCGCAAACGCTTTTTCATGCGCGTTGTTGGATGAGCGTATTTTTTTTTTTTAACAAAAAACGTGAAATTGCGATTTTCATGAGAAATAATTTTTCGATGGCGCTCAAATTTCAAACGAATATATTAATTCATAAAATTAGAGTTCTGTAGAAAAAAAATTACAATTGAATAAAGCATGTAGGTGTTAGAAGCCAAAGAAATTAAAAAGTCGAAAAATCGTAAAATTGCAATTTTCATGAGAAATAAATTTTCGATTGCGCTCAAAAAAGTGGCAGTTCTAAGTTCAGAGATTTCCAAGCCTCCAGAAAATTTCATAGCAATTGGAGTATCGGTTTAGCCAGAATCGTGTTAACAAACAGACAAAAATACAGAAAAAAGAAGAAAAAAAACATTCCGGATTTTTTTCTCCAGTGTAGTGAAATAGCATATTCGCTTCGCTCGCTACGCTCATCCAATAATAAATAGACATCTTACACATTTTCTATATAGAAATTTAATACACGAAAAATCTACAATCTTAAAATTAAAAAAAGTAAAGTTAAAGCAGCAAGTAAGTAGCACTTAAAAGAAAATGCGTTTAGTTCTTGGGGATAGCAAATAGAATTGGGAAAAAAGTAAAGAACGGATACGAAAGAGATGATAGAATAGAAAAGAGGGGGGGGGGGACATTAAAAAGGGAATGAACAAATTGTTACGTCTATAAATTGTTGTCCCGTGCAGTGGTGCATAATATTCGTCATGTCCCCTAACCCCAGGTGATCTATGCTAACTACTAAAAGTCAACGGGCTAAATGACATCACGATGGTGACGGGCAACGGTTGCGTATATCTGTTTGATCTCCCTCCCCTAATCGCCGCACTAAACTCGGTAATTGCTGATTGCGATCTGACGTTTAAGCTTCGAACTAGGGGTGGGGAATCCACCAAGCGGAAAATCGGTCGATCTTATCACGATGTGTGTTCACCCCCCCCCCCCCCCTCAGGCAGCTGTCGGCTAGGTTCATGTCGCATGTGCTTATGTCGCATGTCAACACATTTGCACGAGACAATTTAAAACAAGAATTACTGTTGACATGACTGAACGATTGCCATTTTATAACAGTGTAGAACTAAGGTGTGTGTAGGCCTAAATGTTATTATTTTTCCAAAATTTTGTTTTTTAAATTTTAAAAAGTTTTGTTACATGCTTTTCCTTCATTATCGCATTCCTTGCATCGCAAAACAGTGATATCTAGGTGCCCGTTAGGGCGCCGCAGCCAAGCCGCGGTGCGCTACACACTCAAGCACCTTATACACCAAGCAGAGTTGGGGTGATTTCGAGGTGTTACCCAGCCGTCATGTAACGTGATGTGAACTTGAAAACTATCACAATCGAGGGGATTTAGGTACCTGACAACACATGCCAAATTTTATTGGGGTACGACCATTCCTTCTTGGTGAAAAAATGTCTTCAAACATGCTCAAAATCACTTTAAGGATGTTAGCTACTGCCTACTACTCCTACTACTGCCTACTACTGCTCACATCTAATACGTCGGCCCGCGATTCTGACCAGACGGGTGGGACTACAATGTTCATATTTTACATGGACATTAAGGTTATAGAATGATAGTCTCTTTTGAAAAAAAAAGTTGAAAAAGTTTGTTGGAAGGCTTCCAAATAAAGGTTTTTAAAATAAGCCTTAAACACTTGGCATACAATCAACAAGTAACCATAGTTACTTGACACTTGTTGACGGTATAAGCAGAGTTAGGCGGGAAAGTGCGATACGTAAACAAATGGCGGACATTTAAAATTTTTCTTCTTTGTGTGGAACGAGAAAAGGTGTCATTATACTCTCATAAAACAAATCAGAAACCGTCCCTGGCCTAGGCCCAGATGTAGAAAATTATTTATAATACAACAGTGTAGGTCTAAAGTTCCATTAGGCTATAGGACTAGATAAATAAATACTTACACTACATGTTTGACAAGCCCTAGGCCTTTCTTAGCCAACCCTAGGCCAGCACAACCTTGTTTTGACACTTCCCGCACAAATAACTAGTTTTGATTACTACAAGCCTAATGCAGATAAACAATGGTATGATAGTCCTAGGCTATTCCAAAATTTACGGCAATAATAAGCTTCTTCTTTACTTTTAATCAACTCACGCAATCTCCTGTCACTTTTAATAAAAATGTAAAACAAAAGATGGTGAAAATTTTCAATATTCTTCTGATTATCTGATGATTTACATGGCTGTGGGTCAAGGCCGTCTAGATATATCGCTTCCCTCGTGTGGGTGCAGTGAAATAGGTGTAAAATTACATTAGTTGTGCGTTTGTTGTTACATGGGAAAGTTTTAATAGGATGTGAGTTGCCTAGACTTAACCAGTCCTTATACCGTCGTTATACCATGGTTATACCACCTATACCAGGATGTACATGAATCTGGGCCTAGATATTTTACATCCTATTGTTATTGCTAATACCATAAAAATTAAATCAACTTTGATAAAAATATTATTATTATTATTATTATTATGGAACTTGAAAAAGTAATAAGATCACACACATAACAAAAACTTGTAGAAATACAGCCAAACCTTACACACTCAAAAGGAATGAGATCTAAAAAAGGGCCAAGCTCATCTACCCTTCCACATTTGCGCATTCTTAATTCATAAACGTACAGTGTCCCATAACAGCATCCTCGAAAAGCTTGGCAAAATAGAATTTGCATGTTTACGTTTAAATTAATTACAAAAAAAGAACTTGGATAAACTACTACGTTAAATTAATAATCGCAAATTCTATTTTGCCAAGCTTTTCGAGGATGCTGTTATGGGACACTGTACGTTTATGAATTAAGAATGCGCAAATGTGGAAGGGTAGATGAGCTTGGCCCTTTTTTAGATCTCATTCCTTTTGAGTGTGTAAGGTTTGGCTGTATTTCTACAAGTTTTTGTTATGTGTTACAGTATAACCAAATTCGAATATGCGCAAAAGATACCACTGTTTTTATCTCGCAGATATTCAATAGTGATTGCACCTGCAATTGGAAAAACACTATAACGCAATTTGACGTGATGAAAGGAAAGTAATTAACAATAATTGATATGTATAACTTTCGTTTTAGCTTGATAGTCTTATCAGCAAGTTTGCAGTGAAAAGTGATGAACAGCTGAAATAATTGTATTACTTTTGGTGTTATTTCGGTGTTATTAAATAAAACCATAAACACACCTATAGACTTCGACACATTCCCATATTATGTCCATCGCATCGCAAAACTATGTCTTCAATCACACTCTACCGGACAAACGGTAACGGATATCTAGACTATGTTGACCTTGTCAGGGAACCTATGAAATCTAAAAAAAATTGCCATAAAGGCTATATAATTTGAGATGTATTTACTGGATAAAATACAAACTCGGGTTCACCATGACCAGGGGGGAAAAACTTAAATTTTGAAATTTTCAATCTTCTTTTGTCCCGTGACCTAAGAGAATTTTCGTAAGCATTGGCAATTATCGGTATATATTTTTTTGTTTATACAACTGCAGTTTTACAGTCGATTCAGTCCAATACGCCGATAACCAAGGGGGTATAATATCATGGTGCACATTGCTGCATACTTCATTGTATTCTTGTGCAAAGTCTCAAAACAGAATTTTGAAACTGTTCATGTGAGATTTGTGTTTATCTCTAATTACAAAGTGAAGCTAAGAATTGGCAGAATGAATCTCTTTTAATAATTTCACTAAAAATCAATTTTTTTACAACTTTCAAGATCCAAAAAACGAAAAACATTATAGAACATCCAGGTTGCAAGGCAAAATTTTCAAAGGGTCTTTCTAAAAGGTAAAATTATTACGCTATAGAATTAGCGGTTAAATAAATATTTTGTGTAGATGTTGAAATAAATCCCTTTATTTTTATGACAACCGGTATAATAATATAATTCTTTGCTTCACTTTTAGTTTTGAAGGTCCAAATACCTCTAAATAACTTTTTTAAGTTGTTAAAGAGTGTTTCAGAAAGTATAAAGAGGTGATATCTTATCAGTCGAGTATCGATGTGTAACATACGCAGTGAAAGGTGTAGGTTCGATGCAATAAACGAACAAGAAGATTCAATGAGAGGAAGAAAGTCCGTATCAGATAGACCACAGAGCACTTTTACATCTGTACAATAGCTCACGGGCAGCCAACCGAACAATCCATTGATTTCAGAGAACTCGGGTTTGAATAGATTTAAATAGTCATCAGGCGAATGAAAGAAATAATATCGAAACGATTGAGGTTTTCTGGATACTAAAACGGAAAGTGGCACATTACCGAATTTGTACGTTAAAAAGCGGCGTAAAAAACCCCTGTGTTTTGGGGTGCTTAGATTTTTGTAACCTCAATATATCATTGGTCAGCATGATAGTGAAAAGGGTATGTGATGAGGGTATGGTCCGTGGTGACACCAGAAAATAATTTATGGTTTACAATAAGGGGTCCGGAGCGAATATTGTTTTTTTTTATATTCAAGTGTAATTGTAGCAATCAACATTTTTATTTTATTTTACAAAAACCTCATAAAAGATGTATGAAAAATTGCAAAATGGGAAAAATCTCAAAATATAAAATCTCAATAAAAACTTAACATCATATCAAATAAAATTGTGCACCACCTCGTCCCCCCAACCTTCCCCCAATCAGCGAAGTGACACCACTGGTGTAAATTTAATTTCTACTCTATCCAGATTCACACTATTTTACAAAGTAGGACAATGCATAAAACTTTGAAAATGTTAAAATAATGAACTGTAAACTTTGAAAATGTTAAAACAACAATTTACAATATGAGACAATAATATTTAAAGGCCAATGAGAGAGTTAATTTTTTTGATTGATTTCGTTGAATCTCCTTATTGTCATGGCTGTGTGTTCACCAAAAACCAAAATCCAAAATATGCATAAAACAGTAGTTATAGAGTACGATCATTAATCACAGTCTTTTGAAAAGATCCAAACATTTTTTTTGGGGGGTTGATGCATTTTTTCGCTATTGCTACCGTTTTAAACAATTTTTGGTGCTAAGTTTTTTCAAAAGTATATCTTTTGGATGACTGATATTTTTATTGTAGCTTACACTCTTCTTTGACTATAGAATGAGGTATTCCGAACTCAAAACTAAAAAAAAAAAATTGCTTGGACAATGATTTTTAGAGTTCTCGTAATGAACCAAATTCATTGGTCAAGCAATTATTTTCTTTATGATTTTGAGCTTAAAATTTTCGCTTTTTTATTACTAAAATGGTTGGCTTGTCGCTCGTTAACAGGCGAAATGGTTACTTCTTTTGAACGCGAATCTAGGGAGAAAGAATGAAAAGCTTGGCTCAACTTCTATATCTCACAGCATTCACAGCCGAAGACTTTTGAAGGAGAGCTTGGCTTCCGTTTTTTTTTTTTTTTTTTTAATTTTTGTATTTGTGGGGGATATTATATACCATTACTAGAATTATAAAAACACGCAGCAAAAAGTAAACTTCCGGGCATTAGCAAAAATTCATTACTTCACATAATTGCCAACTTCCTGTCCCTCTTTAAAACGCGCTTCACCTGTACCTGATGTTCGGTTGTCGGATAGGATGAGAGTTGCCGGTATCGCGCATCAAACCCGTGACCCCCTAGATTAGAGTCACGCCTGATCTAACTCTGCCGGTCGATAACTTTCATCGGTTACAAGAAACTCGCAGAAGTAGTTCAAACAAAAACTAACCTCAATATGACACAAAGAACTAAAACCACAATAACAAGAATTTATTTTTAAGAGCATGCTCATTTTGTGCGTTTTCAAATTTCTCGGACGATTTTAGTGGCATCTATTTGTGATTTTATATAATTGTGTAAAAATTAATTATGAAGGCGTATATAATAGCACTTTTCCATTAATTAATTATAGAAAATAAACAAAAAATAAATTAAATATTTTAGAATTAAAAATCTGTCGAAATGGTCAAAAACACCCAAATCTACGCATTTTCTCATTGATCTATGATAAACATTGAAAATCTGATAAGAGTACAGATGTCCTTCATCATCACGTATGACAAGTTGTAATGATTTATGGCTGCAGGACATTAACACGCCTGCATCTTCTTAGGACTGTTGGCTGAGCTCGAGCAAACCAGGCTAGACGCAGCACAGAGGCAAAGTCTGGATCACTTGGAAGCTCTCGTGTGTCCTAGTCGGTTTGTGGTTTGCATCAAAATGTTAAGAGGATATTACAGGACATGCGACTTAAAACAAATTTCTGTTCGTTCAGCTGACTGACACCACAGCTGTTTACAATTTATCGAAGTTGTCAAGGTAGCACAGTCCTACAGTAACACTTTCAAGACATTAATTTTAAATTAAAAAAAAGGGTTTTTGAATTGACTTAAAAAGTATAAAATTTACCACATTCGTAGATTGATCCTGGACTGATAAACGTAAAATATTGACAATCTTCTAATGTCTGGTTGTCTTTATTGAGAACTATGTAGAGTTTCAGATTTGTCGGATTCAACCTGGCCGAGCGAATAGTTATATGTGCGAACTGCCAAATGTGTCTCATTCCATCATAAAAGACGACAGCACAAGCAAGGTAGCTCTGGTACAACCAACGATATTTAACATCTAAATTTGGCTAGATACCCAGTCATTGGTCCACTGGCGTGACAATTTGAAGCCATCTTGAATAGGTCAGTTTGCATGTTATAAAGTAGATGGGAGTGATTTGGAGCCTAAATATTTCTCAAGATGGCTCTCAGGTTGACGGGTGAGCATATTAGCCATTAACACCAAATGATTACTAAACTCCCTAATGCAATAAACTCTCATTGGTTCTGTTGGTCTGTCTGTTGGTTCTGTTTTAGCTTGTGCAGCATGGGAATGCACAAACAGAAACAATTAGAAGTTATTGCATAAGGGAATTTAGTAATCATTTGGTGTTAATGTCTAATATGCTCACCTGTCAACCTGACGGCCATCTTTATTGTTGTTTATCCTTGTACATTGAACAACAAACACTTCAAAATCTATGTATAAATCTCGTGCCGCGAAGAGCCTGGCTGAAGCACGTGAAACCAACACGGCACATGTCAGAGGTTCTGCCACAAGTGCTCCTTGCACAGGGAAGGGAAATGACTTACTGGGCAGTCTTTGAGGGCGGGCGGCAGGTCGTTCCATGGGTTAACAACCCGGAAATAAAAAGAACGTCGGCCGAGCACTCCTTTGGCCGGAGGGGGTTGGAGGCGGGGGTGCCTACTATCGTCGCCTCTCAACACGCGGCCCTGGATGATGTACGCGCACACGTCAAAATCAGTGACACAAAATGAAAAAAATGAGTGAAATAAATATATTTGGGCTATAAATCGCAAACTTTGATTTCAAGATGGCTTCCAATTGACACGCCAGCTAGTGGACAATGACTGGGTATCTAGCCTACTATTGTCTATAGATCATTGGGCTCAACACTAGCGTCCCGGTCTGCCGCCCAGCATGCAGCGAGCGAGCCACCGTGACGGCAAGGCCGCGCTCAGGAATGTGGACTACTCTTCTGCTTCTTCTTCGTGTTCACACCTGATGGGCACAGTTATTGCCAGCCCGATGTAAACAAATAGTTATAAAGTTTCGCTTTTATCGTGATAGGCTGATGGGTTTGTGGGGCATGAGGCGAATGTGATGAAGGGGGGGGGGGGGGGGCAAGAAACTTAATAATATTCGTAGTCATTAAGTTTTGCTTCATTTAAAACGAAATATTTGGCAAAATTGAATACAAGTAGCCATAGTAAAAATTTCAGTTGACGACCATTTGTTATTTGGAACGCCAATATGATCAATGTTAACGGGCATCACCTATGGTCATTGGTTAATTAGTTGGCTTGTCAATAAATGATATCAGTTGGTATTAATTGACCGTCAGTTGGGTGGAAGATGTCCGTAGCAGTTAATCACCTGACCAACTGGCCATGCCATGACGAAACCTATATTTGTATTATGTACAAATCAATCCATGGTGAATAAATTATCTTATCTTATCTCATCGACTAGCACCCACAGGCAGTTTCAATATATGGTAACTATTTAGATTGGTTGGTGCGGCTCCAAATGGAGAGCTTCAATTGATAAGTAGTGCCACAAGGCCCAATGACAAAGGAAACTGGGTTTTGCAAGTTTGGGATGGGGTATTGGAAGAGAACGGCTGAGATGGAATGGACACATGAAACGAAGGGAAACATAAGAATAATACCGAGGAGGGAGTTTGGAAGGATAGCAGGGAATAAGAGGAAAGTAGGAAGATCTAAAGAGAGATAGGTGGCTTGAACAAAGTGTAAAGGAGAGAGACGTGTCTTATAGGTTGATGATAACTGGGAAGATGGTGGGAAGATAGGAAGAAATGAAGAGACTTGGTTAACAAGAAGCAGGTTATGGAAGAGTTGTCAGATGAAGAGGAGGCTGAAAAAGTTGTGTCCGGTCTGGCTAATCGGCAGCTAAGAAAACCATACACATTAATGCTTCCTTTTACCTAACCTTAACTAAACTAAACTAAAACTAAACTAAACTTAACCAAAATCGCTAAAACTACTTATTGTTATTAACATGTTTTATATTGTTATACATGAATATATACGTTAACCATGTATTTTGGCTTCGTTATAAAATGAACACATAAATAAATAAATGTCAATTTGTTTTGAAATTTGCATAGATTTAATTTCAAAAAGAGTTTTATTAGTAACTATTGCTTGCCACTATAGACAACACATGGAAATAAGTCATGCATATTAGTGAGCTATAGTGAAACTATCAACAATGTAGATAACTCGATACTTTTAAACTCATTCATAATCATTTCTAATCGAAACCACAAGAATATAAACGCATATAGAAACGATCAATAAATTAACATCTTATAGATTATTTCCATTGAGAGAATTTCTTTGAGAAAGTGTCAGAAAAGAAAAGAAATTTCCCTGTTGAAATACGACGCAAGTTGATTTGCATATTTTAATACTCAGGTAAATAATTTCATCAAGCTCGATGTTAATTATTACCCGGTGGTCTATGTTGTATGATGCAGACCGACTGAAGCGAGATACATCGTCGTGTGCACTTTCGCTGCTGTAAGCCCGAGTAGGGTAACACAATGAAACATACAAGTTACTCGAAGTTTGCAATAATTTAACAAATAAATAATAATAATAATAATAATAATAATAATAATAATAATAATAATAATAATAATAATAATAATTATAATAATAACAATAATAATAATAATAAAGAATTGTAACAAGAACCTGAAGAAAAAGCTGGAGTATAGCTTTGAAATATCGTTCAAATATAAAAATAAAATATAACCTGTGTCAAGTTTTAAGAATATGTTTATTGTAATATATACAGGTTAATAAAATAGTGCAATGTGTAAATAAATCTACAAGAGGTTTCTGTGACGTATCCATCGCGTATCTTCAGGTTCATTCTATTCGGTGGCGTAGGAACCGGGGGCGGGGGGGGGGGGGGGGCGGGTGGCAGGGGGGGCAACATAACGTGACTTAAATATTAATCCCAGAATTTCCGTAGTAAATATGCACATACACTTATACAATTCGACAGTCACCTTGGTAAAACGAATATGTTTGCCTGCATGCTTCGTTAAAGGTTTAAATTTACTAAAATGGGCCACTTCACGTTAATTTTTTTAGTTTTTAGATCTCAGATAAATGCTGTAAAACATCGTTTATAGAGTCCGTGTGCTGTTGCATGTTAGAGCGTAAAGTTAGGCCAGCGGTTTAGCCGAGGTCGTTTAACTGGTTCCAACTCGAACACCGAAGTAAAGCAACTTCGGGCGTGGTCAGGGATAGAGTGGGTGACCGCTCTGTCCTGAACTCACGTTTACCGCTGGTTAGAGCAGATGGAGGGTTCGAGAGATAGTGTAACGGCTTCGTTCTCCTTGACGTCTGCTCGGCAGTCCGGGTTAGTGGAGGAACCTATATGACTGTCAAGGTTACACAGTCCTTTCGGATGGGACGTTAAGCCGATGGTCCCACTGGTACTTTTTAAAAGGAGTAGGCTACGTGCCGGTACCGGGTTTTCCCTCCTCCCTTCTGTTCAAACTTCATCCTCATCTACCACCACTCATCGTCTCAAATAGCCCAAGTGCATTAATATGAGACGTTAAGCAATATCCAATCAATAATCAATTATAGCGTGAAGCATGTAACAAATGGCGCCTATGCGCGTTTGTCATTAGTCAGGGCGACAATGTAGTAACCTACCGTCCACTGGCGTTGGGCCTCTTACCGCATTATACACACAATGGTTGGGAATGTCAGGGTCAAGGCTGCGAACTTGAACTTGAACTAGCTACCAGAAGTAAGAACTAAGAGGTTATGAGCGGAACTAGACGCGCTAGGCTGGGCGTAGCAGGCCTGTGCGGGTTAGCAGACGAAACACTAGTATACAGGACATACGCCCCCCCCCCCTCCCCGTATCATCATCGCCAAACCACAAGTTTGGTCAGGTGGGGGGGAGGTGACTCTTATTTTTGTGGCAAGATTTTTTGAACTCACAATTCAATTTTATATACTAGGAAAACGCTAAAGTCCCGCCGCGTTGATGGATGAGCTTTTTAAAATTTTTAGTTTGCATGGGATATCTTTACTTTTGCAAGTTCTTTGTTTTGCTGCCTACGCATTGTAGGTGATTGTTGTCAAGTTTCTTTTGTTACCTGTCAATTGGGATGATTTACTGGAAAAAACCTATATTCAAACCTTTATTTCCATGGATTCTGGCTAACTATTTAAACTTTTTCTTTTAAAAGGTACTACATCACCATAACCTTAATGTCCATGTATAATATGAACGTTGTAGCCCCACCCGTTTGGTCAGAATTGGCCCAAATGGCACGAAAAATATCGCAAAAAAATCAAAAAACTTTATTAAAAGCTTTATTTCTATGGATTCTGGCTAACTTTTTCAACTTTTTCTTTCAAAAGGTACTACCGTTGAGTGACTAATTAGTCACTCAACGGTACTACATCACCATAACCTTAATGTCCATGTATAATATGAACGTTGTAGCCCCACCCGTTTGGTCAGAATTGGCCCAAATGGCACGAAAATATCGCACTAAAAATCGAAAAAAATCGTAAAAGTACGATATTCATGAGAAATATTTCTTCGATTGTACCCAAAAACAATACACCTCTAAGTTCAGAGATTTCGAAGGTCCTGTCAAATTTTCATCAGATCGGATATGCCGTTTGCCTGGTAGAGAGTTAACAAACAGACAGAAAAAAAAAAAAAAAAAAAAAAAAAAAAAAAAAAAAAAAAACACCCGAGCCAAATTTTTTGGGGGTCAGTGAAATTGAAGTCTTCGCTTCGCTCATCCAATTATCGACGAGATAACGCTAAAAACTAGTAAACAAACTCCACTCGTAATGCTCAAAATAAAACATTTTCTGGGGCTATGCGCCCCAGACCCCCCATTGTACCGAGCTACATACCCCCCCCCCCCAAAAAGCGGCTAGTTACGCCTCTGACTCAGCGTCAAAGACAATTTGAAAGTTGGGCCGTGTTGAAAATTGAAGTTAGCGGTTACAAACATGTTTTGGCTCATGGGTAAAGTGCGCGACTCTGATTCGGGAGGTCCCGGGTTCGAATCCCGTCGAGACCGGCAATCCTGACTGAAGTTTTTTCCCAGAGGTTTTCCTCAGTCATGCTAGAGCTACTATGCAGCACTCCACAACAATGCAAGAAAGAAATCAAACAAAATTATTACAGATTTTTTTAAATTAATACGGTACCTAATTTGTGCAAGCGTTGAATATGTTGTGATCATTGTGTAGTCCACCAGTTCAAAACTCTTATTTGTACCATGTGACAAAAAACAATCGCTCATCGAACATTTTTTCAGAAAATTATTTCCCCTTTTACTCATTACGAAGACAAAGGTGTGTTGAAAAAATTATTAAAAATCATAGCTCAAAATTAAGTATTGAACCTAGAACTTTTATTTTTGTCCCGTCCATTTTTTTTTAAATTCTAGTTCCTCATTCATTCAACTAACTTTCAGCCATTTTTCTTTGACTTTCAAAACATTGGTACGAGTGCTCTGGAAAAGCCTTAAGACTGGAAATATAAACAATTATCTCTCCGAGGTTACGTGTTTGAGTGAGATATGATCAACTCTCTCTCTCTCTCTCTCTCTCTGTCTGTATCTAGTGTGTGGCCAGGCACTCAAAACAACACTCGTTTTCATCTTAGGTCTGAGAAGAAACTGGAGAGGAGTCTTAATAACAACCAACAACACTTGCACGTCGTTCTTTACCTTAGTTTGTACAAAATGAAAACTAAATGCAAGTTTTATTTATGACTTGGTGATCCTTGCTTTAAAGGGAACCATTTTGATTTTTAGAAATCACCTATACGGCCAAGCATAAATCAGTATTGTTTTTTTATGCTTCATGTACCTTTTTTACCCAAACTATTCAATAAATTTGGCTACAACTTTCAGTGTGTGTTAAGAAATAAGGAACACGTTCTACATGAACCCTATGAAAAAATTATGCAAATTTTTTAAACATGCAAAAGTCAAAACTTTAATGAAAAATTTTCATTTATAAAATTGTTATCACAAAAAATAATACACTAATCAAGTTTTTTTTATAGGTTGTGTATTGTAACACATTTCACATTACCTGACATTTTTAGGCAAATCTAAGTGGTGTAGGAGAAAAAGGCATATGTGTCAAAACTATATTATTCTGAGAAAAACAGGTTTAAAGTTGAAACATGCTTGTTACGGAGAGTGGTTGCTATGGCTATCAACAAGCAACAGTACACCTTTAAAAACATATATTATAGATATTCGTTGCAGTACTGTTCCATCCATTCAGATGTATAATGCAACTACAATTCAGAGATTTAAATGTACCCGTCCTGATGGTCTAGTGGTTAAGACGTCCACCTGGAATGTGGGAGATCCGTGGTTCGATTCCCGGTTGGGGCGGACTTTTTTAATTTCCGAATTGTAGTAAATATATATAAATTAAGCATAATGGATCGTCGAATCTCAATGAAGTATTTTACACTCATAAATTGTTATAGGATAATAATTAATTAATATCAAACCCTATTTCCAACTAAGTCGGGTAGGGGGTGGGAGGTTCCCACCACATTCTTGGCTCCCCGGGCTTATCGAAGCCGGCTAGCCATGCCTGACGCTTCTCCCACATCATATATTTCTTCCTCTGCGTCATCAAATTCACTTTCTTCCTCTCCACTGTCTTCTTCCTCAGGGACCTCCACCAGTTTTTTTTTCCATATTTTTCGTTCTTCCCAACATATTTCCTGGTTAATCCATTCCCAAGCTGCATTTCCCCTTTGCAAATGCATTGCTATAACTTCTTCCCATCTCAGTCTGGGCCTCCCTCTTTTTCTCTGTTTGTTTCCTTCGTCTTGTTCATACTGTATCTTCGGGATCCTGTCCTTCTGCATCCTCTTCATATGTCCAAACCACCTCAGCCTTTCTTTCCCTAGCTTAAAGTTTAAAATAAAATAATAATATAAAATCCGAAAATCAAATTTTGGAAGGTTGGTTCACCTATACCTCCCTTTAAGAGATTTTGTCCACCTTAAGCATTTTTACAGTTTTATTATAGGCCTATAATGCATATCGTTACCAGATGTAAATTTAAATCTAATGCCAACATCTCACTGGTGAACTGTGGAGTTTTCTCTGCTGTTGATTGGTTATTACAAAGTGCAACAGTCGAACAGCCAAGGTCTGTCCCCGGCTGATTGGTTCCGTACTAAACTGTCCGCCTGACTGTGATGAGTGCAACAGTCTAACAGTCAGGTCCGTCCCCGGCTGATTGGTTCCGTACTAAACTGTCCGCCTGACTGTGAGTGCAACAGTCTAACAGTCCCAAAGGGCCGTCCCCGGTGATTGCTAAACTGTCCACCTGATGTGAGCAACAGTCGAACAGTCAAGGTCCGTCCCCGGCTGATGGTTCCGTACTAAACTGTCCACCTGACTGTGATGAGTGCAACAGTCGAACAGTCAAGGTCCGCCCGGCTGTATGGTTCCGTACTAAACTGGTCCGCCTGACTGTGAGTGCAAACAGTCCCAACAGTAAGGTCCGTCCCCGGCTGATTGGTTTCCCTACTAAACTGTCCACCGACTGTGAGTGCAACAGTCTAACAGTCAAGGTCCGTCCCGGCTGATTGGTTCCCTACTAAACTGTCCGCCCGACTGTGATGAGTGCAACAGTCGAACAGGGAAGGTCCGTCCCGGCTGATTGGTTCCGTACTAAACTGTCCACCTGACTGTGGTTGAGTGCAAACAGTCGAAGAGATTTAGGCTCGTCCCGGCTGATTGGTTCCGTACTAAACTGTCCGCCTGACTGTGAGTGCAACAGTCTAACAGTTAGGTCCGTCCCCGGCTGATTGGTTCCGTACTAAACTGTCCGCCTGACTGTGATGAGTGCAACAGTCTAACAGTCAGGTCCGTCCCCGGCTGATTGGTTCCGTACTAAACTGTCCGCCTGACTGTGACGAGTGCAACAGCTTCGAAGTCAGGTCCGTCCCGGCTGATTGGTTCCGTACTAAACTGTCCGCCCGACTGTGACGATTAACTAGACCCGGGGGATTAGAAAACAATTAATTGGATCATTGCTCATCTGGGCCTCGATCTCTTAATGTTGCTCGCACTAATGAGACTGAAACTTACTAAGCATTCGGAGACCAAAGTAGAGCCTTCTTTGGTCTCTGAATCTCTGAATCTCTGAATCTCTGAATCTCTGAATCTCTGAATCCCCGAATCACTATTCTCTGAATCTCTGAAACCCCGAATCACCAAATCTCCAAATCTCTGAATTCTGAACCCCGAATCCCTGAATCTATGTATCTCTGAATCTCTGAATCCTGAATCTCTGTATCTCTGAATCTCTGAACCATGAGTTTCCGAATCTCTGAATCTCTGAATCTCCCACCATGATAACGTTTCATTTCATTTTAAAATTGTGTTGTTATTATTATAATATTGTATTAAAAAATTTAATTCGTATTTAGAGTCAATTTAAGTAGAAAACACTGATCAATCAAGTGGACACGATTCCGAACGCGGAAGAAAATATTAGAATTTACTATGTGCAACGTTGCTAGGACGACTCCAAAGTCACCGTTTAAATTTTCCTGAGCCAAGAACTCAACATAATTAAGTCCACATCAGAAGTTAAAACACTTCGGTCTAAGTCAGAAATCAAATTCTGATCCTCCAGCATTGGAAGCAGAGCCTTTAACCACAAGACCATGAGCCACACTTGTGATGTTCTGTGTTCTTTCCACATACTGTACAAC
Organism: Sweltsa coloradensis; assembly: GCA_024449915.1. Classification (NCBI taxonomy): domain Eukaryota; kingdom Metazoa; phylum Arthropoda; class Insecta; order Plecoptera; family Chloroperlidae; genus Sweltsa; species Sweltsa coloradensis. Next base: position 150,754 of record JAMZAV010000957.1, read on the forward strand.
CCTCCAGCTTCATATTGTCAGGATTTTGTTCTTTATGCGGGCTTCCCATCACATTTTATTTTCTAAAAATTTTTATGGTTAAACAACTAGCTATAATAGTTTGTTTTTAGTAATATTAGTGTTTATATTAAATTTACATCTTTGGATTACATAAGCCTCCTTGGCAGTCAATTTGATATTTTTAATTAAATTTATTTACTTTTTTGATATGAAGTTTATGAATTCCCCTACAGAAAATTTTGGTAACCAAATGGTAGCCAACTAATATCCAAGTGATATCCACAGCCTAATTGTGATAGCCAAGTAGTCACCAAGTGGTAGCCAGAGGTATCCAATGAAATTTATATTGAACTGTGTAATTATTTGGTGGCTTAACAGTATGGATAAAGTAACCATATGGATACCTGTCGGGAAAAATAACCAAATGCTGGCCAACAGGTCACCATATGTTCACTGAGTGGTAGCCATATGGCAAACTCTTGGCTACCAGTTGGTCACCATGTAACTAGGTAACCAAATACTAGCCAACGCGTCACCATAATATGTTTATATATTTATTATTAAAAGTCGTATGCAGAACGTTAGTACCATTTTGTAAAGACCCTAACTATACATCTAAATAAAACAAATGGTGACAATGAAATGGCGAATAATACTCGGAGATAAAAAAGAGATGGTTGTGAAAAGTAAACAAATAGCCTATATCAAAGTAAAAACACTAAGAAAAATTATAATAACAATGCATGCCAAATATAAACCCATTACAAAATGTTTAAACTTTACAATGAACATATAAAATATTTTATTGTCTGTAAGGAGATAGGAGGACCATGATAGGACGTACACATGAGTCAGCGTATACAGCCATCCAGTGCAATGATGGTTGTCAGTGTTCTTCTTTGCAACTTAAATGAGCATATTTTATTTATTACCTAAAACAAAACAATCTCCACCATAAGAGTTGTGTGTGTACATTAGTGAAAAAACACGATAACCAAACACCTTCATGTTGAATATATTATTAATTTTTGGTTTATTAATTTAACAACTATAGGCCCTAGCATCAAAAAATTTAAAAAAAGGAAATTGGGTAATAATTTTTGAATTTCAAAAGCAATTTGTAGAACTTTTTTTTTTTTTAAGTTCCCCCACGGGCAGCATTCATCTAACACGCAACCAAGTGAATTTTTTATGCAGAAAATTCGTAGTTTTTGGCCCTCTTAGTGTTAATTTTTGTTATACATTTTAATTAAAATACAACGTATACCATTTTTCACCATATTTCATGGTTTCATTTTCACCAACTGAGACAAAAATATTTTAAATATCTCTTATGATGTCTTTTAATTTTTGGTTGCATATATTAATATAAAAACAATAGAATTAGTAGCGTTTTTTTCAGGTCGTACCAACCAGCATTGCATCGGACAGCCTATTTTATTTATGAGATGCACCCCCCTGGGCATATTAACAACAAGAAAAAAAATTCGAACATGCGCTTCGCATGGAAAGCATTTTTGCTATAGGCCACCCTATTAAAAAAAATACCGTATACCATTAGTATAAATTTCTGAGCACTATTTTAAAAAGGAACTTTTGTAGAACAGGTAAATTATTTTAAAAATTTTTTGAACTTAACACTACTCTTTGGGGGGAAAATAAGTTTTTTATTATGTAGCAATATTTTGAAAAGTTTAACTTTTCTTCGGCCGGCATTATTTACAAAAATACAAACATCTGACAAAAACAACAATCACAGCTATGTGGATAAAAAAAATAATTGCAAGTTGTTTTTTGTCAGTAATTTAAACAAGGGGAAAAGAAAAACATTTAAAAACGATCTATCCCTAGCTGATTATGACAAAGCAACTTTAGTTGAATAAAAAATAGTCAAGATGATAGATTGATAGACAATTGGTTGTTAGTTGAAAGTTGATTTTGAAAAGTTTGAGTTGATAGTTTTTTTGTTGATAGTGGAAAAAAATGTAAGCTAATGTTTTGATGGTACGAAATCTTGCCATAATACTGAACACTATTCAAACACATCCAAAATAATTAAAAGACATACAGATAGGTCCCAAAGCTAGTGCACAATAACAACGATAGTAAAGTAGATTTGCTATTGAATCTATAGGCGGTTATTCCCGCTCTATCCAAGCATCGTCCGTAGCGCAACGGTTATATGCTTGGCTTAGGGCCTACAGATCGAGAGTCCCTGCTGGAGCGAGTTCGAGACAGCTAACTTGAAACTTTATAGTTACTTGCAATTAATATGTGTTGTGTTTCCACCTACAGGCAATCAACTGGTGTCAGAAATTACGACGAAAAAGCTACATGTAATTGATATTATATAAAACTAATTATTTTATTTTTTCGTTTAGCCTACATATTTCGCTCCTAGATAGCGCTACAGATGCTACGGGCATCCATATGGATATCTTTAGCAACCATATGGATAGATTTAGTGGCCATGTGGCACTATATGGATACTTTAATTAACCATTTAGCAACCATATGGTTAACAATTCAGTGCCATATGGATATCTTAAGTGACCAAATGGTGAGGATGTGGTTGCCATATGGGGATATAAGCTAGATTTTGTTAGGTATCCAAGGTATCCAAGTAGTCGTATTTTGACACAAAAACGACTACTTGGATACTATGTGGCTATCATTTGGCGAGCATATGGTTACCATGTTTGGTTACTTCTTGGCGATGATTTGGCTACTAGTTGGCTTACAATATGGCAACTATATGGATACCTATTGGATACTTTTTGGCAACCTTTAATTTCCATAAGGGTTGACTTAAATTTACATCTGGTTATGCGTACTGTTTTTATCTGTATTCTTGGTCAAGCAGAACAAAAGGCGTTATGGCCTTAAGCTTCGCCAAGTTGAAAATAAAGACTCTTTTATTATTAGTTTTATTACTCTTTTATTATAATTATTATTATGTTTGTAATGTTTGTGTGCTAATGTCCACAAAGAGCATAGCTACCCATTGATTTGCAAGAAAGAGGTGAAAATATGCTACAAAGTGCTGAATTTGCTCATAATTTATTACAAATTAAGTGGTTAATATTCCAGCTGAATTAAAGCGCAATGTTTACATAGCCCTCTAATAACCGCTACCAGATCGTGAATGTGTCATGTAATGTAATGTAATGTGCCATGCAAGTGACAGTGACAGTGAGGCTGATAGTGAAATGAAGACCATCTTGCGTGAGAGGTGCGTAGCCGTCATGCGTAGCCGCGCGTAGCCATGCGTAGCCGGCGAGCACGCACACATTTACAACCGTACAGACTAAACCATTTCAGTTTCACTACAAACAGGGGCAATTAACAATTATGACAATTAGAATCTCGAACAACGTTGCCGTTCTTCTTAGTCTTTGAAGAGAGGAACATTACGACTTTGATTGTTGTAATATCATTACTATTTTATTAACAATCTTTATTTCTTTAGGGCATTATCTTCGATTGTATTTTCTAATTGATTATAAGCCTATAATTTTATTATAGTAATAACTTTAGCATTTCGTCAATTGTTCAAACGTCCTTCTACTGATCTTCATGAGTTACTTTAAATTAACATAACTGTGGCCACTGATAAGCCTTCGGGCTTAGTGGGAATGTAATATGCTATTTGTTTGTATTTAATGTTTTGCAATCTTAATAAAAGAAAATTTTGACTGCACTATTATTTTGTCTACATGTATGATTTTTTTTTACTTAGTTGTCCTAGAATAAACTTGTATCAACAACTTTTGTAAAAATATGTTTTGCCGCGTTGTTTTAGTCTTTTGCGTCGTAAAAACTCTTCCTCTATTTCAACTTTTAAGTCAAACATGAAATCATTTCTTTTATCCAAAAGTTTTTACTTGCTCCATGAATACCTCTTTGCCTAAATGTAATATATATGCCAATTTAAATTAATCCATTTATCGTTTATCAATTTAACATTGTAATAATTATTATTGTGTACATAATTTGTGAATGTCATTGCAATTTTTTATGTTTAATAATATCAAGAACCTTAATCTCTACAACCTTTGTTGAACTTAATCTTAGAACCACTTTATTCATTTCAATCCACGTATCTCTCTATTCAGAGAATATGCGTTTGTGTTATACTTTTACTCTGTATCAGTCAAATCAATAAAAATTACTACTACTACTACTACTACTACTACTACTACTACTACTACTACTACTACTACTACTACTACTACTACTGCTGCTGCTTCTGAGGAAAAAGACCTCCACCAATATAAAAACCACGTGAAATTACAGTTATCTAGTCATATCTGAAGAACGCAGCAAAATAGAAAAATTTGGACGTAATATGGTTTTGTCAGAATTATTGCCTGATGTTATGGTTAATAAGTTTTCAATTGGAAGTTTCGATAATGAAACGCACATTTGAATCAAAAATCTTAGTGGTTGTTTTATGTTAGATATTATTCACGCACGATTAAGTTCCAACAAAACTACATTATCGTTTATAATCAATGTCTCGATGTTTTACAGCGTTGTAGAGAAACGACTATAAAAATGGTAAGGCTATAGTATCTCCATCTAACAGACAATTTTATAAACTCAGAGGAAAGTGGCTGCAAACATAGCTAAATCAATAATGACAGTCTTAAAATAACTGGAAAATATTTTTTTATATGTTATAAATATTTTTATTTTTATTTTATTTTTACGTCCCTGTCGGCCATTATATGCATATTTGGGACAAAAGTGGGAACACTGAGTTAAGTACTACAGTTAAAATAGAGCAACGATTTTGTTATATATATTATTTTTATTACACATCATTACCTTCCACCTCCTTATAAGGAAAAACGATTTTCTGAAATAAAGTTCGATGTAACATTTTTTCGTCGCATGAACAACATTCGTTTTTTTTTTTATTTGTATCTGACAAAATAAATCGTTCGTCGAACTTAATTTCAGAAATAAAATCGTCGATCAAAATTAAGTGTAGCACCTAGGTCAGTGTTTCCACTTTTCTCCCCAAATATGCATATAATGGCTGACAGGGACGTTACGTGCAGCCCCCCCCCAAAAAAATATATATATAAAAAAAAAAAAAAAAAAAAAAATTACGTGGTAAACCGAAAAAAGTAAATTTAATTATTTAAAGATGGTAACACATACAAATAACCACGAAAACCTCAGAAATTCCATATATATATATATATATATATTCTTGTTATTTTAAAGGCTCTTATTGATTTAGCTAAGATGGCAGCCATTTCCTTTAATTTTAAAATATTGTTAAGAGGGCGATACAATAGAAACTAAAGATCAAGTATATCACGATCCCTCTGATCTAAAATTATCTCGTCATTGTCAACTAGAAGTTGGTTTCTCTGAATCTGCCCCAGAATCTCCTAGGTCGTGCAGGAGGCTGCGTGGACCACAATCAATTAGTTCGACCTCTAGTTATCGGGATAACATCTCGGCGACCTGGTCTAGATTCTACCGTCAGTCAGTCAGTCAGGCAGTCAGGCAGTGACAAGCGAAGATCAGTCATACGGCACACAATTCAGTCTGAATACACATGTGTGAAACAAAATCAAATACCCTTTCCCACCCTTTAATACTAAATAAATAAGAAATACATAAATAATATTGTAATATAAATAGGAAATACCGATCAATCAAGCTGGACACGATTCCACCCGCGGACAGCGCCAGAATCAACAAGGCTGAATAGGAACAACCATAGAATATATTATGTGCCTCGTTGCTAGTAAGGCTCTAAAGTCACCGTTTACACATTCCTAAGCAAAGAAGTGATCTGAAGTTAGAAACTTCCTGGACCCTCTGATTTGGAAGCAGAGGTTAGTTAAAAAGTTGCTAATAATAGGGATTTTGAGTTGATATTATTTTAGTTGAATTTTATTGAAATAAGCATTGATCAAATACTCCAACTATTGTTTTGTTGTATATAAAACGTGCTTAATATGTTCCTAAAAAAGAGAAAAGAGTAAATTGAAACATTGACATTGAAATATGCTGTAAAAACATAACTGAGTAATCGAAATGAGTTTTATATCTAACCTCGTCAATGCAGCTGCACAATGACGCTCACATCACACACATAGCGATCACAACCAGGTCCAACACTACCAACCTGATAACGACCTGATAACGACGCATTCCAGCCAATCACAGCGAGTGTTGTGTTATACGAGGAAGCCATGCGCCGAGCAAGACCGACACAGGAGTAGTCAACACCATAGCTTTACCAGACACGGCCAGAAAGATATCAACTTTCTGGAGATTCACTACAGTATTTACCAGAGACGGCCAGAAAGATATCAACTTTCTGGAGATAATTCACTACAGCTTTACCAGGGACGACAGAAAGATATCAACTTTCTGGAGATAATTCACTACAGCATTTACAACAGACGGCCAGAAAGATATTATCTGTGTATCTATTTATTTAACGTCTAACCTATTCACTTAAAAAACTGATTTACAAAGGAAGACATTTGAATAAATCTTTTTTACATAGATGCAGACACAACAATGAATGATTATTTGAAATACTAAAATCACAACAAAAATGCATTAAAACTCAACAATTTTGGGAACAAATTCGAAAGGATATTCAATGCAATTAATTAATGAATCAAATATAAAAAGGGGTGTTAAAAAAAGAAAAGAAAAGAAAAAAAGAGAAAAAAGAAAAGAAAAGAAAAGAAAATAGAAAAACGTTTCTCTGTTTCATTAATCTGGAGACACTTCCGTTGATGTGATATTGACTAGATGGAAGTCTCACTTGAAATAACAACATCCATCTGAGCCGGGTGTCGAACCCGGGTCTCCCCTGACAATCAATCCTCCCGTGAGAGGAGGCAGGCAGGCTCATCTTACGCGCATTCACATTTCTCAGACAATTTTATTCCATCTATTTGTAATTTTATTGTGTAAAAATGAATAATGAGCCAACACTTTTCCATTAATTGATTATAGAAAATAAACAAAAAATATTTAAAATTTTCTACAATTAAGAATCTGTCAAATGTTCAAAAACACCCAAAATAACTACACATTTTCCGATTCATCTATGATAAATTGAAAATCTGATATGATATGTGTGTACAGATGTCCTTCAGTATCAATTATGCCAAGTTGTATTAAGATTTAGATTTAATTTTTTTATTATTTATGGCCGCAGGACAAGGAACGCGCCAAACATCAAATCACGCCGGCTTCCTCTTACACATTAATAATTATGCATTTGCATGACATCTCTGTCCGTGTTTATACGTGTATCGCGTCTCACGATAGGAACAAAACTTCAATTGAATCACATGTTTTTCCATTTACCCTCATTAAGAAAAAAAATCTCAATAAACGGGCACTAATAATCCCGTTTCTGTGCGTGTTTATTATATATTATACAATTTCAATATTTTTGTTTTATCTACAAACCGCAAAGAAAAATTTTCGAAAACATTCATATTGAATTCTTGTGAAGTTGGATTTACAATTGTCACTATAATGGATGATAAAATGTTATAGTTAACTTTACATCTTGTGCCACGTTACACATTTATACTTTAATTTTTTTAATTTCGACCAAGATTATTTTCAAACAATAATAATTGTGCTTTCCGAATATAACTTTGTTTTGCAAATGCTTTATATTAAACAGGACATTTCTTGTAGGGTGATTAATTAGTGATTTTAGGTTGAATCACAACCAAAACATATTATTCATTCATTTGGCCAAATTAAAACCACATTGAAAAGTATCACTTATCTGCAAGCTAATTTACACAAATTTTTATTGCCATCGAAAATGGAAGAAAGCAAAAAACTATCAACCTGGTAGTTCATAAATAATTTCCTCTGGATCGGAAGTGAATAAGGGCGGTTTCCTACCTTGCAGGGGATGCACTGGCAGCCTCCTAGATTCTCCACCCCCGCTGTCTTCTGTTATCACCCAGGGATACTCCATCTCTCTCTCTCAGAAGAACAAGTTAGTTAGCGTCGTAACCAAGGCTCACTCCTAGGTCCCATACTCTTTTCTGACTCGGTCAACACAGAACCTCAGGGATCGATCCTAGGGCCCATACTGTCAATGAGACTCTCACACGCTCGATAATCAAACTTCGCTTTTCGCCAAGGATCAGTCCTAGGTCCGACACTGTTTGTAGTTTAATTTGTTAACACACTTCAGGACTTTCACAAGGATCAGTCCTAGGTCCGACACTGTTTCTAATTTAGTTTGTTTACACACTTTAGAACTTTCACAAGGATCAGTCCTAGGTCCGACACTGTTTGTATATAATTTTTTTACACGTTTCAACTAAGTCTAACACACTAGGGGACTGCCACACGGATAGATCTCGGTCCCATACTGTAAACGAGGGTTCTATAATACACTTATCCGACGAATAACTTATAATTCGCAAAAAATAATGTCAATCAATATACACAAAGTACATTATGCACAATAACAACGAAGTAAGGGTAAATTGTGATCATCTCCGTTCCGTGTCCAATAGGGGATGACTTCTTCGTTCCCGTCATCAACCACAGACGATAAACACATTAATTCATCTCAGCGAGATCGTTAACACTGTCCTCACTTTCACTGCAACACAAATTAGTGTAATTAACGACGGCAGCACGCTCTCTTAATTATTGTTTATTAATTAATCATTACATTTAAATACACGTTATGATGGTTGATGAAGTTTTCAAACGGAATGATGAGCTTAAAAGTGAAGTTTTAATGTTTGGTTTTCGGTTTGATTGTCACTTGGATGTCGTTAAGGTTTCACTGACCTTGCTGACTCTTAAAAGTAGAGTGTTCAATTTATTAAGAATAAAATTATCACACAAATCGCAAAACGTAGAACTTGTCAATGTTTATGTACAATATAAACTAATCAAGGGGGAAAATAAAATATGTTCAAATATAATGTTCACCCGTTTAACAGTCTTTAAATGCGAGGTTATTTTAAGATTATAATTCACAATGGTTAACTGGAACTGACTAATACATTCACTTTGCCCCAATAAGATCAGGTTCAATCACTGAGTCACTAAATCACTTCACAATCACTCTCGACCGAAGCTCTTAACGTTCACAGTTCGACTGAAGACGACGAGAAATTAATATTCACTAATTTGAATAATAATTAACACAATTAAAATATCGAAAATATTTTTATTACTTTCACCAATTATTCACGATTTAGGCGTAACAAGTTTTGATTGAGATTCACTGGATATGAAACAATATATTATTACACCTTTCTTTCTCTCTACGTAGAATAGATTAATGGAGTTGGGCTTAATGTTTTGCTTCGTCGCCTCCTAATTAACCAACCAAGTTAAAACTTGCACGTGTCCACCGCGTATTTTACACGAAAGTAAAATGTCTTCAAAACGCAAATTTTTAACACTTCACTCGATTGATTTTGATTTCGTGAGGATTCAATGATTTTTTTAAAGAAGTTCGTTTTTTAAAATTGTTCGAATTAGTTTTGAAAATTTAAAAAGTGTTCCATTATCAGTAATGATAAAGAGAGAGAAGCTAATGTGGAGCACTCGTCGTGATCGCCTCCTCTCAGGCTCACAGTTAGACTAGAGAGTGGACTAGGCCGCTCGTCTCCAGCTGATAACACGTCACGCTCCGACGCCGACCAATAGGAGACGTCCTAGCTAAACCGACGACCAATCACGAGCGTCGTTACAGAGCGACGAACCAATAGGAGAGAGGCTTGCATTGATTGCGAGCATCCATTATCTTACAATAGGTATTGACTAAATTAATTTTTTGGTAATTTGTTGAGGATGAATAAATTACGGCGGGAGGGGGAGGGGAGGGGATGGTTCGATTTAGTTGGAATAAATTTAATACAAAAATATTATTCAAGAGTGATTTTGTTTTGATGCGAAATGAAAGAAGAGAAGACGAAGACGAAGACGAAGACGAAGACGAAGACGAAGACGAAGACGAAGACGAAGACGAAGACGAAAACGAAGACGAAGACGAAGACGAAGACGAAGACGAAGACGAAGACGAAGTACTCAAAGAAAGTGAAAGATAAGTCGATGGAAACGCCAATGAATGAAGAACAGTCCACAATATTGCAAGTACACCTACATAGAAGAGAGTTATGAACTAGGAAAGGCATAAAAGTGCTACGATCAAATGTTTTACAGGCGACGATCTATAAACACGATTGAAACAATGGCTGCGATTAACGAGGTTGTTTTCAAAGTATTGACGTAACTATCCATTGTTCGCGCGAGATAAGACTTGTTGTGAGTGGTCTGAGCTGCTGGCCGAGTTCGACTCTTTGACACGTGGGTGTCTGTGTATCTGTGTGTCTGCATGTATGTGTGTCTGTATGTGTGACAGCATGTCTGTGTATCTGTGTGTCTGTGTGTCTGTATGTCTGTGTGTCTGTGTGTCTGTATGTGTGACAACATGTCTGTGTCTGTATGTCTGTGTGTCTGTGTGAGTGTGCCAATACATGTTTGTGTCTTCATAAATATGTGTCTGTAAATGAGTGGAAAGAAATGATTCAACGTTACACGAATGCTATAATATAGTCTGCATGTCTGTCTCAATGCATGTCTGAATGCATGGAAATTCTTTATGCATGAATACTATGTCTGTATACATCACACTATATGCGTACCACTAAGTATGTATTCATGTATATGTGTCAAATTATTTGTATGTTCGAGGTCAACAAAGCTTGGGATTTTGATCTTTGTGATTTCTCAAAACCTCGTTACATTATCAACAGTTACCCAAAATGAAACTCCGAGAAAACCCCTACTATGATCAGTATTAGTAAAGTATTTGTTGGGGGGGGGGGGCATTGAATACCGAATAACCTCAAACTTATTTTCTGGGAGTGGATTTAGTGATAATGAAGTTGGATTAGACCTATAACCACCTGACTTATTGTGTGGTTATAATGTATGCCTGTATGTGGTCAGGGAAAGTGAAAGAGGTTATAAGTGCAGTCAGACTGGTGCGCAGTGTAGGGTGCGCACTGGTCTGGTAATAACTCCTGATCAGTAATCTGGATGCTACCTGTGTTCTATGTGGGAACACAGCACACCTCCCTGGAGATAAGGCAATCTGACAACACCGCATGGCAGCAGACACTGGCAACATGGTGGGGCTACTATCACTAGGAAACGCTTAAGTCCCGCCGCGTTGTTGGATGAGCGTAATTGGTGCATTGAGCTCCCATGTGTTATGTGAATTTTCTGTTCTGTGAAAAATCATTACTAAGTTGATGATTTTTTAAAAATAATTTAAAATAAATAAAAAATAAAATTTAATTTTTAATTTTTTTAATTAATCGTAATTTTAAAAAAAAAAAAATCGTAAATTTCGATTTCCTAAGAAATAAATTTTTCGATTGTGCCCCAATTTACACGAATATATGAATTCATAAAATTAAGGTTCTGTGAAAAATCATTACAATCGGATAAAGAATGTAGGTGTTATTCGTAAAAGAATTGTTTTAAAAAAGAAAACCCCCGTAAAATTGCGATTTTTATGAGAAATAATTATTTGATTGCGCTTAAATTTTCCACGAATATATAAATTCATAAAATAAAGGTTCTGTGAAAAAATCATTACAATCGGACAAAGCGTGTAGGGATTATAAATCGAAGACATTTTTTAAAAATCGAAAAAATCGTAAATTGCGATTTTATGGGAATTTTTTTTTCGATTGTGCTCAAAAACGTGGCAGTTCTAAGTTCAGAGATTTCGAAGGTCTCAAAAAATTTCATCGCAATCGGAGTATCGGTTTAGCCGGAATCGTGCTAACAAACAGACAAAAATACAAAAGAAAAAAAAAAAGAAAAAAAAAACATTCCGGATTTTTTTCTCCAGTGTAGTGAAATGGAATCTTCGCTTCGCTCGCTACGCTCGCTACGCTCATCCAATAACAACACAATGGACGTTGGACGCCGTTTCAAAATAAATCGAAAATATAACTATTTTCAGAAAATGTTTTGGTTCATATTCATTATATATCGCATACATTTTAAGTTAATGAATTAATTTGACTTAAGGCTATTCTATTCCAGAGCATTCTTACCGATATTTTGAAAGACAAAAGAAAATTGTCTAAAAGAGTTTGTTGAAAGAAAAAGGAACTTGAATAAAAAAAAAATGGGCGGGCAATAGCTCCCTTTTGGACATTATATGCAAATTATGGGTCAATAAGAAAAGTTGAGTTCTATGTGCAATACTTCATTTGGGCTAATTAAGCGAGCGAAGCGAGCGTTTCCATTTGACTCTGCCGGAAAAATTAGTCACTGGTTTTGTTTTTGTTTTTTTTTTTGTTTGTTTGTTTGTTTTTTTTTTTTTTTTTGTATGTCTCGCGATAACGTTCGAACGGAGGCTCGGATCGAGTTGAAATTTTCACCATCCGCAAGCTTTGTTCTCGATTGAATGCCATTAGTTTTGTGGCAAAATCGTTCAAAAGTTAAAAAGTTACATTAAAGTTAATCGAAAGTTTTTTTTCAAACTAACCGGCGACAAAATCTGAGATAGCCAAATCATTTAGAATGTCCGTCCGGTCACGAATATGTTAATTTTAGTTTGATCCGATAAGTAGTGTAGATGGAAATTACATTATAACAAAAGTAACGTTGCCATGGCAACGAAAAGACGCGCGAAGTTTCTAATGCACTGCCACCTAGAAGTAATCAAAATACTTTCGAGAGAAGCAGTCTATTATTTGTCAACAAAGAGATTAAATAGTTTTCCCAAGGAGTAAACCCAAGTAGCACAAAGTGATGGCGATGGTTATGGCGAGCTGTAACATTGCCATCAGTTGAGCTGATGGCCCATAAGCGGCGATGCGCTTACGGCCCGCTTATGGGGTTGGCCAGGCGCCCATAACTTTGCCATAAGCAACGCGCCGCTTATGGGCCATAAGCGGCCCACTGTAGCAAAACCATCAGTTTCGAAAATACTGTGCTGCATTTTTGTGACAACGGCCCGCTTATGGGCCATAGCCGGCGATACACAGTTTGCCATCAGTTCGCCGCTTATGGTCCACAGGCGGGCCGCTGTAGTAAATCCGACAGTTGCTTCACTTTTGTCACAGCGGGATGCTTACGGCCCGGCGGTGAGAATGTTTCGGGAACACTAGCACCATCTTGTAGCGACGCGAGGAAGTCACGTACACAAACGAAAATATTAACTGACAAAAGTTTAAAATGATATATCTGTCCAATCGTGCTAGCATTTCAATTTTTTAAAACTGTGTTTAAGATAAAAAATTCAATTTAATACAGGAGAGTTTTAGACAAAATAAATTTTTTCCCCCATCCCCGTACTCAAACCCCCAACCTCTGCCCGACTCGGGAACGCTGCCCGCTACACCACCGTGATCACCTGAGGACGCGCCGCTGCCTTATAAAGATGTACCCAGCGTTACTTTTGTGGAACGTCTTTTAAACATTTCGTTCCTTGTTTACGGGAAACTAAATAATGCCATCCCCATTGTTCATCAAACAAAAGTTCAAATATAGTATTCAAATTGGTTTTTTTAAGCGTGGCCTACTCTTGTTCAATTTAAATTGCCCCAAAGGAGAATCAAGCCCATATATCAAAATGGTTAATTAAATTGGACGGAAAGTATGAGGAGCTCAGTTTGATTGTATTTTCATTAATTTTACCAGTCACACACGGGCAGACCGCAGACAGAAAAGTTCGCTAAATTTTTAAGCCTCTCCCTATTTTGATATGGGCCTCCCCAAATTTTCCCCTATTGGCCTTTTTTTTTTGTAAAGCCTAAAAAAAAAAACAGATGTGTTTATCAATGATCATCTACATTTTCAAACTCATTTTTTATTTTTGGTTTAATAGTAACTAGTACCCTTTATATAGGCCTAGTGATTACGAAAAAATTATTACTTATCCCCCGGGACATATCCCTGCTCATAAATTTTGGTTTGAAGATGATTTTTGTTTCTATTACGGGAAAAAAAATTTTGTCGTTAATATCTTACACTTATAAAATTTTTTATTTCTTCCCCCTATTCTACCGGGGGAAAAAAAAATCGTTAGTGCAATTTTTAAAGTATGTCAGTTTTAGCCAAGGTAGTGTTAGTGTTACAAATAAAAAAAAATCGCCTTTCAAAAAAAAATTAAAGCAGAATTTATGTCTGGGATAAACGTGTCAAAAATTTTTTACTGAAATCGTCTTACTGGTCGTACTGTAAACCCCAAAAAAAAATAAAATATTTTTTGGCAATGTCAAAATTTATGATCTTTTATTGATAAACAAAGATTTAGGAAATTTTAAAATTAATTAAGCCATTTATTTGCTGTAGTTCTACAACATAAAATTGACATATTATTTATTTGAATAAAATATTTTTTCTAATAAAAGAGATTTTTCGTTTTCTTCCTCTGCGTCAGTATGTAAAATTTTGCACTACAAAACGGAAAGTGCAAAGGCATTTACAGATACTTGCGCATTTCGAAGCGGTTAATTTTGCATATTGCAATGAAATTAATTACCTTTTTAAAACATTTTTTAATGAATTTAAAATTATGTCGATTGAATGCAAAAATCAAAGTATTATTTTGGGAAACCTTACGGGGAGTATTCGGTAGGGAAATGATTTTCATAATATTAAATATTATCAAATAATAATTTAAATGATACAAATATATGCCTTGAATGTTTGAGCGCAAAATTCCTTAAAAAGCGTAGAAGGCGAGTGATTGCGTAACATGATGAAAATTGACAATTAATTTTCCCCTTTTAAACCATCATCAAAAAGTTTATTTTACTCTCATTAGATTCCCGTCGGGTTTGTGCTTTGGGCATAGGGGGCCGCCTACTGTTCGCCGCCTGCGGGTTTTGTGCTTATGGCCATAGGTGGGCCGCCTATGTTCGCCGCCTTCGGGTTTGTGGGTTATGGGCCTAGGAGGGCCGCCACGTTCGCCTCCTGTCGGTTGGGCTTTTGGGCCTAGGCGGGCCGCCTACTGTACGCCAACTGTCGCTGTGTGCTTTGGCCAGGCGGGCCCCTCAAAGCAAACTTTGCCATCACTTTGCCGCTGTGGCCCATAAGCGCAACATTTTCTGTGCTACTTTTGGGAAAATCCTCTAATGGCGGTGGATTTTAAAGTAAAAATTTAAAAACGGGTTTACCCAAATACCCTTGGGAATAATAAAAAATCTGGAAACGCGAACGTGTAAATTTTTAAAAATTTAAAAAAAGTGCAAAGTGGGTCTAGCTATCACGGCTCGCTTATCAAGCGTCCAAATGAGCGTTTCCCATTTTTTAAAAACACACCTTTGTCACCACTCCGAGTAGAAGGGAACATAATTTTCTGAAATAATGTTCGAAGTGAGATTTTTTGTAACATGGTACAAATAAGAGTTTTGAACCGGTGGACCCAAAGTTGTTTTAAAATTTTAAATGAACATAAGAATTGAATTTGAGTCGTTAATTTCTACCTTCAAAATTGGAAATTTTACGTACGGGTATAGTTAATAATTCACGTTACTATATTAAAAAAGAAACGTTTATTCATACTTAACATTTACTCGGTCAGATATGGTTATTGACAATCTGGATGCAAACTACAAACCCATTTATATGCATTTTAAAAAATAGGATAATTAGCGGTACCTTAAGAGTTAAGAGTGAAACAGACTTATTCCGGAATTCTGTACAGAAAGTTATCAGCCCAAGCGAATGCAAAAGTATTAACATGCCCTGAGGCCAATTATTTCAAAATAATGTTTTTAAACACGCTGTTCCCGAAGGTCTAATAAACGTGCCTAAGAGTCAAATAATAGTGAAAAATAGGATTAAAATTGTATTTATGCACTTATTTAAAATCAGTCACAACACACCAATTTATTTTGATGTTTAAGAACTTTTTACCAAAATCGATTAATAGAAAGTGCCCCGATAACACAATTATTTTATTTCTTTTACAAAAGATCAATATGGTCGGTTAGGTATCAAACATATGAATCTGGCTGGCTGAACGAATTGAAATTGTGTTATAAGCATACGGTTCTGCCTTCTCTTGTAGAAAGAACATTATCTAAACAAAACGAAATGTAGTTAAATTGCCCACGATTCCACAGATCAATATTTGTTCTTTGGTAATTCGGTTCCCAGCCTAATTGCGAGGGAGGGGGGGGGGGGGGGGTGAGTGACAGGCATGCGATGTCCGCTCACATCAGGGGGTGGGGGAGAAAAACGTTCCATTTCTCGTTTTGAAATGACCAATCAGAACAATAATTTACCCCGAGAAGTAATATATTATAGCAAGTGAACAATGAGTTGGTTTTCAATGAGGGAGATTTTAACATTTATCAATGCCCCGCATGGCTCCTCGTCAGTCACTGTTTACTAATCTCTTTGTGAGCTGTATCTTCATTAGGCTCAGACTTAGAACATCTATCAAATCATTTTTGAAGGATTAGATTTATTTCTTAAAACTAGGCAAGCCTACAATACTACACTACATTTGCTCCATGTAGGGCCCGGAAAAATACGTTCACATTATTGCTAATTGCGATAATATATCTGTGTCTTTTTTTTTACATTGGTATTAAGAAGTATTCTAAATAGCAATATTTCGGGATAATTCTTTTGAACTGTGTTAAAAAAATTTGTTTATATCATGGTGTTTGTATTTCATATAAACGTATTACGTTTACGTATATTGTATAGATATTGTAGAACAATAATTGGTAACAGGTTCGAAAGTGCTACTGGGCAGATGATCTTTCTGTCCCTCTTGCATTCATATGTCTACATAAGAATAGCATGTTTACTTCACAGACCGTAATATTTGAGGAAACATATTATTATAATTAATCATACAAACAACTAATTTCCATTAGCATGTATACTGTGTCACATTTTCAAGATATATACTTGTATCGTTTTTTTTACTTACTTAGTATTAGATTTATTCTAAATAGCAATTTTATAATTTTTTAACTGTTGTAAAAAATTTTGTAATATATGGTGTTTGTTTTCATATAAACGTATTACTATACCGTTACTTGTTATAGATATTGTTTAACAATAATTGTGTAAAGGTTCGAAAGTGCTACTGGCAGATGCCTCTTTCTGTCGCTCTTGCACTATAATGTTACATACTACTTGCTTTACTACAGACATATATTTGAGGAACTATTATTTAATTTATTCATTAGCAACAGACGAAATTATTTATAACTTAGTTTTTGACTTGGGGCCCAGATTGGTTTTCAAGATAAGTCAGTTACTTGTAAGCGCTATAGGTTCAAGATGTACTGTGCACCTTAAAAATTAATTTATTTTATATAATACATACTGTGACTAGGCCTAAATTAAAGATGTATTTATTTAAAATCTATACCAGAAGCTATATATTAATGTATTTAAATCGAAATACAATTCAAAAACATTGAAACGAGGTAAAGTGAAATGAAAGAAGAAAAGTATAAAGGGTTGGAGAGGTAACAAACAAAGATGTCAACAAGTCCGAGTGAAGGAGTATGGAAATAAACAGACAGACATACAGACAGACGGACATAGAGGGACAAACAGACATTGTGACAGACAGACAGACAGACAGACAGACAGACAGACATGGAGACAGACAGACAGAGGAGTATCGAACCCGAAAAATATAAATACAGTTGTCGTCGTTGTCGTTGTCGGTTGTCGTGGCTGTTATTGTTGTTGTCGTATGCAAAGAGAATCAATCAACTCACGAGCGTGATAAAGCGGATAACGGCTATATGCAAAGTGCTCACATATAATCGCCCAATGTCCGTAGCAAAGTTTACAGGAATTAATAGCTGGGGCTACAGATGTTCGATCAAAACGCAACAGCCATAAACATTAAAGTGTTGAACATCATGGATGAATGCTCAGCTTGGTCGCATGGCACCTGAATCCTGGGGGGGGGGGGGGGGGGGGGGGGGCAGGTGGCATTTCGTTATTTCGATCACAAATATTTGTCGGTTGGCTTCATTCAACTGTGTCGCCCGCCCCCCCTCTCAAAACACTATGGATATTTTTAAACATCCCCAAAAAATTAATAAGTTATATATTTTCATCGTTAAAAAGTTAGAAATAAGTACTATGTATGTATTGGAAAAAAGCGATATTACTCGCCAATAACACAATTTTACTAGGACAAATATTCTTTATCTTTAGGTGTCGACTTCCCCTAAAGAGGGGACGCTGAGCTTGGCCCAACTCAAATGCACGCACTTAGGTGTTGATGATTTCTGCTGAACGGTTGGTAGTATCATTACCAAATGTTGCATGAATTTTATAATAAAGTACTTTTATATATTTATATCTGCAATTGGTTGCAAAATTAAAGATCCATTGCGAGACATAAGTCCAAAACATGAAAAACATCAATTTTAATTCTGGAAATTCCGATCAAACCGTTTGTTTTACGATTAAACCAAATTAACCTACGATTTCACATTGATTTAAACGTTGATATCCAGTATGCAAATTGGAATAAATTCCCGAAGTTGTCTAAAATTGAGTAAATTTCGGTGACGGATTTCACTAATTTTTTTATTGAAAATCTATAAATTAACTTAGGAATCCGCGTACTGGATATCATAGATTTATTCTTTATTAACGTTAGTGTGAAATTTGATAACTGTGTTAAAAACCGTTTACCCGAGAAAAAAAACAGAAAGCTCAGTGCCTTTACTCGTCTCCGCGCCAGCCTCAGCGACTCCTCTTAGAAATTTATTCTTAGACATTTCTAAATATATTTACAGTACTTTTAGATAATATTGTTCCGTGTTGTCTCTCAGGAGTTGTGAGAAAACAACTTGTATCGTGTTGATACACCTGCCTGTAAAGGGATTCTAGGTCGCATGGACGCTTCTATCTTGGATTTAAACAAAACGTTGCCATGCAGTTGCTACAACTCGTGAACACATTCAGAATTATAAGGCTAAGTTGTGGGTAGAAGTCACGGACGCAAATATATAAGACTCCACAGAAACACTCTTAAATAACGGTAATAAAAAAAATTAAGTTTTTAGGATTTTGGATTTTGTTTTAGTCAAATTTACCTATTCGTGAATTATCCTGGCTGATGAACATAACATATTGATAATCTACGTTTAAAGTGCTGTCCATGTATGCATTATTGACAACAACTCTGTTAAGTTTCATATACTCCGGATTCTTAAAGGTCGAGCGAATATAGCTATTTGTTAGTGTCAACATTGTGTCCAATTCCATCTTTAATATACACCAATAAGCTTATTAGGTAGATCTACTAACGCCTCAATATTCCTGGCCAAAAGAAACGAGTCCAAGTAGACTTTAATGCAGGTAATGAGCGTATACAACAAAAGATCGTTGGAGAAACATAAAAGGTGCGGGGCGGCGAGTAGAGCAGCATTATGTTGTAACTGTGTGGCTAGTTGGTCTTGTGGTTTAGCGTCTCTACTTCCAATGCAGAAGGTCCAGGGTTTAAATCCCGCTAGAAACTTCTGATTTGAACTTAATAGTTCTTGGCTTAGGAATATGTATACAGTGACTTTGGAGCCGTCCTGGCAACGAGGCACATAATGAGCTGAAAGGTTGTTCCGAATCAGACTTGTTGATTCTGGCGCTGTCCGTGGGTGGAACCGTGTCCAACTTGATTTATCAGTGTTTCATATATACTTAAAATATTTTAGTCTCTAGTTGGTCATAGTTCGCTCGTCGATGGTGTCGGGACCCACAGGGTTGGCCTGGTCGCTTTGGTTCACTGTCCCCCACTGAAAATCAGTTCTGTGACTGAGTGGGTAGACTCTACATGTGAATGTATTTATTTTATATTTGTTAATATTAATGAAATAGTTGACCAGCCTAATGAAGACATCTTGTGGCTGGCGATGATGACAAAACCACTAAAAGTCAATAATCGAACTCGATCTCGGTTGAGCCTGGCTAGGAAGTAGAACACGAGGCTGCTCGGTCGTGCGCGTAGGTCTACTGCGCATCATTGCGCGCGCACAGCTCACAGACGCGTCATCTGGGTCAGAACTTCCAGACATTGTTCGTTTAAAACAAATTAAAAAAATTACGGCAGGCTCATTTTACGCGTTCTCAGACAATTCTCAGACAAGTTAAGTCCCATCTATTTGTGATTTTACAGAATTGTGTAACATTTTATTACGAAGACATATCTAACCATCATAGCACTCTTCCATTAACTGAGTAAAGAAAAAATTAAAATTAAATATAATCTGTCAAAGTGGTATATAAAACAACGGCGAAATAGCTACGCATTTTCTGATTGATCTATGATAATTATTGAAAATCTGATATGATAGGCGCGTACAGAAGTCCTTCATTATAAAGTAGGCCTACGCCAAGCTGTATTAAGATGTAATAATTTATGGCTGCAGGACAAGGAACGCGCCCGAACATCAAATCACGCCGGCTCCCTTTATGGGGCAAAGAGAAAGCCCAAAATTTTGCTTTCTAGCTTCACAATTTGAAAATCGTGATTTTTTAAAAGAATTTTAGATTCTTTTTAGATTTTTTCCTTAATCTTTTAGGAATAAAAGCTGATTTTGGATTCCAAATTACATCAAAGTTGAAAAAAAATCCAAATTTTGATTTTATTTTCAAAAAATAGATTTTTTTGCAATTTTTCATTTTTTCCATTTTTTTACATTTTCAAATCAAATATACACAGGCAACAAAATATCCGGGACATCCCGGAAATTTGTGTTTTTGTGTGTGTTTAAGACACAATTGGATTTTTTAACCATTCCAAACATCCTTCTTATCATTAGAATTTAATATGGAAAAATTCAACCAATTCAGAACAGAACAAAGCAGCTTTTTTACCCGGATTAAAAGTATGAAAAACTGGCAGATTTAATTGCGTAGATTTTGAAAAGGGGTGGGAAAATTATTATCCCACTGCCCTATAAAGGGTTTTAAGAGACTACCCACTCAGCCACATAACTGGTTTTCAATTTCATAGGGTGAAGCAGACCAAGCCAACCCTGTAGGAGATGCAGCTATCTTCCCAAAATAAGGACGGTATTTTCAGGATGTGCACTATTCGAACATGCTGGCGGTGCCAGATTCAACATAATTCGGAACTAATTCAGAAATTCAAGTTCTTCGTTGTTTCAAGACTAAGGTGAAAGAGAGTATGTTGTAACAACATAAAAAACTTTGTTCAAAATTAAATTTTGCCCTTATGATTTATTGTGTCCAATGTAATCTTGAAATTTTGATATAATAACTTATGAGGAAGGTTATTTTCCCGTCCAAAAAATTAAAACAATATTTTCTTCTCATGTGCAAGTACCTCATTCAATCAGCCAACTTTACAGACATAATTTTTGAAGTTAGTTAGTTAATCTTGTTTTAGGGAACTCAACAGTAGAGTTATCAGTGCCCATGTCAATTGTATTGGAATCTTCCAAATTTTCTTTTTCCATAATTGTGGATTACCACCATGTTTTCTTCTTTCCAATGGGAGAATCTTAGGAGAAGACGAGGGGGGTTAATGGGAAGGAGTGAGGATGTTGGATAGGATGGGTTAAACTGGGTGGGAACGGAGGAGTGCTCGTTGCAGAGAGGGCCAGCAAGTATGGAGAAAAAAAAAGTGAAAGAAGAAAATAAATATGAGTAAGGCTGTGTGAATGAATAAAGGTGTGATAAAAAGTTGTGCGAGAGCTCTCTCTGCAACACGCACCCCAACCGGCCAGAGCTCGCCCTTAGTTTTGGGGAATACAATACTCCCCTATACTTACAGGCCAAACCACGGGAAGGTAGCGAGTTGGACTTTGAACTGTAAGGATAAATAACAATTAAAACAATTCGTAAAGTCTACCCACTCAGTCTAACTCATCAACTGTCAACTGATTTTCATTGGGGGACATTAAATTTAAAGCAGACCAACCCAACCCTGTAGGCGCCGACACCATCAACGAGCGAACAATGACCAACTAGAGATCGGCATATTTTAAAAGGAAACATCAATCAATCAAGCTGGACACGATTCAATAGCCGTAAGTCTTGTATTAAACGAGATCCCACTCTTTAGATTCCTCCGCTTTTAACAAGTTGGTTCTGTTAACATGTCGGTATAGTCCAGTCATGCAGCCAATCAGGCTTGACCGGATAAAAACCCGCGAGTTTTTCAAGAGCACGGGGAAAAGTGTTCGAAACTATAGACGACCTGCATTTAAATCTTGTGACAAAAACCTCTCGATTTCGTCGAGTCATCCTAGTTTCTATTCGGAGCAGTAACCACCAGGCCGAACGACTTGTGCATGCAGAAAGTTCTAGTTCCTACTTGGAGCTTTGACATGGGGTGTGTCTGAATAAGGTCTAGGTCTAGGTCTAGGTCTAGGTCTAGGTCTAGGTCTAGGTCTAGGTCTAGGTCTAGGTCTAGGTCTAGGTCTAGGTCTAGGTCTAGGTCTAGGTCTAGGTCTAGGTCTAGGTCTAGGTCTAGGTCTAGGTCTAGGTCTAGGTCTAGGTCTAGGTCCTGACCCAAACCCAACTCAACTTATAGCGTAGGCCTGCTATTGTAGTCAGGAAATTGTTTTTGGACAATTTACTAGTCTTTACATACCGGGCAGTCAACAAAACCATGGGTTCGGTGTGCTTTCGAAGGTCATTTGCAAAGTTTTTGCGTAACAAAACCTATTAGTGCATTCAGTAAAAACAATTAAATACGCGATAAGGACAAACAAAACTAAAATGTACATACATTTTAAATATACAAATTTATTTGTTGTTTTACTCATTGTTGCAGTCAGTCATTTTGGACCGGGCTTTTAATACACTTTAGATTGACTTGGCCCAAGAATGGACCGAGACCTAGAATTTCCAGACAGTTCTTCCTACGTCATTTTTGACTGAGATGTAGTACATTCTATGTTGAGTTGGACATGGACTTGGTTTCGGACCTGGACCTGGACCTGGATCTAGACATGAAGTCTAATTCAGACACACCCTAAAACCCAAATTAAGGTATTGTATGTAAATCAATCCAGAAATTACGAAATCCATCTAAGCGGGGTATCGAACCCTGGTCTCCCGATAACCGGTCGAGTTCTTTACTGTTACCCATAAGCTACCGGGACGAATAACTTCATTACAGCTGGATTGTAAGTGCATTGTAGATCTGAATAAATTGGAATGATTATAGAATATAGATCCTAATGAATTGATAATACCACACATAAGTCAACTATTATTGATTATTGATGGGCACATAATTGTTTGCAGGCATGTCGATCATCAATCGATATTTGTTCCACAAACCATCATTATAACCAGAGTCGATAAAGAAGTTTCCCCTTTGGGGAGGTCCCCTTACTCCCAAGTCAAAACGGAATGTAACGCTCTGCGCGCTGAGGGCGGCTTAAATATGAAACTAATAAAAGCACTGCACGCTAAATACGGTCAGTTGATTATCGATATGCATTGACAATGCAATAAACAAAACAACAGACGAAACGTCAAACTTCAATTTTATTTCAATTATATTAGCCCAGGGCCCTAGCCTTTTAAAACGATTAACTTTTGATTTATTATTGTACTATAAAGTGTTGCGCAGCCGTCACTGACATTTTTGCGCGAAATAAATTGAGATATGTCTTGTTTAAGCCTTACGGACGTCAGTGTAGCCTAGGCCCAAGGCCACAATACCGTTTTCAGACGTAAGTACGCCCTAGGCACTGAAATTGAAATCTTGAACAATACATATTGTCGGCCTAGGTCTTAAAAGCTTAGGTCTACTCCATCAGAAATATCCTCATTAATAAAGAGAGTTTGCTTTATGCGAAAACATTCGCTAACATTCGATCGTATTTAATATTTTGACGTTTCACGCCATTTGTCGTCAACGACTTTTAACTACTAGTAGAAAAGTGACGTAGTTTTATTGAAGTAGTTCCATCAATCGTCACACAGAGTCGCGCGGAACGTTAGATTCCAAACGCCAAAAACCGAATTTTTATTTAACCCAGGGCGGTATAGGGAGTTGGGGGACCTCCCCAACGGGGAAACTTCTTTATCGACTCTGTTATAACTGACCCAACACCTTGATTGGAGCAGCACTGCCAATATTATCATTTGTTTTGAGACAATTTTTGCTGAGAAACTGGATGTGAACACTAATATTTATCGTCATTAAAAGGGACTTTTTGAACAAATTTTAGCAAATTTCTGCAACCATTGTTACAATAAAATCAAATAGGACTATTAATTTTTAGCTTTGTACATGACTTGAATTTCACGGCTTTCCACAGAACAGTTTAATGGATATATAACAGAAAGATAGGCGATTGCTTGATAGCTGTCACTCGCTTTTGTTTGTCGGAAGTAATCCGATGTTTGTTCATTGTTGTAACGCAACAATCAATAGCCAAAGAAGAATCGGGTCATATGCAGTAAAACGAAACGATGTACACATCATGTAGTTGAGCACGCACGCAGAGTGTATACATGGGAACGCGCACATGTCCGGCTGCTCAGCTTGTCATGACGTCACACTCCACTGCGCCCAGAAGTCGGCGCTCGTTTCACGGCCTACTAGACACTGCACAGCTCACGGCTTCCTGGTTCCAGGCATTGCGTATACAATAATCTCATTTTCACTGATGTAAAGCAATAATTAGGACTTGATTTTTTGACGCTCTAAACAAATTATTTGTAAAACGATTTTTTCTCTGGAAAAAGCTTCAGCAGAATATGGTTTATGGGGACTGGTTTGTAGGCCTATATGTGGGGGTGAGGGGGAGGGGAAGTTTATTTTTGTGACACCATTCAAATGTGGCTCGTTGGATTTGTGGTTAGCGTATCTGCTTCCAATGCAGAAGGTCCAGGGTTCGATTCCCGTTAAAGTCAGAAGTTTTTTAACTTCTGATTTGGACTTAAGTCCATCAGTTCTTGTGTTAAGAATTTTTAAACGGTGACTTTGGAGCCGTCCTAGCAACGAGGCTAACAATAAATTCAAAGTTGTTCTGAATCAGCCATGATGATTCTGGCGTTGATCCGCGGGTGTTCGCACTGTCCATACCACTGATTGCTATATCTTTAGTTGGTTATCGCTCAATCGTCGATTGCGTCGGGGTCTACAGGGTTGGCTTGGTCGCTTTGGTTTACTGTCCCCCACTATAAATCAGTTATATGACCATGATATGACCGAGTGGGTAGACTCTAAATACGAATACTTTTTATGATTGTATTTTATAATTTGGTCAACAACTGTTTCACATAATTCCAGATTCTCCTTACGAAATATTGTTGTCCAAGATTGAACTAGCTACAACGAGTGACAAGAGTTGTTGGATGAGCGAAGCGAAGACTTCAATTTCACTGACCCCCCCCCCCCCCCCCAAAAAAAAAAAAAAAATAGCTCGGGTGTTTTTTTTTTCTGTCTGTTTGTTCGCTCTCTACCGGGCAAAAGGCATATGTGATCTTGATGAAAATTTAAGGGGACCTTCGAAATCTCTGAATTGAACTGACTTGCTACGTTTTTGGGTACAATCGAAAAAAAAATTCTCATGAATATCGTACTTTTACGATTTTCCCCCGATTTTTCGTGACATTAGGGCCGATTCTGACCAAACGGGTGGGGCTACAACGTTCATATTATACATGCACATTAAGGTATTGGTTATGTATTGCTTTTTGAAAGAAAAAGTTAAAAAAAAAAGTTAGCCAGAATCCATAGAATAAAGGTTTTAATATGAGTTTTTTTAGGTTTATAATGACAATAAGTAACAATAGAAACTTGACAACAATCACCTTCAATGCATTCACAAAGCATTTGCAAAGGAAAGGTGGTCCCACGCAAACTAAAAACTTACAAAAAAGCTCATCCATCAACGCGGCGGGACTTTAGCGTTTTCCTAGTATATGGTATTCATCCTGGATACGAGTATAATATGCACGGTAGCTGTCAGGTTGCACCGGATTGTTGATGAGTGCAGCTCTATGGAGTAAGTCACGGTCTACTGGATGCTCGCTGAGTGCACCGTGTTCGTTTAGTCTCCAGCACCTGTCTTAATGTATTCCACCCCCTCTATTACCACTGTCATTGCAAGGGGTGGCCACTGGGGTGAGACAGGTCTCTCTCTCTCTCTCTCTCTCTCTCTCTCTCTCTCTCTCTCTCTCTTTGGATCAAGGATGTTGTGTTGACACTCTCCACCTTCACTTAAACATGAAATATAAACATGCGGCACCTCCACCAACAACAAGATATGAACGCTGGAAAGAATCTTAAAATTTAAAATTTGTATTCATCTTTGGACATGTTTGTTTTAGCCAGTAGTTTAGCCGAGGTCGTTTAGCCGGTTCTCACTCGAACACTGAAGTAAAGCAACATCGGGCGTGGTCAGGGGTAGAGTGCGTGACCGCTCTTCCCTGAAACTCACGTTTACCGCTGGTTAGAGCAGATGGAGGGTTCGAGAGCTAGTGTAACGGCTTCGTTCTTCTCGACGTCTGCTCGGCAGTCCGGGTTAGTGGAGGAACCTACATGACTGTCTAAGTTACACCGTCCTTTCGGATGGGACGTTAAGCCGTTGGTCCCCTTGGTACTTTTCGAAAGGAGTAGGGCTACTCCGGTACGGTTTCCCTCCACCCTTCGTTCATACTGCATTCTCAATCTATCACATCATCGTCTCGAATAGCCAAAGTGCATAAATATGAGACGTTAAGCAATATCCAATCAATCAATCTAGCGGAGGAGATGTTTCTTACTTAATATTAGTAAAGTAGCGACGAACGTACTGCCATGGAGTTAAAGCCTCTTCTAGACACAGCGCAACGTGAAGGTGGTATACTTCCCCTCCCCGACGTGGAGCGACTATACACAATGATGGAGCACTAGCGTGTCTTGGGAAATGTCATTATTCTTGACAGATATCGTACAGACGGACGGACAGACAGACGGACAGACAGACAGACAGACAGACAGACAGACAGACAGACAGACAGACAGACAGACAGACAGACAGACAGACAGACAGACAGACAGACAGACAGACAGACAGACAGACAGACGGACAGACAGACGGACAGACGCACGGGCCATGTTTTGACGTCGTTTACGTCGGTAATTCGTTGAGATTGATCTGGAAGACGAGGCCTACACAGGGAGCTCTTAATAAATACGGCCTTACCCTTCTCAAGCTGAGTCGCGTGCGTGTCATCCTGACAGGGATTTATCTGTATTGAGCTGGAAAACTATTTGTTTGGACGTGACCAAGTTTGGTTTTGATTCTGCGCGGACGATATCATTGTGTCCTCGACTTTTGGGAAAGAGCGAACCAGAAACAAAAATTTAAAGTATTGAACAGGAGAAAAAACCTGGAAAATTAATAGCAACACAGTTCGATTTCTAAGAATTCACAATAAATCAAAGATGGTGAAAATTAAATAAATAAAAGCGTATTTAGTATCTCTGTCACATACCTTTTCTTCTTCCACGGAAGATTAGAAGGGTCAATTACAGTGTAAAATGTATTTACCTATGTAAATGTATGTACCAAACGGTATTGGAAATAAAATTCATTCATTCATTCAATTCAGTGGGGGACATTAAATGTAAAGCAGACCAAGCCAACCCTGTAGGCGCCGACACCATCGACGAGCAAACAATGGCCAACTAGAGACCGAAATATTTATTAAAAACCGATCAATCAAGCTGGGCACGATGCTTCCTGCAGTGCTTGATTGTTTGAATTGATGAGAATAAGGCTTTTAATTGCTGTATCCAATGTAATGCATAAGAATAATGTAACAAATTCAAATTATGAATGTTTCATGTTGATCATTAGCACAATTTGTGTGCGAGCAATGTATGAGAAAATAGCATAAAAATATAATATTTCAAGTAAAAGAAAAGTATAATAAATTAATATTAAACAAAAGGGAATTTTAAATTATGGGTAGGTGGGTAAACATTCTTTGATATACGCAAAATATGTCGGTGTTCACTGGAAGTAAAATAATATAAGTGACATTATCACACTCAATAACAAACTCTACGTACACTTTGCTAACACAGTACCATGAATTATTTACAAATATACCTATGTTGTTGTTTTTTATCCCGATTGCACAAATATATAAGATTTGATTTCAAAGAGATTTCAAAAAGATTAAGCTCATGAAGATGCTAGAAATTTCAATGAGTAAACAAAGTCATATTTTGATTTAGTTACCAAAAAAACGATACACTATGAAAAATAAACACCTACAAAATGTCATGCTGACATTAAGAACTAGGGCGCAGTGCAGGGGATGAGGAACTGATAAGAGAAGAAGATGATATCTCAAGTATAATGATATTTTTAGGTCAACGCATCTATTTGGTTTTCTATTATGTTGGAGATTCTATATTGAACTACTTTCATAAATTGGTGTGTTCAAGCATTATACCTCAGCCGAATTCAAATGAACAATTTCCGGATGTGTCTGTTCTATTGAGCATCACCGTCATTCATATATATTCCTATTTGTTATAGTTTATATCACAATCGATTCTTTCTAGGCGTAGGGGTGTACGCCGACTACAGGATACCAAAATCGCGTTTGAAATTTACTACCGAAAATAAATTATAGCTCTAAACCCCGAAAATCTTTTTTATGATGGTCGAGGGGCTGGACCTCGCTTGCTTGGTTCAAGATTTATTATTTTGATTTTAATAATAAAAAATAATTATTCATTTGGTATAAAAATATTTTATTTGTGTTAAATCGGATTTTTCAGAAAAATGTTCGTGTGTTTTTTTTAGTTTTTTTAGTTGTGTATGACTCACTGGTTGACCTTTTCGGTTTTTCTGGAAAATTGCAACATAACCAAAATGGCTCAAAACAAACCAATTGATGTGGCATAAAAGATACTAATTTACCAATTAATGTGTAGGCCGAATGAATATTTTGACTACTGAGCACTTGAGCATCAGAATTATTATAGTCAAAGTTTTAATATGACGTGCAGAACATTGCAACAGTAAAAGTGCAAAGATTAACCATTAAAGTGAGCAAGATGTGATCCATGCCTAGGAGTAACACAGGGTGTCAATAAGACGTTTGCATTTGCTCTAACCTGTGCCTAACTACTCCCTACCTGATTATATACAAGGACTTGCCACGTCAGCATTTAAGAGAGCAATAAACTCTGAATTGCTACTTTATGATTGCTAATTGATTTATATCGACATTTTTTTTTTTGATATTCTGTTTTTTTTGTTCATTATAGAATGTTTTTTTAACAGTTTGTGACTAGATCAAAATCCGTCTTTACGCATCTGCCTTTTTTCTTTCACCTTTTCTAATGAAGATAAAAAAAAGTTTATCTTAAATTCTGAAGCTTGTAATTTTGAAAATAAAGCCATTGTAATGTCAAAAAAACTTGATTTACTAAGCCTTTATTCTGAACTAAAACTTCTATCTGCAATAAAGCCTATGTCGCACTAGAGCCTTGTATTCTGCATAGAGTGTATTGCAAAGAAGCCTTTGTAATTTAGCAATAAAAACTGTATCTCAATAACCTGTTTGTCCAGCTCAGACAAGTCTAACCCAACTTAGACTTATATCATAATCGATGTAAGGAATTATCTGGTCGATAAAAACGAAATTGACATTTCACAACGCATTTCTACAGTGGTGACGATTCGCGACCAATGGGGGCATTACTCACCTTCGACGGGCCAACCTTTTAGTAAAGGAAAGAATGAAAAAAACGAAGAAGAAAAAACGTCCCAGAATGAAGCCTTGTATTCTGCAATAAAGCCTTGTATTCTGCAATAAAGCCTTGTATTCTGCAATAGAGCCTGGTTTGTCCGAGCTCCCAGAGTCCAAGCAAAACACAAGTTAGACGCAGTAGCCACAGATCGATGAAGCAAAGTTTTCTGGGTGATAAAACCGAAGACAATTTCCGAGGAGCAATTTCTAGACCAGGGGTGATCGATTCCTTCCAACCAATGAGAGGAGAGATGATGTTACATCAGCCAATCACGAGAGGGCGAGCTGTTATCAGGCTACGTCATGCACATGGGGTACTTTCCACTGCTCGGAAGAATGTGCTTGGTAAACTCTGCATATAATTAAACCTGTAATAGGGTTCGAGTCAAACCCTTCTTCACGTGTCTATAACTAGGTATGTTGCTGACAGGACAATATTGTGAAGGGATGTCCGAGCGCTGTTTAAGAGGCCTCAATCCCTTGCATTATTATTTAAGACTGAGGAAAACTTCGAAAAAAACTTAAGTCAGGATTGTTGGTCTCGACGGGATTCGAACTCGGGACCTCCAAAATCAGAGTCAAGCACTTAGCGCTCGAGCCAACATGATGTCGGTATTCTACACTGGTAAAAGTGAGACAATGAAATTTTTACTAACATTGTTGTAATATTACTATTTCAAATATTTACTTGACTGTTGTTCATTGTTGTGTCAGCATCTGTGTAATTAGATTTTAGTTGTCCTCCATTGTAAATCAATGTTTTAAATTAATAGGATAGAAGTTAGATAAATAAATCAATAAATAAAATGTTTGTGGAAAAGATATCGACGATTAATGATATTTTAAACTTTGCATCGAAATATCGAAATTTCTTGAAAAAAAAACAAACAACTTCAATAGATAAAAAAAAGGAATTTCGAGGAATAGAAATATAAAAGCGAAAAAAATACCAAGAAAAATAGGTAAATTTCTTCAAATTTCCTATGTCATGATCGAGCTAAATGGTGGAGGTGCCGGGTCATTCAACACGAGTGTGAGGACATCGTTATTAGTTATTGGCGATAACTTATCAACCCATTCTGGCCACACGTTATCAAAAGTGAGCGTTCTACTTTTATACTTTTTTTTATATTTTAAGTATTTTTTCACAAATAATAACAATCTTATAATACACTAATATTGATATCGAAATTTTGCCCAATACAATAAAGGTTTGCACATATTATCTCTGTACCTTTATTTTCTTCCCCATGCTCCATTTCTGTTTTCAGGGATACACATGTTGCTCATGTTGTGTGAAAACATGTGTTACATGTTGCTAGATGTCTGCATCCTGGTCTTGTGTCAACCCCTCCTTATTTTGTGCAGGTTGACTTGGAGGTAATCGTGGCCAGTGTCTATTCGGATATTTGTTATGTAGTATAGCCTAAGTTACACTTCTTTCTTTCCTTGTCATCTTTCCTTGTATTCTTTTTCTCTTCCTTGCCAGACACTCTAATCTTTTAATCTTCGCAATAACTTCGTACTTTCCTCATGCGAACTAACTATACAAAGGTAGGGATGGCACTTTGACTTGTCAAATTAAAATTGGTCAATTGACCAAAAGTCGGTCAAATATATACAAAAAAAATGTTCGTATAGGTATATTGTGGCATGATACTTAAGACATTGTCTGCAACAAAGTGAGGCTAATCAATTAATATGATCAACGTTCAATGGTGATTATAGTTTCTGATGGAAATGAGTGAATTTACCAACACTTTGTGTGCTCACTGTCCAGACCAACCAGACCAACAACAGTGAACTGTTCAAATTCAACTTTGTAAGGAAGTGTTACAAAAGTTGATTTTGAAGAATGAGTGATGCCACATAAATAAGCACAAATATTACTTTGAAGAATAATTTGACCGGTCAAATATTACTTGGTAAATTGACAATATTTGACCGATCAAATATTACTTGGTCAATTGACCGGTTTGACAATATTTGATCAGTCCAATATTATAGAGTTTCGGGTAATTGGTAAGGGAATGTAGAAGGTCTGCTTAAAATGACTCAATCCCTGGCATTCAACCTCAGGAAAGCTATCAGTAAAAATTTCTGGCCGCAGGATTCGAACCCGTGACCTATCGAATGAGAGTCTCCCACGCTACCCATGAGCCACCTCTATCGACGACTCTATAAGCTTTGAGTTTATAAACCTAAAGCCATAAGGTTTTTATGTCCGGAATTTAAAATATTAAAAACTATAAGTTGTTGTCATATTATTTATACGGTTGGCCAGGTAGCCTAACAAAGAAAGCTGGTTCGAAAACAGCGGAATGTACGTCAGAACACATCGAGATAGTGAAGGAGGGGGAGGGGGGGGGGGAGATCAATATTAAAGACAAAACACTACCGAGTGCGCAGGGGCTAAACTCTGAAGATGCAAATCTTAGAGGGCGGTTTTATTCTCGTACAGTCCGCACACGAGGCATGCAACACTCGGGGCTCAGAGTCTGTCTGTCTGTCTGTCTGTCTGTCTGTCTGTCTGTCTGTCTGTCTGTCTGTCTGTCTGTCTGTCTGTCTGTCTGTCTGTCTGTCTGTCTGTCTGTCTGTAGTTGTCTGTCGTCGTCGTGTCGTCCGTCGCCTTCTTCGGTCTCCGACTCATGAGCCTCGCCTTCGCGTCTTCTGTTGGTCTGCTGCCTAGCGTCTGTCTTCTGTCCGGTGTAATTTAACTGTCGTCTGTTGTCGTCTGTCTGTCTGTCTGCGTTGGCTGTCGTCTGCTGCCTACATAGTCGTCTGTCTGTCTGTACGCGCTGTACTGTCGTCTGTCGGTCTGTCTGTATGTTGGTGCTGTGCTGCCTGCTGTCTGTCTGACAACTGCCTGTACTGTCTGTCTGTCGTGGGCTGTACTTCTGTCTGCAAGTCTGTCTGTTGCTGTCTGTCTGTTGTATGTCGTCGTCTACAGTCTGTCGCCGAGCTGTCTGTTGCTGCGTCTGCGGTGCCGCTGTCTGTCTGTCTGCTTCTGATCGCACTATTGCGGCCGATGGAGAAAGTCTGATCTATCAGGGTATAAGAACTCTACAATTAAGAGACTGCACCAGTGTCAGTGCAAGGAACGTGGTCATTGTTGCACTGTGTTGTGCGGGACGTAGAAAGCATGGAGAGGACGAGGCTTCTTGCCGGGGTCTTTGCCTAGAAGTATCAACCGTGAAAGTGGTTTTATTTTTAATTAATGTCACATTTTAAAATGTTAAATTTCGGATTATAATAAGTTTTTTATACGCACTTTGTGTATAACAAAAGCTTTAATCAATGGTGATTCATGGATGTTTGAGGAAAGCTATTACACGGACAAATACAAGGGCTTTTCAGTTATCCCTTGGACATATCTTTTCACAAACCCTAACCTACCAAACCGCCCATCGTATGTAACATGAAAAAAGGATCAAGAATCGTCTTGGGTTGGTTTTCACACCGTACTTTAAATTGTTATTTTTATTAACTTTGTGTTGTGTTTTGCAGCTTCTAAATGAAGACCTAATATGTATCGTCTCTAATGTGATTCCATGAAGAATAGCCAAGCATTCAATACACCCCACATGAGGAGACGGGCAGCTAATTTATCAATGTATACATCATAACATACTCTGCCAATCTCAGTCACACTCACGTATAACACTTTAAATAATTCAGTTAGCATGAAATATGAAGACACCAGCTATACAGCAGTTTTCGGTAAATTGATACTGAATAACAATTAATTTTGTTAGTATTTAGAAACTTAGAAACCAATTTTCTGAATGGTATACGGTTACGATTATGTTGAATTGTGCTGTGATATTTACTTATTTCTCTAACTAGGCCCTACTCTTCAATTAAGTTATAAAAACGTATTTACAAAGGAGGACAATAAAACTAGTACCGTAACATAAATGCACAGTCTGCAAATTTTATAAACTGCAAATTTTGAAAAATTATAATGACAATTTCTGATAAAATATTCTAAAAGTGTATTACAAAAAATGTTATATATAATGAATTCAAATGTACCGTATCAAGAGGAAAAAAGGAAATAAAAATTATATTATTTAGGCATAATATATTAACCTATTAGTATAATAAGTATTGGCCTGTTAAGATGTGTGTCTTCTGCAATACGAACCGAGCCGAGCGTCAAATCAGTCCTTATAAAACATAATAATAAAACCACTTGAGCTTGTTTTAAGATGTGATCAGTCATCAGACCGGCTGTACCACTCCGCGCCAAGCTCCGCAGCAAAGACAATGAGGCGAAACAACAATAATATCGCAGAGAAATAACAATATTCATTTGTTATAAGCTCGCGAGACCTGATGAAGGTCACAAGAACTATAAGCATGAGACGTGATGGAAATAACTAGGAAGATTTTTTTAAACGAAATAAGCGTAAAATTGCGATTTTCACGAGAAATAGTTTTTCGATTAAGCTAAAATTTCACACGAATATATTAATTCATAAAATTAAGGTTATGGGAAAAAAATCTTTACAATCGAATAAAGCATGTAGGTGTTATAAGTCGAAAAAATTTTAAAAATAGAAAAATATCGTGAAATTGCGATTTTTATAAGAAATAGTTTTTCGGTTGAGCTCAAAAACGTGGCAGTTCTAAGTTCAAAGATGTCGAAGGTCTCCAGAAAATGTCATCGCAATTGAAGTATCGGTTTAGCCGGATTCGTGTTAACAAACACACAAAAATACAAAAAAAGAAAGAAAAAAAAACATTCCGGATTTTTTTCTCAAATGGAATCTTTGCTTCGCTCGCTACGCTCATCCAATTAAAGGAATTAAAAATTGAGTGATGGCGAAGAGGAGGGGAAGGGGGGGGGGGGGTTAAAAAACTACACAGTTAAATTTATTTAATTTATGCGTTTTTGGATATGGATTTCGAGGATGGAATGAGAAATTTGGTTGACATTTCATATGACTGTCATTGTTCCTTTCTTCATATTATGTCTACTTATTTTATACTTGATTTGTAATTTGCTATTTGCAATTTCGTAAGTTGTTATTTTGCAAATTTTCCTGTTTGCTTATTTTCTATATTTTCTATTTTGCAGGCCCCTTTATCTTATTTTATTTTATAGTGGTTTGTCATTCACAAGTTCGTATGTTTTAAAATTCTGCTACTTGCTATTTTATATTTCCTACTTTGTACTTACTATTTGTCGCATTCTTACTTTGAATCACAATTATATAAATTTGCCAACAAACATTCTAAACTTTACCATTTCTTGTACACCCGAAAGGGTGTATCATTTGTAACATTGTAACACATATAATATGCATACGGGAAAAAATAACTGAACTGAACCGAACCAAGTTAAATAAATAATTGATACAAATTTAATAAAGAAATGAAATTCAATAATCGCGCCACTTCAATTTTACTCTACACCTTTCTATTAATTTTTAATTTCTCTTTCCTCGATAGCCCCCAAGTGGTCCCTAGGGAAGGGTAGGGTACAGGGATGCTCCAGGCGCCACCCCCCGCTCCATCAACCTCCCCCTGAGGGAGGGGGGGGACGTGTTAAAAGCTCTGACTCTTGCACGCTAGCTCATCTTGTCAGTAGAGACAGGGACGCATCATTAATCAACTGGACAGAGCATTAAAACACAGAAACACAGGTATCGACTTAATAAAGGAGGGATTAAACGGAGGGGGGGGGCGTTTTGTTTTGGGTTTCGGTGAGTGATCGAAATGTGTTTCGTGTAGGAGAGCGGATAGGGTCAATTTGCCCATCTCAGTTATTAGGGGAGAGTAAATTAATTGTTTAAACTTACAAGATTACGTCAAGTATTTTCTAAATAACTATAACTTTTTTTTAATGGCTTTAAAATGTGTTATTAATTTTTCTGTTTATTTACAATAAACCATCATAAAACATTACATAATCCTAATAGGGTACATTTTCGTATTTACATGAATTTTAAAAGTTTTTTAATGTTTTGCTATTTTATGAGTCGAGTTCAGTCCAGTCCAGTCCAGTCCAGTCCAGTCCAGTCCAGTCCAGTCCAGTCCAGTCCAGTCCAGTCCAGTCCAGTCCAGTCCAAGTTTCAGTCCAGTCCGTCAGTCCAGTCCAGTCCAGTCCAGTCCAGTCCAGTCCAGTCCAGTCCAGTCCAGTCCAGTCCAGTCCAGTCCAGTCCAGTCCAGTCCAGTCCAGTCCAGTTTAGTTTAGTTTATTTATATATCACAAACAGGTTGTCCCAATAACATGTGATTAAATACACCACAAAATATATCAAACAAACAATATAAACAGTTAACTTTCAGTTGACTCGCAAGCCCAAGCTTGCATACCAGACAATGGAGCATCATGAATCAACTGACCATGGCGCATAGAACACAGAGATATCGACTAAATAACGTTCGAGAATTAGACGGGGTATTCTTCAGAGGGGGAGTTTTGTTGTTGTTAGTGATTGAATCTTTGCTCAGGTGAAGAATCAAGTCTCTTGATTGGGTTTGGTGCTTTTATAAAAAAAAATGTGGGCTGAATGCAATACCTAAATAATGAAGTTTTTTTGTAAATTAGAAACTAGAAAACCAATATAAACAATTCGGAAACTTACTATATATTGAAAATAATCCAGGGGGTGGGGGGAAGTACCCCCCTGTCGCTTGGAGTGTTATAGCTCGTATAATGCGTAGATTCCTAAAATCTAAAATGTAGCCTCCTCACCCTCTCCTACGCAACATGATACCCTGATAGGCTAGGCCAGGATCTCTGACGCCGGCTGCTGTGCTATCACCGACACGTGATACTGGTGATGGATGATAAACACCATGTGAGAATATTGTGATGAGAGGCAGAGTCTGACAGCTCAACTATCGCCATAAGCTGAGCTGGGTTAAAAGGTATTCAACCTCCAAACTTAAAAAATATATTTTATTCAGACTAACTAATTTTAAAATTATATTGTAACTGAAAAAATATATTGGGTCATCCGTGATCAGAAAAAAAGTGGGCAAACTTGATATTTTAAGCTATGTCCCATCGGCAAAAATCTCACATAAGGAATAACATTGCGACGATCTTTATGCCCAGTGACCTTGGAAGAGTTTGGGTAAATACAATATTGGCCGTTATTGACGTACTCGACAGCCTTTTAATGTGGTATATTTCGTTTTGTAATTTGAACAAGTGGTCCGGTCAAAATATGCTTATTACCATTAAGGGGTGTGATTTTGGAATGCATATTTCTGTGTGTTTGAGTGTATATTTGTGCACTTTCAAGGCGCGATAATGTAAAGGCCATTTCTTGAATGTACGAGCTTAGCTATCGCTGTAGGCACAAACAATTAGCAGTAAAATCGATTTAAGAAATTCCACAAAACGTTAATCTTTTTTTAAATTTCGGGATCAAAAAAAACTTACAATTTTAAAGTGTAAAATCACAGTACAAGACATAATTTTTTAAACTGTTATTTAAGTGTGGGCATTATGCTTCAGATTTATGTGGTGAAATTGGAGGGTAATAGCAAACATTGCATGGAAAATATGTCAAGATGGTATGTATGATAAAAACACATTCTAACTATGAAATATACTTAAAAGTTCTAGCTGCTAAAGAATACAGAAAAAACATAAAGCGAATGTTTTTATATAAATTATAATAATTACAAAAGTAGAAGAAATCACAGAATTAGTAAAATAGGTCAACTACATTCTCTCATTTATGCCATCCACGTGGCATGGAAGCTTTAGTCGCAAATAGGAAAAAACCTTCTAGTAAGTAAAATCAAAATAAAAATAAATAAATAAATACAGCAACATAACATAAAGCAGTCACTACAGATCGTCATGCCTGGAAAATATCCCATAAAAACAAGTAACAAAAACTTCCAAGAAAATAACAAGCCAACTTTAAACTCTTTTCCGGGAATGTCGGGTTTGACGTGGCTTTAATTTCGCGGTCGCACGATCATAACTTCATGTTGTACATTGATCCATGAAACTTAGTTGTTTGGGAGCTAACTGAATAGAGATGGAGAAGGATGTGAATGAAACTTGGTTGTTTGGGAGCTAAACTAAATCAGGATGGGAGAAGGAGGATGTGATGAACTTGTTTGTTGGGAGCTAAACTGAATCGGATGGAGAAGATGTGAAATGAAAATTGGTTTGTGGAGCCTAAACTGAAAAAGGGATGGAGGAAGGAGTGAATGAAACTTGTTTGTGGGAGCTAAACTGAATAAGGATGGAGAAGGATGTGAATGAAACTTGGTTTGTTGGGAGGCTAAAACTGAATAAGGATGGAGACGGATGTGAATGAAACTTGGTTGTTGGGAGCTAAACTGAATAAGGATGGAGAAGGATGTGAATGAAAAGGTTGTTGGGAGCTTAACTGAATAAAGATGAAAGAAGATGTGAATGAAACTTGGTTGGTTGGGAGCTAAACTGAATCAGGATGGAGAAGGATGTGAAGAAACGTGGTGTTTTGGGAGCTAAATGAATAAGATGGGAAGGAATGTGAATGAAATTTGTGTTCTGCGGAGCTAAACTGAAATCAGGATGGAGAAGGATGTGAATGAAACCTGGTGTTTGGAGCTAAAACTGGAATCAGGGATGGAGAAGGATGTGAAGAATTGGTTGTTTGGGAGCTAAAAAACTGAAAAGATGGCGAAGGATGTGAATGAAACTTTGTTTGTAGGGAGCTAAACTGAATCAGGATGGAGAGGGGTGTGAAGAAACTTGGTTGTTTGGTGAGCTAAACTGAATCAGGATGGAGAAGGAGGTGAATGAACCTTGGTTGGTTGGGAGCTAAACTGAATCAGGATGGAGAAGGATGTGCAATGAAATTGTGTTTGTAGGGAGCTAAACTGAATTCAGGTATGGAGTAAGGGATGTGAATGAAACTGGTTGTTTTGGGAGCTCAACTGAATAAGCGGAGAAGGATGTGAATAGAAACTTGGTTGTTGGGAGCAAACTGAATCAGGATTGAGAAGGGTGTGAAAGAAACTTGGTTTTTGGGAGCTAAATGAATAAAAGGGTGGAGAAGGATTTTGAAGAAACTTGTGGTTGGGAGCTAATGAATTTTTGGGGATGTAATGAATTGGTTGTTTGGGAGTAAAGGAAAGTGGGAGGTGGAATTTAAATTGGGTTTTTGGGATAAATTCTAAAAAGGAGTGGTGAACTTGGTTTTTTTGGGGGCTAAAACTGAATAAGGATGGAGAAGGATGTGAAAGAAACTTGGGTTGTGTTGGGGGCTAAACTGAATCAGGATGGAGAAGGATGTGAATGAAACTTGGTTGTTTTGGGGGCTAAACGAATCAGGATGGAAAGGGTTTTGAATGGAACATTGGTTGTTGGAGCTAAACTGAATCAGGATGGAGAAGGATGTGAATGAAACTTGGTTGTTTGGGAGCTAAACTGAATAAGGGGTAGAAGGATGTGAAAAAAATTGGTTGTTTGGAGCAAACTGAATAAGGATGGAGAGGATGTGAAGAAACTTGGTTGGTTGGGACTAAACTTGGTTGGTTGGGAGCTAAACTGAATAAGGATGGAGAAGGATGTGAAATGAAACTTGGTTGGTTGGGAGCTGAACTGAATAAAGGGTGGAGAAGGATGTGAAAAGAACTTGGGTTGTTGGGAGCAAATGAATAAATGGGAAGGAGTGAATGAAACTTGGTTGTTGGGAAACTAAATGATAGTTTTGGGGAATATTTTTTTGTTTTAAAAATGGGAAATTTTTTGGTTGTTTTGGGGCTAAACTGAATAGGATGGAGAAGGATGTGAATGAAACTTGGTTTTTTGGGACAAAACTGAATAAAGGGTGGAGGGAAAATTTTGAATGAAACTGGTTTTTGGGGAGCTTAAAATGAATAAGGAGGAGAAGGATTTGGGAAAAACTTGGTTGTTGGAGCTAAACTGAATAAGGAGGAGAAGGATGTTTAATGAAACTTGGTTGTTGGGAGCTAAACTATAAAGGGTGGAAAAGATGTTGAATGAAAGGTGTTGGCTAAAACTAGTGGGGGATTAATGAACTTTGGGTTTCGGACTAAAATTAGGAGAGGGATGTGAATGAACTGGTTTTGGGGGCTAACTGAAAGTGGAGAAGGATGGAATAAAATTGCGTTTTGGGAGCAAAATGAATAAGATGGAGAAGGATGTTGAATGAAACTTTGGGTTTTTTGGAGCTAAATGAAAGGATGGAAATGGATGTGAAACTTGGTTGTTGGGAGCTAAATGAAAAATTGGGTGGATAAGAAATGGTGGGGGGATTTGGTTGTTTTGATTTTTGAAAATTGGTTTTTGGGAGTAAATAAAAAGATGGAGAAGGAGTGAATAAATGGGCTTGGGAGTCCTTTAGAAAGGGGAATAAAATTTTGGGCTTAAAAAGATTGTTGGGACGGATTGTGGGGACGGAAAGGTAGAACGGGGATAAACTTGGTGTTAAGAAAAAGAAATTTGGGGTGAAGGGGTGGAAAAATGGTCTGGTTGTGGAGGTTGAAACAAAATAAGAGGGGTTGGATATTGTAATCAGGAAAATTTTGGGGTTAAAACTGGTGATTTGGAAAAACATTGGTAAAATGAAGGGAAGAATAAATTTTTTTGGGCTAATAAAGGAAAAGAATAATTTTTAAAACAAAATGGAAAAGAAAATTTTTTTTGAAAAGTAAAATTATAAAAATTTTATACAAGGGAAAAAACAAATAGGGGAAAAATTGAAGCAAATTTAAAAAATTAAGGTGATAAAATGAAAAAGATTGAGGATTAACTTTTAGTGCAGATGAAATACTTGGTTTTTAAATGGAAAATGGAGGGAAAAGAATGAGGGTTTTGGTCATTTAAAGATGTTTTTTGTTTTTGAAATTAGTTTGTAATTGAACGAAGGGGAGAAAGTGACATAATAACTTAATTGAAAAATTAAGACATTTTTCGTACCATCGGGAACGGGGACCTTGTGGAGTTTATAAGGGGGTTCCCCTAATAGAAATAATTGAACATTAAACGGTTTTACCGGGTGGAGAGGTGAGACTTTTGGCTATTAATCGTTGAAATGATGTGTTGGTATAAAAAAAAAAAGGGTTTTAAATTTTGTGGGAAAAAATAAAAAATGAAAATTTTTTTTTTGGGGGGGTAAAAAAGTAAAAAAAAAAATTTAAAAAAAAAAAAATAGGGTTTTTTTTCAAAGGTTTTTTGGGAAAAAATTTTTTTTTTTTTTTTAAAAATTTAAAATTTTCATTTTTAAAAAAATTTTAAAATTTTTTAAAAAAGTTTTTTTCCCCAAAGTTTAAATTGGTGGGGCCAAAAATACATTCTAAGGTTGTTCCGAATAAGACAATTGTTGATTCTGGTTCGGACCTCGGGTGAAATCGTGTCCAGCTTGATTGATCGGTGTTTCCTACTTAAATATGCCAGTCAAGTTGGTCATTCTTCGCTAGTCGATGGTGTCGGCGCCTACAGAGTTGGCTTGGTCGGCTACCACTGAAAATCAGTTAGCGTGACTGTAAGGGTATAGACACTATTTTTTTGTATGGGTTCTAATGAATATGTTATGTTATGAACAAGTACTAAAATTAAAATTATACAACAATACAATAAGAAAAACTTGAAAAGCAAAAGTATAAATATAAAAATAACGACTGAAAAAACAAAATAAAGGAAAAATGAACTGGGGTTTAAAAACAAAACTGGTGCAAATGTGATAAGAGTGATAAAAGAGTAATTTTGCATTTATTTGATAACTTTACTTTAGTTTCTCTCCATTGTAAATTAGTTTTTATAAGTGATCGGATTGATTGGACATTATTTCTAAACGTCTCATACCATTATGATCTTTGGCTATACAAAACAATGAGTGGTGATATATTAGGATGAAGTATGAACAGAAGGGAGGAGGGGAAACCCGGTACCGGCACGTAGCCTACTCCTTTCGAAAAGTACCAAGGGGACCAACGGTTTAACGTCCCATCCGAAAGGACGGTGTAACCTTGACAGTCATATAGGTTCCTCCACTAACCCGGACTGCCGAGCAGACGTCAAGGAGAACGAAGCCGTTACACTAGCTCTCGAACCCTCCGTCTGCTCTAACCAGCGGTATTCGCGAGTATCAGGGCAGTGCGGTCACCCACTCTACCCCTGACCACGACCGAGGTTGCTTAACTTCGGTGATCGAGTGGGAAACGACCTCGGCTAAACGTGAATAGGATAGACGTTAAATAAATAAATATAAATCGTAAGTATTCGTTTTATCGTACGACGTGACACGCACGACGGATGGTCGTACAGAAAAGTGATGGTTATGTGGGAGCTTCTCTCCCATATAACAAATGTACTAGGCCACTCTTGCGCGAACGCTTTTCCAGTAGCGTTGATGGATGAGCTTTTATGGTTGATGAAGCGTTGCCCTAAAAGTGCGATTATTATGATTAATTTTTCTTCCATTTCCCTCGAAATCATAACATTCATATTAACGTTCCATGATTTGAAGGTTCCAATAAAGTTCTATCAAGATCGGAGTGGCCGATTGC
This sequence comes from Sweltsa coloradensis, assembly GCA_024449915.1. Lineage (NCBI taxonomy): Eukaryota > Metazoa > Arthropoda > Insecta > Plecoptera > Chloroperlidae > Sweltsa > Sweltsa coloradensis. The sequence continues at coordinate 193,012 of JAMZAV010000957.1, forward strand.
CCGGTCGCGGGCCAAATATCACGAAAAATATCGCATTAAAAATGAAAAAAATCGTTGTTAATGAACGAATGAAAAATTTAAAAAAAAAATTAAATTAAAAAAAAAATTAAATGATTTAAAAAAATTAAAATTAAAATTAAAAAAATTAATGAACGTTAAAAACGATATTAATGAGAAATTTTTCTTCGATTGCAAACTCAAAAATTTAGCAGTACTAAGTTCAGAGTTTTTAAAGATCCCCTGATAATTTCATCAAGTTCGCATATGCCGTTTGCCCGGTAGAGAGCGAACAAACAGACAAAAAAAACACCCGAGCTATTTTTCTAAGGGTCAAGTGATGAAATTACAGTCTTTGCTTCGCTCATCCAGTTGAAGAAGAATATTGTAAGTTGAACCCGTAAGAAACGTGAACATTAAAACCCGCCAATTAAACCGCCGCCCTACAAATCACCCGCAGTCGTTCCGTGTTAAGTGTCTGTATTTCCTAGATTATTACACTTTTGACAACTTTAACTAGTTCAGCAAAGTTTTTCCTTGGCGCATTTCTTTGTAGTTAAACATGTAAATAATTAGTGGAAAGTTTGCGCCGTAAAGACTCAAACTACACGAGGCTCTGGTTGGACGCGGCACAGCGGTGGCGCACGAGAGCCGAGGATTAAGAATATGCTCGACAAATAAATAAATAAGAAATAAATACATAATTAAAGGGGCTATTACCCCCAACAATTATTTTTTACCACATAAACTATAGTATAATACCACACTAAAATTACCGATTAAAAAATTATATCTTGCAACTGTGATTTTTGTGTGTTATTTTTAATTTTTTGATCCAGAATTTTGCGAAAATTTGCGTTTTGGGAAATTTCTTAAATCGGATTTAACCTGCATTTTTTTGTTTAATATAAATACTAGAGCATAGTACCAATCTAAAATAGCCCTTTATAACATTGTGCCTTGAAACTGTGCACAAATATACACTCAAACAAGCAAAAATATGCATTCCAAAATCACACCCCATCTTGGTAATTAGCATATTTTGACCGAACCACTTGCCCAAATTACAAAACAAAATATACAGGATTTACAGAAAGGGTTATCGCATACGTCAATAATGGGCAATATTTTCTTGGATCAAAATCCTCCAAGGTCACGGGGTATAAAGATCGTCCCCATGTTATTTCTTATGGGAGATTTTTGCCGATGGGACCTAGCTTAAAAAATAGCAAGTTTGACAATTTTTTTTCCGGACATGGTGGACCCAAAATTTTTCTGTTCATTTCTAAATTCATAGCTAGTTTGCCTGAATGAAATATATTTTTTGAGTTTAGCGGGTGAATACCCCTTTAAGAATATACACTACAAATAAATAAACAAGAATTAAATAAATATTAAGTATGAGTTCGAGTAACGAAATAGAGGCATGCCTATTCAATGGACCTAGCATTCCAGGACTAAAAATAGGAAATTTCTTGGCCATCCCAACCAAAATGGTTACCTACACATATTTCTTTACTGTACTATGTGAAAGTTAAAAGTTTTTGTAATGATCCCGAATTTATATTTTTATTTACATTTTGTTATAAGTAGTTGTAAACAATTAATATTATGCTCAATAAAGTATTATTATTATAATTATTATTTTGGAAATTTCTTATTTTCCCAACTCAGCTTTAGGGCAAAACAATGTCTGGAACTCAAACATTAACATTATTCCCTCAGAAAGTTTGAAAACCATGACCCGGCACCTCCACCATCACAGTAAGAGCGATCATGTATCGAACCTAATCATTATTAGGCCGGCTTAGATTTATGTTGATGGTGTAAAACGACTTCAGTGCAGGGTGTTTCCGATTTAAATCAAATTTATTTTTTCTTCATTTTGGGCAACAAATACAAGAGTACTTAGTGATTAAGGCAAGCATTTCCTTTAAAAAAAGATTAGATTTTCTGAAACGCTTGGAAAGTATTTTAATCCGCAAACCAATGTGACAAGTTTTTAAACAATGATGATTTTTTTCTCGATTTGGATAGTCGGGAAACAGTCCCGTAGGTGAATTGTTAATATTTAACACAATCCAGAAATTAAAAAATACCCCGATCGGGATGGATTTTAATAATTTCTGGATTGTCTTAAATAATGATAATTATTGTTGATTTAAATCAATAAAAATCTGATGAAACAAATCATTTTTATTATAATTGTAATTTATCGAATAAATTACACACTTTGCTTCCGTGTAAAACGTTGTTGAATATGCATATTAAGCTGTTGCTTATATACGCTAAATAAATAAAGTGCTTACCCAACCCGGTACCTCCACCAAAATTATCAAAACATGTCGATTTATTTTATTTGTTATTCTTTTTCGACGCTCTGTTGATTAAGTAGCTTCGCTTCCTCCTATGGGTCCGTATACCTGCTCTTCTTTAACAATAGGCCTATACTTAGCACAAAATATAATAGTACAAACTCTCATGAAACCAGTCCTTGCTGAAGGTCCAGGGTTCGAATCCAGCTAAATGCAGATGAATTTTAAATTCTGATGGAAGACTCAGTATATCAATTCTTGGAATGTTTAAACGGTGACTTTGGAACCGTCCTTTAATTTTGTTACCAAAATTGTTGTGTTTTAATGCATTGTTGTTGTAATATGAGTGACCATTTCAAATATTTACTTAACTGTTAGTTCATTGTTGTGTCTGCATCTATGTAATTAGATTTATTTAGTTGTCCTCTTCCAGTTTTTTAACTGAATAGGATAGACGTTAAATAAATAAATAATAAAAAAAGAGGTACATAATAAATTCTTAGGTTGTTCCGAATTATCGAATAATAATCGTGTCCACCCACCAGTTTGGTCCGTACTTCACATTCAGTACTAGTCTCTCTTTGGCCATTGAACGCTCGTCGATGGTGTCAGCGCCTACAGGGTTAGCTTGGTCGGTTTTAAATGTTATGTCCCACACTGAAATCAGTTGTGATCTGGGTGGGTAGACTTTAAACAAGATTTTTTTTTTTTTTTATATATATATATTGTTGGAAAGGATGGATATAGTAGTGTTGTAGTAAGGCTATTCCAGAGCACTCTTACTGATTTTTTGAAAGTCAACGGAATATTAAGTTGGTTGGATGAAGGACGAACTTGAATGTTTTAAAACTTTTTTTGACGGGACAAAAGCTCCATTTTGGCCATTATATGCAAATTTTGGCTCAATAAGAAAATGAGAGTTCTAGGTGCAATACTTAATTTTAACCTTTGATTTTTTTTCTAACACACCTTTGTCTCTGGATTGAGTACAAGGGAAAATAATTTTATGAAAATAACGTTTGATGCACGATTTGTTTCGTCCTCCGGTTCAAAACTCTTAATTTTGCCATGTGAAAATCACACATTGAACATTATTTCATAAAATTATTTTCCCTTGTACTCAGTCAATTAGACAAAGGTGTGTTGAAACAAAATTTAAAAAAAAAAACTCAAAATTAAATATTGCACCTAGAACTTCCAATTTTTATTGACCCAAAATTTGCATATAATGGCCAAAATGGAGCTTTTGTCCCATAAAAAATCTTTTTTATTCAAGTTCTTCTTTCAACTTATGCAGTCATTTTCTTTTGACTTTCAAAACATCGGTACGAGTTCCCTGGAATAGCCTCGTGTAAGTTCGGCTCTGGTTGCGTGACAGTGATTGTTGTTACAAGTGTGTTGGCCACGCCCCCTTGAGTAACCTCGCCTCTGATTGGCTGACGGCGAGCACGCGCACAACAATAACAATATCGACCAAATAAAGACAACCCTGTAATACAAGAGAAATGCAACAACCGTTTTGATTTCAAGGTGGCTCATTCTAATATTGTGCATTACGTTATACAGATCGTAGTCAGCGATAGGTTAAATAATGATAAGTCTGAACCGGCACCTCCACCATCCACCCATTTTTCTTTATTTTGTATTTTTATGGTCGTTTTTCCAATTTGTAATTTTGACTTGTGGGAATATACAGTAAATTAACAAAGTTTGGGCGTTTAGAATCACATCACCAGGATAAAGCCAAGAATCTATTCAAAGGTTGCGTCTGTACTTTCCGAATGTACCCTTTGCATCGAGCAAGATTATTTAGCTGTGATGCCGATTCTCTCTCAGTGGGTAGACTCTTAACAACGAATGATTTGTTAACTTTATTTAGGCCCTATCAATATTATATTTTTGCATTCATATAATAAGTGTGTTATTATTATTATTATTATTATTATTATTATTATTATTATTATTATTATTATTATTATTATTATTATTATTATTATTATTATTATTGATTCATAGCAGTTGTCGAAAAAGTTTGCCCCGACTGAGGTTTACTTTTTCGACAACTTTTTCCGACAACTGCTATGAATCAATAACTATGTCCTTAAAGCGGGCTTATGCTTAAAAACCATATATTCATTATTATTATTATTATTATTATTATTATTTATTTTCAACATGATTGAATTACAGTAATACAAGCACATTGCTGGTGGCAAGAGTAGAGCAAGGCCCCATAACAACATGTGCCTTACCACCATGTTGTATAGTAAATAATTTTTTTAACCATTGTTTAGTACGTTTTTTTTTAAATATTACCTATACCTAGATACTGATATACAGATACTCTAGTTAAAATGTATCTAGATCCAGATACAAAATCCCATTTTAAACTTAAACAAGTCAAAGTTACAAGATACATTTTGTTTCTTTGTGACTTGGTGTTGTATTTTAATAGTATAAATTTAAGAATGAAAAGGCAAATTACGGAACAATAAGCAAATACCTTACTAATTTTTAGTTTGAGATGGTATTGGAAAAGTAGGCCTATATTTTACCTCAAAATCGTAGACACTTCAAAATAAAATACCTATACACAATGGACAAACATGTAAAGGTTTGTATTTTCGAACGTATCCAGGTATAGGTAATCCCATCATAAACTTGTATAAAGACAGTCAAGACTTACGCACTCAAAACATTAATATCTAAACGAAGGGCCAAGCTTCTTTCCTTTTACATTTGAGTGTACTCTCCACACATAATAAACTATGTCCCTTGCAAAGCTTGGCAATATTTTATTTCCGACTCTTCATGCAAAGCTTTGCACGGATGACTCACTTGGCGTAGATCATTTTACACACAAATGTGGAAGAGTTAGAAGCTTGACCCTTCGTTTAGATCTAAATGCTTTTGAGTGCGTAAGGCTTGTATGTCTTTTCACAAGTTTTTGTATGAGTTGGATCGCAAGTTCCATTGCAAAATGTATTTGTTAATATCATACTTAAAGGGGCTAATACCCCCCAAAAAAAAATTTTTCACCACATAATCTATTGCACAATACTACAATAAAATGACAGTTTAAAAAATTAAATCTCGTGACTATGATTATAAACGAATTTTTCACATTTTCACCGTGAAATATGCGTCTTTTTTGTTCTACATAGATACGAGACAAGAGCATCATAACAATCTAAAATGGCCCTTTACAACATCATTTATAACATCGATAAGGTTTCACTAGCCTTAATCCCGCCATAATATAAATACCTAAAGCAATCAATGTGTGTGTGTGTGGCTCGTTGGTCTTGTTGTGTGGCTCGTTGGTCTTGTGGTTAGCGTATCTGCTTCCAATGCAGAAGGTCCAGGGTTCGATTCCCGTTAAAGTCAGAAGTTTTTTAACTTCTGATATGGACTTCAGTCCATCAGTTCTTGTCTGTTGTCAGTTTCTAAACGGTGACTTTGGAGCCGTCCTAGCAACGAAGCACATAATAAATTTCAGAGTTGTTCTGAATCGGCCTTGTTGATTCTGGCGTTGATTCGCGGGTGTTCGCACTGTCCATACCACTGATTGCTATATTTCCTATTAAATATCGATCTTTGGTTGGTTATCGCTCACTCGTCGATTGCGTCGGGGCCTGCAGGGTTGGCTTGGTCGCTTTGATTTAAAGTCCCCCACTGAAAATCAGTTCTATAACTGAGTGGGTAGACTCTAAATAAAAATGTATTTATTTATTTATTAAATCAATCTTGAAACTGTGCACAAATATACTCTCAAACCAGCAAAAATATGCATTCCAAAATCACACCCCTTCTTCGTAATCAGCATATTTTGACCGAAGCACTTGCCCAAATTACAAAACAAAATAAAGAAAATTTACATAAATGGCTGTCGAGTACGCCAATAACGGCCAATATTTTTTTGGATCAAAATCGTACAAGATCACGGGGCATAAAGATCGTCCCCATGTTATTTATTATGGGATATTTTTGACAATGGGACCTAGCTCGAAAAATACCAAGTTTGATATGTTTTTGGGAGGGTCATGATGGACTTATTATTTATCTGTTAATGTCTAAATTCATAACTGTTAGCCGGGATGAAATATATTTTTGAGTTTAGCGGTTAAATACCCCTTTAATAAGTATATATTTTTCTTTTCTTTTCACCGGGAGGCTTAGGCCGATGTACAGCTTTTACTTTTTTTCGCAAGATTTTGTATGAGTTGGATCTCACGTTCCATTGCAAAATGTATTCGTTAATATCATATCAATCGTGTAATAGGTGAACAGAACTAGAATAACCGTTTATTCCCCGTTGCAATAAAATGTTTTCTTCCCCGATATCGTATATTATAAAGCTGCACCTTGCTGTTTCTCACGGCCTCATCACCCCTGGCCTCTGGGCGGATATGGAGATAGGGCTATTACAGATAGGGCTATTACAGAATACAGACGGGGCAGGTGGCGAGGAGGGAATTAGGCATATTTCCTGCATGTGCGCCCACCGCGCAGTATATGGACAGGGGGGGGGCAATTATGTATTACCTACCCTTTATACTAGACCACCGGTACACGTGCCGAGTAGTTTATATAGTGATAGGGAGGGTAATGAAAGATTGCGCAGTGACCAGTGTACTTTGTTTTTTAATTGTTATTTTCGTTTTAGAGTAAGAACTGTTGATTGGATGAGCGTAGCGAGCGAAGCGAAGATTCCATTTCACTACACTGGAGAAAAAAATCCGGAATGTTTTTTTTTTTTTTTTTCTTCTTTCTTTCTTTCTGTATTTTTGGCTGTTTGTTAACACGATTCCGGCTAAACCAATACTCCAATTGCGATGAAATTTTATGGGGGCCTTCGAAATCTCTGAACTTAGAACTGCCACGTTTTTGAGCGCAATCGAAAAATTATTTTAAATGGAAATCGCAAATTTACGATTTTTTTCGATTTTTAAAAAATTTCTTCGACTTATAACATCTACATGCTTAATCCGATTTTAATGATTTTTTTACAGAACCTTAATTTTATGAATTAAGATATTCGTGTGAAATTTGAGAACAATCGAAAAATTATTTCTCATGAAAATCGAAATTTTACGGGTTTTTTCTTTTTTTAACAATTCTTTCACTTATAACACCTACATGCTTTATCCTATTGTAATGATTTTTTTACAGAACCTTATTTTATGAATTATTATATTCGTGTAAAATTTGAGCGCAATCGAATAATTATTTGTTATGAAAATAGCAATTTTACGATTTTTTTCTTTTTTTAAAATTGTGATTAAGAAAAAATAAAAGAATAAAGTTAATTTTTTATTTAATTTAATTTAATTTAAAAAAATCGACTTAGTAATAATTTTTCACAAAACAACAGAAAATCTGCATAACACATGGCAGGTCAATGCACCAATTACGCTCATCCAACAACGCGGCGGGACTTAAGCGTTTTCCTAGTAAAAAATTTAAATAAATCGATTCAAAACAACGTTTCGTTTCCGAAAGTTTTAAATTTATTTATTAAAGAGTTGTAATTTAGTTATTTCATTAATTATTCAACGTTTATCATATTCAGTTATAAAAACTGATATACAATTTACAAGGGAGGACAACTAAATATAACTAATTGGAGACACAATACGAACTGTAGTGAGGAAAAGATAGCTAAATTGTTTATGATTTTGTGATTTTTATAATATTTTAGTTTTATAGTTAAGAGCTCATAGTAAATTTATAAAAACTTTCGTTCCCGAAACGTTTTGAATTGATTTATTGAAGAATTTTTATATATTTATTTATTTATCCAACATCTATTAATCTGATTTAAATATGAGGACAACAAAATAACACTTTTTGCTTAAATGCAGACACAATTATATGAACCGTAGTTATGAAAACTTTGCTAAAATGGTTGTTCGATATAATAATTTAAATAATAATACATAATTGATTCGTCACATAAAACGTGGATAATGAAGCTAACTGAGCCAAATACGCCGGAAGGCTTTGCATTATAGGCGAAATATTGTGACTGCGCGAGGGATTGAGCCAAATAAAATAAGAATCAAGTTCCACGTCACGTTATCATCACGTAACATTTGAAAGATAATTGGATGTACATTAATAATTGTAAAATATTTTAATATAAAGTAATTTATTCATACTTCAAAACACGCAAAGTTAGGATAATATAAATGCTGAAATTATAAGAACAATTAGGTTAGGCATACAATGAAAATACAATTTAAATTTTATGACTTTATTTATTTATTTAACTAGACATTCTAAAACGTTTTTTTTATAAGATATCGCAAATAAAATTATCGCAATACAATAATTTATTAAGGATTATTTAATCTTAAAATGGTATTTCATTTTGCACAAATTATAATTAGAGGTGCGTGTATATAGCATTTTCAAGTGTCGTTTTATAGAGTTTTGTAGCATCTATTTTTGGCCACTTTTAAAACCTTGTGTAAGAAGTTTTTTTCATATTTTTATTTTGAAATTATGTCATCAAGGTTGAATTAATTTCAACTGAACAAAAATGTATGTAAACAAATTACTATTACTATGTAGAATTTGATAAAATAGGAGTCAAAAACCATAGTTTTTTAAGTGAAAACATAGTGCTTTGTAGCATCTATTCACAAAACGCTATTTTCACGTACTTATAATTATAATTAAAGTAATTCAAGTGACTTCACAATGAAGTGTATCATAGAGTCCCGCGAACCAGTGGTTCAACCGAATAATCTTACTCTCCTCGCTCAGCCAGTACCGTTGCAGAGTGCAAACCTCTCTCCTACCTCGTTCGAGCAGGAACCATCACCTTCAGAGGTTGATTAATTAAATTCGTTATGATAATTAATTTCTACTTATGAGTAATTGTTTTGCCATAGCTGGATTGGGGAGGTGGCCATTCAGACAAACCAATGTTTAGTTAGACAATCAACCAACATTTGCGTTACAAATTTTTAAAGTATTGGTCTTGTAGCCATGTTGTTAAGTCAAAATAAAAACAAGTACACTAAATCGTGTGCCGACCGACTTTTAGTAATTCATATTTATATAGTTATAATTTTTTGTGGGAAGCCTGCCCAGGGTGCAATATGCCCCTTTTTAGGTATCTTACTAGGTAGGCCTATGTTGCGGAAAGGACAATTGTGAAGGGATGTAACATAACACATTAATTATCTTGGTTGATTCAACTGAAAAAATATGTATTGCATGCATCAAGCATACCACGCTGTTCGACAGATTGTATTGTATTGAAAAAAAATAACAAATTATTTATCTAATTAAAACTATAATAATTTTACTGCCAAGTAGTTTACTAAATTTCTTAGTTCAAATCAAATATACAAAAACTGTTGCAGAAACCGAAAAGTTCTAATCAATAAATTCGTATTTAGTGTTCAAAAATGATTTCCGGTGTAGGAGATTAAATTTAAAGTAGACCAAGCCAACCCAGTAGGCGCCGACACCATCGACGAGCGAACAATGACCGACTATCTCTCCTGGATCTATCACTTTAGCATTAAACGTTACGTGCAGTGATGCATGTAAACTACGCGTGCATCTGTCACCCCCACCTGCGAGACGAGGGGGGGTGTAGGGGGGTGGGAGGGGGGGGGATGATTGTCTCCGTGTCCGAGTCACTGTTACCCGTGTGATCCGCACACAGATAGGGGTATGGTTGTCAACAGACTGCCCGTGACACCCCCCCCCCCACTCACTATATGAGGGGTGCAACGCTTAGCCACCGACGAATTTGTACTTATTTATTTAACCAATCAACAACAGAGCTGGCACCTCAACTATGATGCAGGCATTGGATTATTAATTAAACACTATAACAAACTGAGGTGGCTGAAGACAAAAATTATTAAGCGGGGACTGCTCCCAACTGAAATCTGTGTGCCCTTCTAGTTCGAGTCAAAGATGTTGTGAAAGATGGAGGGTAGGGTATATCCAACGTCTTTGCTCCCATAGTTCCAGAAATTTTTTCGATTCTTAAGAGTGTGATTGGAATGTTTTGACGTGTTTTTTTTATAATAACTTTATAAACAATGTATGAAAAAATAACAAAATAAGAAAAATACTAAATATATTAAAATTTATATGATATCTCAATAAATATCTCATGCCCCTCTCGCCCCCCGTAGTTCGCCACTGACGCCCAGTCTAATCAACATGGCCGATTCTGCCGCAGTATTTGTAAAACACGGAACAACACTTTGCTTGTCTCTAAACCGTTCAGCTTTGGGTCTCAACAAAATGATTTATTTATTTTTTTATTATTTATTTATTTATTTATTTATTTATTTATTTATTTATTTATTTATTTATTTATTTATTTAACGTCTATCTTATTCAGTTGAAAAACAAAACACGACAACGAAATGAATCTTATTACATAGATGCAGACACAACAATGAACTACAGTAAAGTAACTAGGAAAACGCTCAGTTGGACGCGTTGTTGAGCGAGCACCTGTACGTGCAACATGACCCGAGTACGACATTCCCATAAGGCCCACCACACAGTGTAGGCCTAACTGGATATTGACATTGTACACTATATACTATTCCAACATCTTTGCATTGTACTAATTCACGTCATGCCATCTAAAGTGTATCTTTGTATCTTCACTGCCTCCTTCATTTTTTAACATCATTTTTCGAATTATGATTACCAATAAGTCTTTAAGGTCTTGACCGATTTAGCTGAAAATTTGGAAAATAGGAGAGAATGTTGTACTTATTGACCCTGCAAAATTTCATAACGATCGGAACATTTTTTTTTATTTTTTTATTTTTTTATTTTATTTTTTATTTTTTATAACCAATGATTGGATTTTGTTCAAAAACTATACAGCAACCCGCCTAGGTGGTATGTACACGTGTAAAAAATTTCAGGTCGATCAGAGAAACGGTGCGACCTGTATCGAAGCAGTAACAGAAAAAAAAAAAAAAAAAAAAAAAAAAAAAACAGACATTCGAGCCATAAGAGTCAAGTGGAGACGCTCGCTACGCTCGCTCAAAAATAGTAATAATTATTACAACAAACAATGAATTCAAACACAACAATTTTGGTAGGCCCTAACAAATAAAAATGGTATTAAATGCAATTTATTAATTAATCAAAAAGGGTGGGGGAAAAGAAAAGAAAAGAAAAGAAAAGAAAAAAAAAGAAAAGAAAAAGAAAAGAAAAGAAAAGAAAAAAAAAGAAAAAAAGAAAGAAAAAAGAAAAAAAAAGAAGAAAAAAGAATAACAAAAGAAAAAACTGATTTATTAGATGATTCCACTCAAACGAATATGAGGTTTGCCAAAAATCAGGAACAGCAAATTGGGGAGTAATCAAACTTTGACGGAAGAAACCACCGAACGCGAATCTTCATTCTTGTGTTTGACATTCGGTTTGAGTTCTGTCCTATAACTTATATGCTAGACTCGCCAGTCTACACAGGCGCGACCTAGATCACGGTTTAATCAACCCGAGTTGTTATGACAACAGACCTATTGTGCGTGGAGAAGTTTGTGATAACACCTTTAGGGGGGGGAGGTACACCCCCTCCCTATCCCCCCTCCCCTCACATAGAGACTGAAGCCTTGGTCGCGTGCGTGAATCAACAGTAAGATACAGTATCCAATCAGACTTTCTTACTTAGAAGAGGTTTAATGATTAATGATAATTGCGGAAATTAAATTTATGTTGGTCTTGAATAAATTGATCTGTCAGTAGCGAATTCAGAAATCAGTTGAACTACAAGTAGTACATAGAAATCTCTGGTCAAAATGATTCACTCGTGTCCCAATGGTTGACGGGCCCTTACCAAATTATTAAACTTTTTTCATATCGTATAATTGATTCGTTTTAATCAATATCACTTTAATAATGAAAATATAAAAATAAAATATGTTATAACAATTGTTGTCTTACTATTGTTGTTGAAATATAACAAAATTTCATATTTTGTTGAATAACATTTCATTATTTTCTCTGCATTTATGTTATTAATTGTCCTCCTTTGAAAATCATATTCTGTATCGTTTCTCCAGTGCGATTACATACACGTTTACAATCACATTCACATTCACATTCACACTCTCACTCATTTTTTATTACATTTATGTGTGTTATCTAGACCTATGTGGTCTCTGTGTTTCTTATATTGGGTTTTTAGCCTAGGCCTTATATTATAATGTGTTTTGTAATTGCGATTATTGTGTGTATTGTCCTGGTGGTAAAACACTTTTGTGTTATGGGGCTAAGCTGCTGCACCAGCAATGTAACCGTCATGTCATGTCATGTCATGTTGGAATAAATCAATAAAACAATAAATGAGTTTATAAAGAAAGAATCTATGTATTCCTTGAAATGTATAGCGCATGTCCATCTACCCTGCACACTAGAATATCCCTCCCCCCCCCCCCTCCCTCTCGAGACAACATAATGTCAACCACCCCCCACCCCCACCCCCCTCCTGATTTACGAGTTACCTTGAGTGAGGCGAAATCACGAATCTTCTTATCTTGTGGTTTTGTCAATAGAAGGAAAATGAAAAAAAGCAATTCAAGAATATAGGGGACTATATTGCTTCGGGGACAAACTGCTGTATAGCACGCGGCCTAAGACGTCAGCAGGGTAAACTGCGATCTTTGTAGTAGGGTCGGGTATAGCAGGGTAAACTGCGTTCCTTGTAGTAGTATAGTAGTAGTAGGGTCGGGTAGCAGGGTAAACTGCGTTCCTTGCAGTAGGGTCGGGTAGCAGGGTAAACTGTGTTCCTTGTAGTAGGGTCGGGGTATAGCAGGGTAAACTGCGTTCCTTGTAGTAGTATAGTAGTAGTAGGGTCGGGTAGCAGGGTAAACTGCGTTCCTTGCAGTAGTATAGAAGTAGTAGGGTAAACTGCGTTCCTTGTAGTAGTATAGAAGTAGTAGGGTAAACTGCGTTCCTTGTAGTAGGGTCGGCCACAATTTCGTGGCAAGATTTTGTGAACTGACAATAAAACTGAAACACTCTTCACAATTTTATAAATTATATCGACGATACAACGCTAAAACCGAGTAAAAAAAACACAATTTGCAATGTTATTTTTTTTAATCTGTGGCTTAGCGCCCCACAGCCCAGTGCAATTTATACGGCGTGCATGGATGTGAGAATATTGCAAACCTGATTAGTCAGGAAAAATAGACAATAACAATTCAAATTGAATTTGTATGAGAGAAAGTTATTCTTGAAAATGTATGAAGAGCCCACATAATGAGAGTCAATTATTTTCTACCCAATGTATGAGTTACAAGCACGCTCGTTACTGTGGGGAATCATCGGTTAAGTCTAAAAATAATGGGGAAACGTATTTAACCAAGGGTGTGTTATATATTTTTATATTAAAAAAATAAATAATCATGATTTTTTCGATCTAAATCAGATTTTTATTGATTTAAATCAATAATATCAGTGTTTCAAAACTTGTCAAGTTGGTGTGCGGATCAAATACTTTCACAAGCGTTTCCGAAAATATAGTTCAAAAATTAATTTTAAGGAAAACTTTGCCTGAAATCAGTTAGAACTGATGTGTTTGTTGCTCAAAATGAAGAGAAAGTGCATTTGATTCAAATCAATTATTTAAATCATTTAATTTAAACTAGGAAAACGCTTAAGTCCCGCCGCGTTGATGGATGAGCGTTTTTTTTTTGTAAGTTTTTTGTTTGCGTTTTTGCGTTTGTTTGCACTTTTCCTTTGCAAGTGCTTTTTGAATGGATTGTAGGTGATTGTTGTCAAGTTTCTATTGTTACTTGTTAATTGGTATTATAAACCTCAATAAACTCATATTAAAACCTTTATTTCTGTGAATTCTGGCTAACTTTTTAACATTTTCTTTCAAAAGGTACTACATCACCATAACCTTAATTTCCATGTGAAATATGAACGTTGTAGCCCTGCCCGTTTGGTCAGAATCGGACCAAATGTCACGAAAATATCGCACTCAAAATCGAAAAAATTCGTAAAAGTAATATATTTACGAGATATATTTTTTCGATTGTACCCAAAAACGATACACCTCTAAGTTCAGAGAAAACGAAGGTCCCCTCCAATTTTCATCAAGATCGCATATACCGTTTGCCCGGAATCGAGCGAACAAACAGACAGAAAAAAAAACACCCGAGCTAAATTTTTTGGGGGGTCAGTGAAATTGAAGTCTTCGCTTCACTCGCTACGCTCATCCAATCATAAACACCCTGATTTAACCACGATATGCTCTAAGTAATACGCAAGTGACAGTGCAGCCCCAACCATAGCCGACATGTTTGGTGTATTCGGCACCACGAAATAAAAAACTAAAACTGAATTCCTAGATAAGAGAACAATGTGAAATTAATTTCATAACGATCATAAATTTAGCAACTATAACTACCTTGAACAAAATGTTCCCACTCTTAGAAAGAACCTTCCCCCAGGTCCCCCATTGTAGTTGTAGGCCCTACTAAATCATATACTTTACTCATGAAATAGCGTACGCCCACAAATACATTTTTGATGACACCACTGCACAGTGCACACCTGATGATAAGTTGTAAAGCCACCACTGCCAGACCCGCACTAGTTGTGGGCGGGGGGGGGGGGGGGCAGACTCCCCTTGCACCAGGATACACATAGGCTATGTTTGTGGTTACGAAGATGTTCGCTCCCCTAAGAAACAAGAGCTCGTTACGCCACTGTGTAATGCACAATATTATTTTGGATATAAACCGAAACGTAACAGTGGCGGTTCTTGCGTAAAACGTATAACTCATTAATTAAATTTAAACAAAACTATTGTTTTCTATGCTTCGCTATAAAGATAATTAATTGTATGTGTTTTTGTTTATTGTTTTAAAATTAAGCACGTTAACCTCTTTTAAAATTACCGGCAATTTTTTATATTTACTTGAAAGTTTTTTTCTACCTTTGGAGATGTTTTTTACGTCATCGTAGGTAATAATGAAGGATTTTTTAAATTAATAATGTTAGTTTTATAAAAAAAAATTATTGTACTTTTAGTTATATGATTTTTTTTAGTAGTAGTATAAATTCCGGAGCAGGGGCAAGGAAAAAAACGGGAGGGGAAAGATATGTACACCTCAAAATTCACCATTACCCCCCCCCCCGACCTTAACATTGGTACTTGACATTGACAGGGCACCAACTACAATCTACGATCTATCGCTCTTACATTTGCGCCAACTAGCACAGCCTGTAGGCCTAAACATATGGACGTTATCCTATAAGAAATAACCCAAAAATAATTTGTGTGATTTGATGTGCGGCGGCTTTGACCCCGGGGGGAGGAGGCAATGCCCCCCATTCCCCCCCGTAGTGCCCCCATGGGGGGCGGCCGAGATATCCCCTAGCCCCAGTATTTGTTCCTAGGATATAGCAAATAAAAGTTTTCACCTCTTCTCGACTCTTATGAAAGTTACACAACGGAACTGGTTTGCTACACAGGAAGTATCATCACTGTATCACAGAGAACCAGAGGAATCTGCCCATGATACAACTACTGGTGTAACACATGGCACAATACGCACAGAAGTGGCTCAATCTTAGCGCACGAGCCAACACTGTCGCTTAGCACAAGTAAGTTATATCACCTCTTCTCGACTCTTATGAAAGTTACACAACGGAACTGGTTTGCTACACAGGAAGTATCATCACTGTATCACAGAGAAGCAGAGGAATCTGCCCATGATACAACTTCACTGGTGTAACACATGGCACAATACGCGCAGAAGTGGCTCAATCCTAGCGCACGAGGCAGCGAGCGATACCGCAATGGTGATTTTTTAGAATTTACATTTCAACTATAAAAAATTGTGTAGTAATTAAAATTTACTTTTCAAAAATCAAATCTGATATGGAAAATGAAGTAATTATAAAAGTGCATTTATCTGTGATTTAAGTCAACTGTTTGCTTTTTGCATTAAATCTAAATCAGTCTGCCCTTGACCACAATATAATTATGCAGGATGGATGCAAATACGAGTAATTTCGATTATTGTAACGTCTGAAAAGAAATTCGTATACCAATTGTTATTTCAGAAAAATATTTTTCCTTGTACCTTAAGCTGAAGCTAAATGTGCACGTTCAGAAACTATTTTCAGATAACCGATTCTCAAAATTGAATTTTGCACTAATGTGCAGGCTACGCTATTGTCAAAACAAAACGACATAAAATGGCCAATAGTTAGGTTCCCGCCCAAAAAATCGCATTTTTGCCTGTTATACGTTAGGCCCTCTTTCATTCAAAAAACTTTTCAGACTGGTTTCGTCGACTTTAAAATTTTCGGTCAGAGGTGGTACAATAGCCTTAAGGGTTAAAAGAATCGAATCAACTAAGAACTAATCGATTCATAATTTAATATCGATAATTTCCATCAAGCTAATTAACTAACAATAATGTAAAATGCTAATCAAGCGTGTATCATTTGCAAAATAAATCAAACAAATATTATCTAGTATTGATCAATTGCTTTAAAAGCAATGATAGCCGTGGAAGTTTTCCTGCGAAATTTTTAAAACTTTTTTAAAACTTTCTTATTTACGCTCAAAAATTTTTTTCGATGTTGAACACAATCTTTAAACTTTTTACTCAAAAACAAATTTTAATGGCACAAAAATTTTGTTTTTGTTGTGTGATCCGGCTTGAAGTCCACTCCAATCAGGTGAAACTGTGGTCTACATTGCAGCGATCTGAAAGCCGTGAATAGAACAGAACAGACCTAAGTAATATGGGTCAGTCACTTTCCTATGGTTAGTACACGGAGCGAATTTACCGTTAAATACCAAGATTCATAGCTTGACAATCGAATGCGTTTTCGCTCTCATTGCACACGATTAGAAGAGATTCGTTATTAAAATAGTAATATATTATAGAGAAAATACTTTTCAAATTGGCATAGGGGAAAATTTTCATTTTTTAGATTCATATTTTTTAGCTTTAAAAACTAATTGGAAGAGTTTCTTTACTTCTAAAGGGAATGATAAATTAAAAACAGTATTAAAAGGGGGTGTATAATAAATTTGCTTGTTAATAAATTTTTATTGTTTCACTTTAAAATTACTTATTTCAAAAGTGTTTAAAAAATTTAAAAAGATAATTTTTTATTTTGTGAATGTTTAAACGTAGCCAAAATTTCGCTTTTGGAGTATTTTTACTCTGTTTATATATTGCATTATAAAAAAATATTACAAAAAATACAATTTAATTTGCGAAAAAATACAATTTAACCTCTTCCAATGGGGGAAACCCATTTTTTTTTAAAAAAAAAAAATGATTTTTTAAAAATTTATGGTCTTTAAACCCCCTCTCCGTATCCGATCCTCTAGAAACCCCGTGTCCGGTCTCGAGCCCCGGTCTGTGGCTCACAGTGCTAAACTGTCTGCTACAGCGTATGCTACAGCGTATCCCGCTTCCAAACAGAAAATCCCCGGGGTTTGTTCCCGCTAAAGTCAGAATCAGTTCTTGTCTTGGAGTTTGTAAAGGTGACTTTGGAGCCCTAATTTATTATTAAATTATTTATTTATTTACGGTGAGCTCTGTGAGGTATAGTCGCCGTCAACCAGCTAATAACCCATCACAACAGAACACTTCCGGCGACTATACCAGGCCTAGCCTCAAGGCTGAAGCTACTGTGAAGTTCAAGGACTACTCAAGCGCACCGCTGCCGACAATTACTAGTACCGTGTGGCTATACTAACATCCTGTAGTACTGTACTCTCTTTTATAAATAGTACATTCATAATCGTCATTTCCATTAGATCAATATCGATGTCTGCAAGGTCAACATATTGATCATTATTAATTAATCAAATAAAAAAAAAGTTTTCGTAAAATTCCCGAGTTCGAACACCGACACCAGCAATCCTGGCTGTTAGAGCTTGTCCTACACCTAAGGTGCTCAGTTTTCCAATTCAACCACAGAATACGACCGAATAAAAATACTGGCGCCTTCAATGCGTCCACCTAGGCCTACTTATTTTTATAATAATGCAAGCGACGAGTGTTGAAATTTAGGTATAAAACCGGGGGGGTCCCCCCGGGGTTTATTTTTGCCCCCCCCCCCCCCCGGGTGAAAAAAAAACTATAACCTGCCCCTTAGAGGTTTTTAGTACAACTGGACAGTATTTTTCACATACGCCAATATTTCCATATTTTAGGAAAAGAAAAATGAATTCAATGTATATCAAATTGTAATTCAAAGTATATTCATGTTACACTGATAATCATATAATCAAAAAACCCAAAAAAAATTTTGGGCCCAATTTTTTGTTTCTAGTACGCTCATGATAACCAATTAATTTGGTATTGCAGTCACCCCCAACTTTTTTTTAAAAAAAGACCAAAAACCATTCTAAAAGCGTTTTTTTACAATTTTCGCCCGCCCTATTGTTGGGGGGTTTGCCCCCAAACCCCCCGTACTTGATCCCCCATTAATTTATCCCTGGATAAAAAACCCGAATTCCAAAAAGGACTACTGTGTTGCGAATAGGACAAAATTAATGTTAAGGGTTTCCGGTCCCAGGGCTTTTTTTTAGAGGCTCGATCCCTTCATTCGCATTAAAAGACTAGGAAAAATTAGGAAACACCTTCGTCAGGATTGGGGGGGGGGGGGTCACGACGGGACTTGAACTGGGACTCCCGAATCGAGTCGAGCGCTTAAAGGGGCTAAAAACCCCCCAAAATTTTTTTTTTACCACGTATCTATAGCCAATACAACTTAAAGACCTTTAAAAACTGTATCTTGTAACTAGATTTAACCGAATTTTTTAATTTTTTTGATCCAGAAATTGCGAAAATTTTGTTTTGGAAAAATTTTCCCAATCGGCTTTAAAACCCGCTTCTTTTTTGGGCCCAAGATCTAGAGCTAGTACCAATCAAAATGCCCCTTCATAACATCTGTCTTGAACTGTGCCCAAAAAACCCCCAAAAACGCAAAAATATGCATTCCAAATCCACCCATCGGTAATCTGCATATTTTGACCGAACTTTTGCCCAAATTACAAAACAAAATATAGAGAATTTAAAAGAAAAGGCTGTAAGTACGTCAAAAATGGCCAATATTTTTTTTGGGTAAAATCCTCCAAAGGGCACGGGCATAAAGATCGTCCCCCTGTTATTTTTTATGGGAGATTTTTTGCCGATGGGACCTAGCTCGAAAAATGTCATGTTGACAATTTTTTTGGGAGGTCATGGTGGCCCCAATAATTTTTCTGTTAATTGCTAAATTCATTACTAATTAGCCTGAATGAAATATATATTTTTAGTTCAGAGGTTAAATACCCCTTTAAACGTTCGAGCCAACACTGTCGTTAAAAAAGCATACACCTAATAATCACCTCCCCCCCCCAAAAAAAAAAAAAAGTTCCCGAATAACCCTAAGTCCGCCCCCTTGACAATCAGTTCACCGCCCTGCAGCCCACGAAGACAGCCAAGACAACACTGGTGGTCATTGACTCTGGGACGTAGGTGGTGCCACCTGGCGGGCGCTGTGTCACTGAGCTGGCCGCGATGTGAATGACAGGTCCGTGTGAGTGACCTTGGCGCCTGGGCCACGTGCCTCGGGCGCCAAGAGAAGGGGGGGAGAGCCCCGCAGTGCGTATTAGTACAATTTTAAATACGTTGTAAAATATAAATAATATGATTTACATTTCTCAAATAGGTACATAGTAAATTTCTAAAATACGCAGAAAATTTCGCAAATACGTTGTAAATTTCTAAAAAAATTGTACATTCCTCTAATACATTGTAATTTTTGTCAAAGACGTAAATTTTTAACATAATTTTTAATTTGTCAAAAATGTAGAAATTTTCTCAAAAATTCTGTACATTTCTCAAATAGGCCCATTGAAAATTTCTCGAAGACGCTAAGGCATATAATTCTTTTTCAAAAACTTTGTTAATTTCTCAAATAAAAAAGGGTCACGAGCTTCCTTTTACGTCGGCCTACCATAAAATAAATAGAAAAAAGCCAAAATTGCAAATACTGGTCTATTCCTATTTTGTTCTCTCGCGACCTGATAGAACTGAAGAGAAATATAAGTTCGATGGGTTATTTTGTAGCATCATAGTTGGTGAATTAGAAGGGACCAGGGTTCGAACCCACGACCATAAGAGTCATTGTCTAGGCGTGGTATCAAACCCAGGTTGTTTTAATTTCCGAATTAATATCCATTTAATAAATTAAACATTCAGGAGTGTTCCTATTTAAACGAGAAATGAACGCTCGTTGGCTCAAGATATAAATAAATAATAAATAGTAAAAAATAGTAAATTCGTATTTAGAGTCTACCCACTCAGTCACGTAACTGCTTTTCAGTGGGGGACATTAAATTTAAAGCCGACCAAGCCAACTCTGTAGGCGCCAACACCATCGACGAGCGAACAATGACCAACTAGAGAGCGGCATTTTAAGTAGGAAACACCGATCAACCTAGCTGGACACGATTCCACCCGCGGACAGCACCCGACCGGCGATCGGGAGACCCGCGGGTTCGATATCCGGCTGAGATAGATTATGTAATTTCTAGATTTCTAGATTGATTTTAAATATTTTAATACAAATTGTGTTTTTCACAACCCCTACTGCTCAGGTGAGAAATAGAACAGACACATCAAGGTCTAAAACTAAAACTGCGACCACAAAAAAACAAAACCACAAACAAGTGGAAGACGCGAGTGGGTTGGGGGGGGGGGGGTGAAATAAATTAAGCAATATCAAATTAAAAACAAATTCTCGAATAGACAACCTGCTCTAAATTCAAAACGCTTAAAATCTCCCCCGTAACACAAGTATCTCTAACAAAATCTGCGGTGTTGAATTGTTTATTTGTGACCCCCCCCCCCCCCCCCCCCCCCCCCACAACAACTATTTATCTCGTAATCACTTTGATCCAGTGTGTTCACTATAACCGCTGACCGCGCGGTCGTAGGATGAGCCCGGACCAGCAGTTTGTTGTTCTTGCAGTTATTAAATGCCCGTTTAAAGGGCGCTTTATCGCTAAGTGTAGCGTGTCCCCCCCATAGATCCCACACAACTCTTTGACCTTTTAAGTTTTACCCAAGAAATCTGTTACCTTAGAAGGTTATGCGCATGTCTCAGAGACACTTGAACCTTTCAAATAAATGTTTCCGGCATAACATTACCTACTGAGAGTTTCTATAAAGTGTATTAGAAAATGCAATACTTTTGTTTTACTCTTTAAGAGGCATGCGATGCGATGCGCATATATCCTTAAAAAACTAAATTTTGAATTTTCTGGGCGTAAATTTGAATTTTTTCTAAGTAATCCACATCTCATTATTTTAACGAGATTTAAGACACGATTAACACTAAATTCTTAACAAAATCCAAAAAACCAAATCCAAAAACAATTAAGTGCTTTAAAAATCAGATTCCCTATACCCTAAAGAGCTGAGGATTGTAGTAGGAAAACAGAAAATTGTGACCAATGTGGTCAGTTGGGTCGGAACCGGGGGGGGGGGGGGGGCAGTGGGGCGATGCCCCCCAAGTTTGGCCCAGGGGGGAAACGGGGGTTCAAAGAATTGTTTTACTCTAGCGGCTGGAGACTTCAGCTTCCGACCACACAATTTGCTAATAAATCCCCCCCCCCCCTTCACTTTCAAAACGTTCCTGTCGAAGTCAGTCCAGCTAGTGAACTCGACGAGAACGAAACGCGAGTGATAATTAAATTGATAATAAACTGTTCGGCCGTAGAAGAGCGAGGTCCGCTAGTACCCGTCTACCTTTAGGTTAGAGAATGTACGCGATCAGGTAGAGTGGAGTGGCCATGACTACTGCAGCGAGCGTACTCTCCCTGGTTTGTTGTGGTCCGCCTACCAACACCGCGCCAGCCACCAGAACATGTTCACACTCACCCAGAATCTCCTGCAGGCTGTCGTCGCCTTCCGTCGTCTCCATCATCGCGATAGCTCACATGCCCGCACGTATACGCACACGAGGAGTTTACATTTCCGAGAGGAAATAGACATTTTGTTTGGTGTTCAAAGAGTTGATGTATCCGCGAGGCAGTGGCAGGCTGGTGGTCTGCTCTGTCAGTGAGTGTGACGTCATGATGTTGTGGTGGTAGTGCGGGGGGCCGGAGACAGGTGGCGCCACGAGGCAGAGAGCGCTAGTGAGCGAGGCTGGTGGAGTGAGGACACAGCCTACGAGAACAATAACAACTACATTTAACAACATCAACAACATCAACAATAACAACGACATTAGTAGTAACAACATCAACAATAACATCAATAACTTCTACATTTGTAGTAACATCAACAATAACAACTATGACAACTACATAAGAAGTAGTAACAACGACAACATTAACAACAACATTAGTAGTAACAACATCAACAATAACAACTACATAAGAAGTAGTAACAACGACAACATTAACAACAACATTAGTAGTAGCAACATCAACAATAACAACAATAACAACTTCATTAGAAGTAGTAACAACGACAACAATAACAACAACATTAGTAGTAACAACATCCAGAATAACAACTACATTATAGTAGTCAACAATATAACAAAAATAACAACATAAGTGCAACATCAACAACAACAACAATAACAACTACATTAGAAGTAGACAACTAACAACTTTAACAACACTAGTATAGTCTTATTATTTCTTGTAGGTCTAAATCGCAATGGATCTATATTCATTTACTTGTGAGTTGGACACATTGTTCTCTTCGAGAGCGGAGTTCTTTCGTATGTAAGCTATGAATTATTCTATACTAGGAAAACGCTAAAGTCCCGCCGCGTTGATGGATGAGCTTTTTAAAGTTTTTAGTTTGCGTGGGATATCTTTACTTTCGCAAGTGCTTTGTTTTGCTGCCTACGCATTGTAGGTGATTGTTGTCAAGTTTCTATTGTTACTTGTCAATTGGTATTATTTACCGTAAAAACTTATATTAAAAGCTTTATTTCTATGGATTCTGGCTAACTTTTTCAACTTTTTCTTTCAAAAGGTACTACATCAGTATCACCATAACCTTAATGTCCATGTATAATATGAACGTTGAGCCCCACCCATTTGGACAGAAATGGCCCAAATGGGACGAAATTAATATCGCACAAAAAATCAAAAAACTTATATTAAAAGCTTTATTTCTATAGATTCTGACTTACTTTTTCAACTTTTTCTTTCAGAAAGCAATACATCACCATAACCTTAATGTCCATGTGAAATATGAACGTTGTAGCCCCACCAGTTTGGTCAGAATCGGCCCAAATGCACGAAAATATCGCACTAAAAATCGGAAAAAATCGTAAAAGTACGATATTCATGAGAAATATTTCTTCGATTGTACCCAAAAACGTAGCAAGTCTAAGTTCAGAGATTTCGAAGGTGAAAATCGGATATGCCGTTTTCCCGGTAGAGAGCGAACAAACAGACAGAAAAACAAACAAAGAAAAAAAAAAAAAACACCCGAGCTAAATTTTTTGGGGGATCGCTGAAATTGAAGTCTTCGCTTCGCTCATCCAACAATTTCAGATTCCAAGGAGCATCACGCCCGATGATTGACAATAGGAGACTAGAATCTCATAAAAATATTTAATTAATTTAGTAATAAATAAGTTTATCCAACACAATATTAACTCTTGAAATCATTATTAAAATCAAAATCAAATGCTATTACAAAAATATATGATTTTTTGTTAAGTTATATCAACTTCGAATGAAAAAAATCGGACATCATTTACGTTTTTAAGTATTTTGTCATTATACAAAATAATATAAATAAAATACTTAAAAACCGTAAATGATGTCCGATTTTTTTCATTCAAAGTGGATAAAACTTACAAAAAATCATACATTTGTGTAATAGAATTATGTTTAAATTTGAATAATGATTTTAAGAGGTAATAATTGTATTGTATTAAATTATTTATATTACTTTATTAATTAAATATTTTTATGACATCCTAGTCTAATCCTATTGTCAATCATCGGGCGTGTTGCTCCTCGGAATCTGAAATTGTATAGAATTCAGTTAGCTGACATAGGTACTAAAGAACTCCGCTCTCGCATTGAACAATGTGTTCCTACTCGCAAGTAAACGTTCTATAGCTTTTCTCAGTTAACTCGTACCGGATGTCTGTTTAAAAATTCCAGCGCAATCTACTTAGCGATTCGGTTGATTTTCGACGTACACACATTAAGTGTAGGCCTAAAAGGTGTACAGATAGTCTGTATGTACAAGGTTTAATTACGCCCACTTTTTCCCATAATTGTGACAAACAAAAATCAAACAAACACAAATCCTGAATACTGTATTTTATGTCAAGCTCGATCCAACTTTTTTTACAATGTTAAATGCCCATTTAAAAAACCGCTCGGTCGTCAAATCCAGCTAATTTCACATACAGAACGTACCGCTTTTTTACCTTTAATTTTCCATTAAAAAATCTGCATTTTGGAGTCATTCACAAAAGATGAGCGCGTTTCTCTATCAAAGCCGATTTTGAAATTTCAAATAATTGTCTCTTACGCTAAATGGGGTATATGCAAGAAGTTCAAAAATGCTAATTAATGGGTGTTTCCTGATGCATTTTTAATTCTAAACACAAAAAAATTGGTTTGAACGTTTAAAAAAAATGTATTCTATAATAAAACTGTGTTTGAAAATGCGTAATTATCAAATGCCGCCGTGGCAACCGATAACGCGCTCCGATTGGTCGTGACGTCACCCGCCATGTAAGAGGCTCGTAGAGGTAGTGGACTTGCTTGGTTGACGTGCAAATCCAATACGCAGGCCTACCTGACAGAATGGATTTAAGGAAGGCAGAGGCTAATAATATTAATTAACCAGAAGTCTCTGATTCTAATAGGTAAATGAGTAATTAACCATACTTCACTGCCAGTCAATGATAACGTACAAACCTACCCAAATTATCTTTCCCGCAAAACCTCTGTGCGCGAAACCACCCTAGGATTTTCAAGTATACTGTATAGGTTTGGCTATTCGGCGCCTAGAAGGGCAATGTATACAAGAAAATATATTCATGTAATTTATACAGTAAGACTGTAAGACACATGAGTAATTTATCATAAAACAATGCCACCACTAATTAATTACGAATATAACGTATTAAACAAATACGATTTCCCGTGCATAACCCCCGAGATTGTAGGCCTATAGGCGGGGCATATAGCTCGGCCTCTAAAAGTTCATTTCGCACTTTTATAGACTAGAAAATAGTTTAAAGGCTCACGCGGACATTAATAATTAGCATACTATTTTTGGCAACCACAACTCATGTTAATTTACCACCGTGAGGTTAGCGATCAGGATTTTCACTTTCACGTAGATTTGCTATTCGACGCCTAGAAGGGTAATGTATACAAGTAAATATATTCATGTAATTTATACAGTAAGACACATGAGTAATTTTAATTTATCATAATACTGCCACCATTAATTAATTACGAATATAACGTACCAAAAAATTATGTTTTCCCGTGCATAACCCCCGAGATTGTAGGCCTGTAGGCCGGGCATATAGCTCGACCTACACAAGTTCATTTTACACTTTTATATACTAGAAAATAGTTTTAAAGGCTCACGGACATTAATTACTAGCATACTTTTTTTTGGCAACCACAACTCAATCATGTTAATTTAACACCGTGAGGTTAGCGATCAGGATTTTCACTTTCAAAAAACATGCCTACAACACACACAGGAGGGTAATGCATACAAAAAAATACATTCGTGCAACTTATACAGAAAGATAAATTATTATTAATAGTTAATTATCATAATACAATGCCACCACTAATTAATAACGAATATAACGAACCAAACAAATATGTTTTACCATGCATAACCCCTGAGATTACAGGCCTATAGGCGGGGCATATAGCTCGGCCTACAGTTAAAAGTTTATATCGGCAACCACAACATTCCCTCTACGCAGATGCTACATGTCGATTTAAACCACAAATCTTTCGGAACACTAAAAGACAGTTTATGTAGCGAAGCTACACAAATGCAAGGGCATAAAGGAACAACACAATACTTATAATTCGATCAATTATTGCTGATTGCCGTGAAAGCAGGGCCCCTGCGCGTGTTATACCAATGCGTCCGCTGGTAGCCTACATGGCAGGTGACGTCACGAAAATGGTGCGCGACCAGGTGCGTTTCAAAACGCTAATTTGACCAAGAAAACTAAAAACAATATTACGGCCAAACTAAAGAATGTAGAGATCCAATTTTTTTGTGTGTTCTATAGGGTGTTAGTGGCTATCGAAAAAATACACTTAGAGAATTTGTGCAAATAGCCTATTGGGAAATTACTAGAAATTAACTGTTTGGAGTCATATTTAGGATCAGTTAATAAGAAAAGTGAGCAATATTTGGAAAATGTGCCTAGATACCCCCTATAACACATTCTTTCTTAACATTTTGGTGCAAACCACAACCCGATAGGACAAATGATAGAGCTTCCAAGTGATCCTGAATTTTCCTCTGCGTTCTACGTCAAAGCCTGATTTTCTCGAGCTTAGCCACAGGGTTAAGAAAAACATTATGCAATAATAATAAATAAATTAGTAATAAAGGCAACATACAAGAGTCAACAAGCAGCAAAACGCACAAAACATCACAAGTGATGCAACATAATTTGTCGCTTACATTGACAATACCTCTTTGTTGGGGAGGATCAGAGAGTAAAGACGGAGAGAAAAATAAATTATGTTTCCTTGCAATGTTCTCTCCTACACTTTGGTGGACGCGCCGAGTACAAAGATATTCAAACTTCCTGGGTAGCCCCGCCCCCCTAACCCACGGACATCAGAATCATTCTGCAGCTTTCTTCCTTATTTTATTATAATTGAATTGTGTTTGGTAGGGAGAAATCGCCAAAAAATCGCGCAAGCTCTCCAGAACCGGAAATTTGAAGTGTATGAAGAAGTTCACGGGATATCTTCTACAAGTGGCACACGACGCATTGACATAAATCGCCATTAACCGTGATAAAAAAGAAGGCTTCATTTTTGACCCAACAGTGAGATTTGAAGACCACAAGGGACAAGCAGAGGAAGTGGATCTCGAGAAAAGAGGCATCTATGAACCGACTGTGAACTATTACAAAGACCATTATGATTTAAACACAATTAGTGTAACAGGGCTAATGATAGGAGCAAGGGGGACAATTCCATTATTTTTTTAAACTTTTAGGAAAAAAATTTTGTATTACAAGTAGTTTGAGGGATGAGATTGTTGTATGTGTTCTGCGATGGTCCATTCGTATTTTTAGAAACCACTTATATAGTAAGTAGGTTATATTTTAGATGTTTGTTAAATGTAAATTTTTAATTTCAATGTATTTTTTTTATCAATTGATTGTTATTCTGTGTCGCAAGGCAACAGCTCTGGCTGCAGAGACCAATAAAGGTTCTTTATTATATATAATATTACGAATGCGATAACGTAGAATTTTGATTTTTCCAAAAAATCACTTTTATTTTTAAACAAGGTATTTTTTAAGCATTTTGTAGCAGCAATTTAAAACAATGTATTCCCTTACTTGTGTATAGTATAACACATGTGTAAGCCCATCTGATCAAAACCATTTGAATTAAGTTTTTGATATCAATAGGAATTAAAAATGCTAGAACAATCTAATAAACATAGAAAGTACATCATTACATAACATAAAATTGTATAAACTAAATCTATGTGTACTAGACCAATGTTTTTTTAAACAGGCCTATATTGAGTCATATTTTAAGTATATTATTAACCTTATGGTATTCCTTTTAAAATGATAGTTTTCATCTCATAGACATAATCAATTTAATTTTTATATAGCTTATATTATATTATTGTGATGATTTACAAATACCCTATTATAATAATCCTCGACGGATGATTAGAAGCGTCACAGAGTTGTATAAATCTTATCTTATCTCTGATTGCTGTATGTGATGCCAGAGTGTGTTGCGCACCGCGGCTTGGCTGCGGCGCTCTGACGGGCACCTAGATAGTACTTTAAAGCGTTTTCAAAAATATACTTTACTTGTACAGCATAATATATATTGCACAAGACGATATTTTCACGTATTTCTAATGACATAAAGTCCTAGCTAAATAAAGCCCATTTAGAAAGTGTTTGTGTGTTGAATTGACATAATTTCACATTATCGAAATCAGTCAAGTATTTCTGTATTTGAGTAGAAAGTGAAATGAAGATTCATTGTGCTACTACCGGTTCTAAATGTTCAGCCTGAGCCAGTGTGTGGTGGGTGTGGGAGGTTGAGGGTCGATGTTTGTGGGTTGGGTTGGGGCTAACGGGGGACGAGCGAGAGCGGAGGTGACACGGGTGGGGCTGTCAGTGTGTTGCGAGGACTCGAGGAGACGACAAGGGACATACAGGTGAGTAGGAAGTAAATAAATAAATAAATAAATAAAATTTCAGTTAAAGAGGTTTTAACTAAAAATACAGGTTACTATATTGTTATCTATTATCATAATAATAAAACTAAATATATAAATTTGAAAATTATGTTTGAGAAACGTGATTTATATCCGATATTTTTAAGCTTTGGACGATATTATTATGTTCAATTAGATTGTGGTTGTGGTAAATTTCTTACATCGGCTATAAGCCTAGCTGCGTATTTTTTGTTTCGTTTAGAGTAGAGCGTTGCAACAATGTAAAACTGTGATTACAAAATAAATGTCTTGAAACTGTGCATAAATTATATGCACTGTAAAACATGTAAAAATCTGCGCCGGAAATTACACCCCTTCTTTGTAATTACCAAGTTTTTAATTACCTTCTACGAAATATAGATTTTTTGTGGTTTTTGTAGATGTCTACTTAAACTGGTCGTCAGTGGCGTATCCAAGGGGCGTAGGGGGAACAACCCTCCCCCCTTTTGCAAAAAAGTGTAAAAGTGCACTTTAACGTTTCAATGGAGAATATAGAAGAACTAAGTTATCGCAATACTAAAGGCAAATTACCATCTGACCGAAAGTGAATTGAAGTAGATACAAAATTGGTTGTTCTGATGCTTTAAAACGCATAGTTTTTCACAAAAATGACCTTGAAAGAGAATTTTTTTAGATTAAAAACAGGACTTTTGTAGATAAGTTGGTTATTTCACTTTTAAAAAATGCTTTAACCCGCACAGATTTTTACCAATTTTTTTTTTGGGGGGACACCAAGAAATTGGTTACTCCCCCACCACCACCACCACCACCCCACCCCACCCGCTTTATGAATTACTGAATACGCCACTGCTGGGCGTATATCGTTTTAAGTTACAAACGGTATTAATACATTCCTTTCTTTTTATTTATGTATGTATTATTTTTTTTAAATATCTAATAAATATTAGATTAGAGCAAACTACAAGTGTGGTGTAGGCATAGGAGAATGGTTAATTCAGTACTTGCTTACATAATGCATTTAATAGAATCTTAATATATCTCTTCTAAAGTGCACAAAAGCACATACATATTTATCAACATCTCTTATTAAGCCTATGTGTCTCGTTGGTTCTTTGGCTTCCAAAACATATGGTCTAGGGTTCGACACCCGCTGTACGCAGAACATTAACTTCTGATGTGGACTTAAGTCCGTCAGTTCTCGGCTTAGGAATGTGTTAACTAGGCAATAGTGACGCATATTCGCATGTAAAACTAGGTGTAACATTTCGGACAGAGCCAGGATAAACATAGCGCTTCTAATTTCTCAGGTTCCATACGTTCAAGGGAGCCCGCAGAAGGGGGCAAGGGGAGCAGTTGCCCCCCTTAGACCAAGCAAATGAAAAAAATCAGTATATATAAATCAGTTGAAACTTAACTAAAAACTAAAAAATTGGAGGTAAAATATTTTGAAGGTTATTCCTTTAAGATTCCTTTTGGTGGTTTTCTAGTTTCGAGTATCGACTACACGAAAATTACATAATTTTGGTATTGTATTAAGTTTCAGCCCACTACTTTTTCTATAACCCACCAAACGCATTCTGAGAACCTGATTTTCAAAATTTTCGCCTGCCCCCCCCCTCTCCTTACCCCCTGTGGTTGTCCATCGAAAGTACAAATTGTAATTTCCCCCCACCCCCCTGACAAAATTCCGGCGGGCGCCCATGCATACGTTTCTGTTCTTTTTAAAGCGGTATTCACCCGCTAAACTCAAAAATATATTTCATTCATTTTGTCTAAATAGTTATACATTTACAGAGAAACATAAAATATTGGGCACATTTTGGACGATTTTTTTTGGTCAAACTTGGTTTTTTTCGAGCTAGCAAAAATCTCCCATATAGTGGTAGCGGTACACGACATGAAAAACGATAATACTGCACTTTTTGAACACGGTTTGCCGCTTTGCACAGTTGTAGGTGGGACCAAAAGTAATATTTAAGGATGTGGAGGCACTCGAAATTTCCCTTAGAATTCAAAATGGCGGCCATTTTTCAAAACGATGTCCTCAGATACAAAAACTCTTTTGATGTGTCTAATAAATCATGTTTGGTATCGTTTTCGTATATTTCCGACTCGAATAACACGAAAATAATGTCAAAATAAAAATCCGGGTCGAAATTCTAGAAGTTTAACATGTATTTAGTAGTATTTTCAAGAAAATCTTCTTAGATTGGGTCCAAAGTAGAAACTCCTTTACACTACCCCTTTAATTGCTTCTAGCATTAAATTATTATGATTATAATGTTTAATTTAAAACCGAAATTCATTTTTTTACTTATTGGCCAGTCATTGCTGCGGCAACCAGAGGTGCTCAACAGGTGGTTAATGATTATTGTGCTGATTAATATGCTGCTCTTTTTTAACACGGTTTGGCACGGCTCAGTTGAAGCTTGTACCCAAAAGATTTTTTTAAGATGTGGAGGCAATAAAAATTCCCTTCGAATCCAAGATGGCGGCGATTTTTGGAATGTTGACCTTAGTAATAAAATTCTTGCAGTTTTTCAAATTCATCTCTGTTTGGAGTCATTTTCGTTTGTAAGTGACTCTCAGAATACAAATATTACTTCAATATTAAAGTAAAATAACAAAAAAATGAGAAACTGAGTATTTTGTAGAATTTAAACTCAATACTGGGAGTTTACTTGGCCTGTGTTTACTTTGTGACGTTGTTAAGAGGAGTCGCTGAGGCTGGCTTGGAGACGAGTTTCAGAACTCAGTTTTCTGTTTTTCTTTCTTTCGGATAAACGGTTAATTACGTCGGTATAATATTTCACACGAACTTTTATAAAGAATCAATGTATGAGATCCAGTACGCGTATTCCTAAATTAATTCATTAATTTTGAATACACAAATCGTAAAATCTCCGTAATTTACTCAATTTTGGTGAACTTCGGGAATTTATTACAAGTGTACAGATTATTTTAATGCATATTTGAATACTGGATATCAACGATCAAATCAATGTGAACTAGCAGGTTAATTTGGTTTCATCGTAATATAAACGGTTTGGTGATAATTTCAAGAATTGAAATCCATGTTTTGGATTTCCCATTTTTTTCGCGTTTTGGATTTATGTCTAGCAATGGACCTTTTTGGCTCATTATTTGCAACCAAGTGTGGATATCTACATAAAAGTACTTCATTAACATGCATGCAAAATGCGATAATGTATTACCAACCGTTCAGCATAAATCATCAACACCTGCAGGGGCGCCATTTTTTCAGAACGACTGTGGGTGCTCAAAACTTAGACAAACTATGGGGTAGAGCAGTAGCGGCTCTGGGGTAGTTTTACTGGTGAGGCGAAATTAATATCCCGGAGGTAGTATATGGGGACCACATGGGGGGTTTGGGCCCCCCAACAATAGCGCCGCAGATGAAAATTTTGAAAATCAGGTTTCTAGAGTGCGATTGATGCGTTTTAGAAAAAAGTTGTGGGCTGAATGCATTACCAAAATAATGTAGTTTTTGTGCAGTAAAAAGTAAAGATGTAAAGATGGCAGATGACGTTGAATCTTGGTATGTTTACCAAATTATGTAGTATTCAATCAAAGTATATAAATGTATGTGTATAAATAAAGTATATAATGTATAAAATATATATAAATGGTACCACTATAGTGGGTATTTCGTAAGCTAGGTACTTATATTTAAAAAGTGGATTCTTAGTGTTACATTTTAACAATATTATTATTATTGATTCATAGCAGTTGTCGACACAAAGACAGTTTTCTAGAATTTGGAAGTACGTTCTTGGAATTAAGCGAAGATCTTATAGTAATTGACAGCCGAGTGTTAGTGAGCAGGGAAGGTGTTGACACATTAAACTCTCTTGTAGATGATAGCTTCAATCTGTAAAAGGTTGTAAAGGAGATATTATATAGTTGATAACTTAATAACTTCTTTTCAACCATTAAAGACAGTGAACAAAAAAGATCTTCACGGCTAAACTAAAAATTACATCTGCAGGCAACAAGAATAAGAAGTGTGATGACTGATGAGCAGCTTTTCTCTAAACTATTCATTGCAAGTTAGCACAGGGAAATTGAATTAGATGACTTTTTTCGGCACGAAAATCAGGCTGTCCCCCTTCGATTTCAGCAAATGGTGAGCTGCGCATAGGTAACAAAGGCAAACTGACCATTAGCACTCGAGAGATTTTCACGCAATCACTGATTGTGACACAGTGTCTGCTTTTAAATTCCAAAGGCAAGCGTTCTGCCAAGAGAGCAGTGTGTGAAGTTAGTGAAGAACGCGGCATAGAAGTAATAAATTGCTTTAAACAGAAAATCTCAAATACCTATATTCTTTACTAAATACCTATCAATTAGTCGATTTGTGATAAATGCAGTAGTGAATTTGTAAACTGTACGTATCATTAATATTTTGAGCTCAAATTCGTGTTCTCTGGCTCAAATTCATATGGACTTTACACCAAACATGATATTATTAGTCGTTGTGAGCAAAATTTTGTGTTCAAAGCTCATTTCCAAAAATCGCTGCCATCTTGGATTCGAAGGGAATTTTTATTGCCTCCACATCTTAAAAAAAACTTTTGGGTACCAGCTTCAACTGAGCCAAGTGCCAAACCGTGTTAAAAAAGAGCAGCATATTAATCAGCACAATAATCATTAACCATCTGTTGAGCACCTCTGGTTACCGCAGCAATGACTGGTTAATAAGTAAAAAAATTAATTTCGGTTTTAAATTAAACATTATAATCATAATAATTTAATTCTAGAAGCAATTAAAGGGGTAGTGTAAAGGAGTTTCTACGTTGGACTCAATCTTAGAAGATTTTCTTGAAAATACTACTAAATACATGTTAAACTTCTAGAATTTCACCCGGATTTTTATTTTGACATTATGTTCGTGTTATTCGAGTTGGAAATATACGAAAACGATACCAAACATGATTTATTAGACACATCAAAAGAGTTTTTGTATCTGAGGACATCGTTTTGAAAAATGGCCGCCATTTTGAATTCTAAGGGAAATTTCGAGTGCCTCCACATCCTTAAATATTACTTTTGGTCCCACCTACAACTGTGCAGAGCGGCAAACCGTGTTCAAAAAGTGCAGTATTATTTTGCGTACCGCTACCACTAATAAGAAATAACATGGGAACGATCTTTATGCCCATTGACTTTGGAGGATTTTGGAAAAGATACCTTTTGGGGCATTACTGAAGTACTCGACAACTTTTATTGTAAATCGGCTTGATTTTCTTTTTGAAATTCGGGCAAGTGGTTTGGTCAAAATTTACTCATTGCCAAGAAAGGCTTTGGATTTAGATGCATATTATTTTTTGTGTGTATTTGTGCAAAAAATTTCAATATATTTTCCTGGGGGACATTCATTTTATTTTATTTATTGATTTAACGTCTATCCTATTCAGTTAAACTAGGAAGCTTCGCAAACGCTTTTTCAGGCGCGTTGTTTGATGAGCGTAATTGGTGCGTCATGTGTTATGCAGTTTTTCAATTATTGTTCTGTGAAAAAATCATAACAATCGCGTAAAGTATGTAGGTGTTAAATGTCGAAGAAATTTTTTATAAGCGAAAAATAACGTAAAATTGCGATTTTGATGAGAAATAATTTTTCGATTGCGCTCAAATTTCACATGAATGTATTAATTAATAAAATTTAATTTCACATGAATATATTTATTAATAAAATTAAAATTATGTGAAAAAATAATTACAATCGAATAAAGCATGTAGGTGTTATAAGTCGACGAAATGTTTTAAGATTTTTTTAAATGGAAAAAAGCGTAAAATTGCGATTTTGATGAGAAATAATTTTTCGATTGCGCTCAAATTTCACATGAATATATTAATTAATAAAATTAAGATTATGTGAAAAAATAATTACAATCGAATAAAGCATGTAGGTGTTATAAGTCGAAGAAATGTTTTAATATTTTTTTTAAATCGAAAAATATCGTAAAATTGCGATTTTTATGAGAAATGTTTTTATTTAACTTTTTATTAAACTCCAGAGAGTACAACACCAACTCTGGCGTAACATAGGCAACATTACACCATTTCAAATTACACAAATAGTTATAGATGGCGCTCAAAAAGTGGCAGTTTTAAATTATGAGATTTCGAAGGCCTCCAGAAAATTTTATCGCAATTGGAGTATCGGTTTAGCCGGAAACGTGTTCACAAACACACAAAAATTCAAACAGAAAAAACAAGAAAAACGAAAAAAAAGTTAAAAATTGCGATTTTCATGAGAAATAATTTTTCAATTGTGCTAAAAAAAACGTGACAGTCCTATGTCCAGAGATTTTGAAGGCCTCCAGAAAATTTTACCGAAATTGGAGTATCGGTTAAGAATCGGATTTGCGTTGTATCGGTTCAGCCGGAATCGTGTTAACAAACAGCCAAAAATACAAAAAAAAAACATTCCGATTTTTTTTCTCCAGTGTAGTTAAATGGAATCCTCGCTTCGCTTGCTACGCTCATCCAAAAAATGATTTACAAAGGAGGACAACTAAATAAATCTAGTTACATTTAATATGCAGACACAATCAAGAATAAATCTTCTCTATAAATAAAACCGAATGTATGATTGTCTGTATGAATGTCCTTTATGCATTACTACACCATTCATCCGAACTCTATGAAACTTGGCACAGTTATGTATTTTTTCACGGGGAAGGTTTCTATGCTATCCATTTTGTTCTAACTCCTCCACGAGGTGATCGGTAGGACTCGCCAATGAATTGACTTCGACACCGTTGGACATATCACCATGAAAGCTGACACATATACGTATTGTTTTATGGAGAAGAACACTCCCGCGAAGGGTTCTGGCATAGGTCGCAGCAACGCGCGACGGGTAAGCTAGTGGTTAATAAAAGTTTGAAGTAGTAATGTTTATTTATTTATTTATGTATGTTTCAAATACAGCATTTCTGCCATTTTACATTGAGGTATAGACTAAAATAAATTTAAAATTTAAAAGCATATACAAACATAAAACATCGAATCCAAAGATATAAATTCAAAATATCAAAATTATAAACTTGTTATAAAATTATAAAATAAAAACATAAAATATTTTATCGTCTGTCAAGGAGATAGGAATGATCGGCCGTACACTTGATTGAGTCAGCATACACAGCCATCCAGTGCAAGGATGGATGTCAGTTCGTCTTTGTCACTTCTTTGTCATCAGCTTATTTGTCTAGAACTTTGTGTTGCTTTTGTTTCACAATGGTTTAAAATGTTAAAAATATCAAAAGTCAAAACGAAGAATTCTTAATTTTAGTATACAATGTGTATAAAAACTGTAGATAACGATACCACTAGTTCCAATTAGCATTAGGAACACGTTGAAGACAATTATCACTATAAATTTGGTTTGCAAGTGATTAAATCCAATTTTGTGAAGGAGCTCCTAAATGTAGTGTGGGCTGGAAATATTCTCACCGCCTCATATTATAACAACAATGAATATTGTAAGACAACAATTTTTTTATCAAATTAGTTATAAAATTAAAAAATTAATAACTAACATAAAAATAGATTGTATATTCGTGTACATTGCCCTAGTGTCTATGTGGAACAAAAACTAATTACGTAAAAGCCGATTTAAGAAATGCACCAAATTCACCAACTTTAGCAAATTTCAGGATTATAAAGCTTAAAAAGTTAGTGTAAAAATCACAGTTTCAAGATATAATACTTAACTAAATTGTAATTTGAGTTTAGTATTGTGGTATAGATTCAGTGGTAAAAAATAATATTTTGTGGTAATAATCACTTTTAACACGCTGTTACTGTTTCTATCTGAAAATTAGGGCTGTTTTTTTATATCAGCGGATATGAGGGACTTAAAATCGCAGTTTGTTGAAATACAGTTCTTTGACAGTGCTGCCCCTGGATTCCACTTTTAACGCCTTTATCAGAAGTTAAAATACGTTCGTCTGAAGCGGACTTCGAACCAAACACCTTCTGCATCGGATGCATTAAAACTAGACTATGGTCGGTATTGTTCTAGGCCTGATCAACGCGCAATGGACTCACCTGTGATTGGTCCGTGGCTGGCTGGACGTCACGTGCTGGTTACCGGAGCTACCGGCTTCCTGGGCAGCGCTCTAGTAGAGAAGCTTCTACGCGCCTGCGCAGAGATCGACACCATCTTCGTCCTGGTCAGACCTAGACACGGACAAGACGTCGAGGCCAGGGTGCAGAACATCCTCAAGTCACCGGTAATTGACGACTAGAAATGGGTCCTCTAATGGGGGTCTAATGGGTGTTCAATAACGTCTTTTCTGTTGCATCCAGTATCATAAGATTCGTTCGTAGTTGTTCCATCTCACTCCGCTAGGTTGCAGCACATGGCGGACGGTGCGGTTGAATCTAAAGGCCGACTTTGCTAACCTTCCCCCACCACCGCGCGCTCACGGCTCGCTTGCGATGCCACTATATACGTTTATAGGCGGACAACGTACACAGTGCGCCGTAGCAGGGTGGTAACAGATGGGATTGCTAAGGTAGGGTTCGCTCTGCGCTGGTTCAAACCCCCAACAATGTTTTTTTTTTTTTTAATAGAAATGTTAAAGATTTAGAAGGTATTTTTTGTTTATTTTTAAATAATAGTTAATAGAACTCCTTTCCGGGTAAAAAGCAATTTATATTTTAAATAGTAACGTTAAAGGTTTTGAAGGTATTTTTTGTTTATTTTTTAATAATAGTTACGTTAAAGGTTTTGAAGGTATTTTTTGTTTACCGGGTAAAAAAGTAATTTATATTTTAATTAGAAACGTTAAGGTTTTGAAGGTTTTTTTATTTTATTTCCTCAGTCAATAAGGTTAACTATTTCTTTGAACTGAGCGGCAGACATTATGTGATGCGCGCGCATACTGAGACGGGTTAGCATGGTGCGCGCGCCACGCTAGACAGAGAGGGGAAAGGTTAGCCAAGTCGGCCCGGTGTCATATTAGGACGTTGCTTAAGCGCGCGCAGTCACTGCCGCCAAAAAGCTCAAATACATGATTATAGATGGCCGTACTGGATATGTTTATAAGCATTTTTCCAAATAAAAAATCAAGAAGAAGGTTGTTTTGACTGATTAACTCTTGGCATTCAATCAAGCTGCTGTTGTAATGAGTGATT
The DNA here is from genome assembly GCA_024449915.1 of Sweltsa coloradensis. NCBI lineage: Eukaryota > Metazoa > Arthropoda > Insecta > Plecoptera > Chloroperlidae > Sweltsa > Sweltsa coloradensis. The sequence continues at coordinate 230,963 of JAMZAV010000957.1, forward strand.
CAGGAGATAATTATGAGATTCCCTTCTTGCTAAGTTACAAACAAAAAATACTTCAACTCACTTTATATCGCAATGGTTATTTTTAGTTAGGCTTTTTTGCAGACGACACAATTTTTACCGCCTCCAGATGTTTCTAGGCAAAATGGCGGAATGAGTTGGGATAGATCCTCATTTCGCAAGTTGTTGCCTGCTGAACGGCGCAACACTTATCACGCTCGAACTTTTATCCTATTCATTATTTGCACAAAACTTAAGAGGAATAATAGTAAGCAAACATATCATTCTCTCTAGTAGCGATTATTTTGAATTGTTAGACACAGCCATTAACTTGTTATGTCGATGTTCGCGTTATACATTAAACAAATATCAAAGTATTTGTTTTCGACAAATACCTGTTATGTGTCCTAGTTGTTCGCGGGACACTCGCCAGAGGCGCTGGGGAAGGTGGTGGGCGTGGTGGGTGACGTCACCCAAGCTTCCCTCGGTCTCCGCGCTCAGGACAGAGCGCTGCTCGTCGCCAAGGTGTTCGTAGTGTTCCACTCTGCCGCCTCCATCAACTTCAACTCGGCGCTCAAGACGATCGTCAACACCAACCTCGTGGGGACCAGGAGGGTCCTGGAACTCTGCAAGGAGATGAAGCAGCTGCAGGTATTCTTCAGATTTTCATTATATCGACACTGCTTATCCCTCAAAGAAACTAAATTTACAAAGAGGCCGACTCATGTACCAATTATACCTTCGTCACAATGTTGGACCTACCACTTCGTTGAGCTTGCCTCGATGTTGCCAAATAGAACTCGCTTCAAACACGACACATTTAAATTGCTTTTCTATTGTGTTGAAAGGAGTGGAGCCTCCTTATCGACAACGCTTACCGAGGTCTGTGACGGCGGTCAAGAAATATTAAGGGTCGACAGCTTTACAAGACTACTTATTCCGCTTATATGAAGAGTGGCGAAATAGGCAATGGTGGTAAAATGAAAAATCCATCTATAGACTGAATGACAGGAGCTGAGAGAGGGATACCTAACATAACCTAAAACTAAAACAACCTTCCTAGACCGCAAGACTCGTATCCGCTACTATTGGTTCGACCATGCTCGTAAGAATCTTTATAATGATTGGCACAGAGTTGGTTATTCATAAGAAGAGTGTGCATTGTTCTTTTTTCATATTTATTTATTAATTTTAACGTATATACTATTCAGTTATAAAAAAACTGATTCACTAAGGAGGACAACTAAGTAAAACTGGTCACATAAATGCAGTCAAAATAATAAACTATAGTTAAACAGTTTGAAATGGTAATGTTAATGTTTAGTAAGACTACAATTTGATAACATATAAATTGAATACAAACAATAATAAAGTGAAATTAAATTAAATGAACCAAATATAAAGAAGAACAAGGGGAAAAGCTGGCCTTTGCTAATATGCCTATTCCACTTCCAACGTGCCTTCCAATCACAAGCTCACTCAATACCGTGCAAAGCATTTCGGAGAATGGAAGTTTATTCACTGAAAAAATGTCTTATCCCGGTTGTGCTGCGGACTGTGGTCCGCCACACAACCGACCATGTGGCATTTAGCGTGTGAATTTTTCCTACCATAATGCTTTGCGCGCGCGATTAAAAGAGATTCTGAAAATAGTATATTGTGTGAAATGTGTAACATCAGATGACACAATGAGATACTTACTATGAGGGACATCTCACCACCCTCCCAATGTTTCCATCTCACGGTAAATTTGAAGACAGAATTAAAGTCCCATTTCTCCAAATCAGTCAAGCGAAAAAAGGGTTGATGTCAACTTCCAGGGGTCCTACTGCACCCACCACAATATACCTGTTATAAGCTATTGTAAGTAAATGGCGAAAGTAGTTTGGCGATTTGGCAACGTCGTAAAATAGTTTAGAAGCGTTCATTTCCAGAGTAAATAGGCGTTAAATTGACTAAAAGGGCTGCTTCTTTTGTCCAACAATGCGTCTTTGGACGTTTCTGAATTCTGTTCTTGGTCTTATTACTTGGTCTTATAACTTATTGCTTGGTCTCATTACTTGATCTTGGTCTCGTTGAAAATACCACACTAGTGTCACTCACATTACTAGAACATGGCGGCCTCGGGAGACGATCGAAATAAAACACTTCCAATCACGTTGAGTAGCCAAGTTAGTTAATAAATGTTAGTAATAATATTAAAATAAATGGTACAGAATCAAATTTGATATGGAAACGGGACATGTAAATACACGTCAAAAACATCAGCCATGATCAAGACTAGAATCGAGTGTGCACTTTTGATTCTTATTCTTATTACTTGATTTCAATCAGTCTCGAATGTGTGCGTGACTATTCAGAGCTACTTGTGACGTCACGGATGTAACTGGGTGATTGATGACGTAATTTACTACGTAAATCGAGACCAAGACATAAGGTTTTCCACTATTCAGAAAGGTCCTTAGAATGAAAGTTGTTGGACTTTAATGCTGACTTAAAGTTTATCTGGTCACGTGTCTCCCCCAGGCCCTGGTCTACGTGTCCACCGCCTACTGCAACTGCACAGGAGGGGAGGTGGTGGAGGAGAGGGTGAACCCCCCCTCCCACCAGCCCGGTCACGTGATCAAGATGAGGGAGGAGATGACGTCAGAGGAAGCCATCTTGGAAACACCGAGGTATGAGATACTCTCATTATCTACACCAATTACTAACCTGCAGACTTGACATCCATCGGTGCTGCCCCAACAACAGCCTGGCAAGGATATTGATGTACATTTCTAACCGCATAATTTCAGAAGTTTAAAGCACCTTCAGATAAAATGTGAAACACGAGCTTTAAGTGATTAAGTTAATTAATTGATTCGTCTTTGAGAAGGAACAGGATACATTTGTCAGTTGGCAAATAGCTATTCGCTCGGCCAGGAAGAATCCAAAGTATTTAAAACTTTGCTAAGTTGTCAATGAAGCATACATTAATAGCCCTACGTACCAAAAATATACACTGAATTGTAAATTTTTTTTTTTTTTTTTACAAAAACACAAATCCTAAAAATCAATTAACTTTTAGTACAACTATTTAAAAATTGGAAGCTAAAAAAGTGTAAATGTAGAGCCCTTCATCTCGGCTTCCTTGACAACTGTGCAAAATTTCACACAACTGTGGTGTCGCATATAATATATCCTCTATCTATAGTATTTAGGTTAAGATAAAGTAGACGTCGACTTAATAGAGACCCCGTTGAATTGTTTCTTATTGATTCCAGGTTGATTGGCACCCATCCCAACACCTACTCCTTCACGAAGCTCCTGACTGAGAACCTGCTGAAGGAAGAGAGGGGGAACATCCCAGTGGCCGTCATCCGTCCGACCATCAGTGAGTCGCTTGAGCATTCATTCATTCATTCATTCATTCATTCATTCATTCATTCATTCATTCATTCATTCATTCATTCATTCATTCATTCATTCATTCATTCATTCGTTCGTTTGTTCATTCTTTCATTCATTCATGCAGTCCGACCGTCAGTGAGTCGCTTGTGCGTTTTATCTATTTAATCTTTATTGATCGATGTCTGGCCCGTTGGTATTGGAAGACCACAAGGTCTAGCGTCATTATCAGAACAAAATACGTAAGTCTGAAGAGAATTACTAGACAATGGCTTTAAACGATGACAAAACTATAAAGAAACAAATAATTGTAAAAAAAAAAAAAATCTGTACTTTAATTGAATTGAAATTCTAAAAAGTAACAGAATAATAATTTTTCAAAATCAAAATAGTTTATTTAATACAACTTATTAATTTAGAACAAAATACAAAACATAAAAAACATTGCTTAAGTTGGGAAATATAGAAATCAATGACGTTATAACGAAATGCTTTTTTTTCGAAAAAATTTTATACGTTGTTTTAGTAAATTTATATTGATAGATGTTTTAAAATTTATAACTTTGTGTCCCCCTCAGTCCTGGGAACCGTGGCCGAGCCGTTCCCCGGTTGGGTAGACAACGTCAACACCGGAGCCTTCGCTTTCATAGCCGGAGCGTCTCGCGGCATCTTCCGCTCCATCCTCGTGGACCGCACCAAGATAGTAGACTTCGTCCCCTGCGACCACGTGGTCAACCTTATGATCGCCGCCGCTTGGGGCGCTGCCAACAACAGGTACGTAGGGTGTGAGCAGTCTTCGCTAAGTTGAACTTCAATTTCTATGTGGAATGTTACTCGCCACTACTGATCTGGACCCGTACGCAAGAGTGCAACTTGGTAGAGGCTTCATTCTCAAGCCTCCATTTGCAAGAACCACAGCTTACCAAAAGGGCTTCTATTAGAGGACTTGTAGTGACGAGTGGAATGCTGTTCCTTTTTAGTTTAAGAAACAAAGAACCGGTTACACTTTATTAAAATAATCTTAACATTATGGTTAAATAAACTCCAATTTGTCAAACCAAACATTAAAATTAGATACATCCCACTGAAAGATGGACTAAATGTCCAAATTAAAATTGGTGAACACCTCATCACCAAACTGACAGAAAACTTTATTATAACTGTAGCTTTTAATTTGATGGTAAAAAAAGGAACTGAAACACCTCCCTTCTTCTCTTGATGATTTCAAACTAACTAGTTCCTCAAACGGATCCAGGTCGCATTCGATTAAAACATCTACTTGTCATGCCCTCTTCTTCCAATTCATTTTCTCGTTCAATTAATTCTTCTACTTACTTGCTTCTCTCCACCAGCTCATACCATTTTCTTCTGTCATTCCACAATCTTCTTGTTTCTACTTTTTTCAACGCTCATATTGATCTATAATCTTAATATGACAAACATTTCTCAACAACCACGGTCCCAGCAACCGTCTCTGTGGAACCCCTATATTCTAGGCCCCCACAAGCTTAGTAAACTAACACATACACGGTACATACGCTTACAACTTTATCCAAATCAAACACTAAATTATGTAAACAACAAAGGTGCAAGCAATGTACCCTGTGGAACCCCTATATTCCAGGCCCGACATGACTGTCTACCACTGCAGCTCCGGCACTGTCAACCCGTTCACCTGGGGCGAGTATGTGGACCTGTCCATAGACCTCGTGAGGGAGTACCCCTGCAAGATACTGTTCTGGTATCCTGGCGCAAAGTGTAGGGAGACCTCGTGGAGGAACTATCTAGCCGTCCTGCTCTTCCAGATTCTTCCAGCGCAGGTGGTGGACGCGTCAGTCAAGCTCTCAGGGAGGAAGGGAATGTAAGTTGTACTCGTAAGATAGTGGCTATATGGGTCATGAAGTTTATTTTAAAATTAAAACGTAAGATATTAACTATTACTATACATTAGATCTTTGTCCACGTTTGCTGTCTGCGTCGTTTTTGGTTGGTAGTGATTTCTTTATTTGATTGTTGGACATTATGAAGTTAAGTCAAGGGAGAAGTTTCACACTTTGCCGGCCAGAGCTCGCTTTTAGTTTTGGATAGTAAAATACACCCTACGAGCTTATGTTTGCAAGGTGGACTTTTTCTCTATATCGCCTTTTACGATTAGCAGATGCCATGTTCTGGGCCAAATTCTCCACGGACCGAAATTGTCTAAGTTTATTGCTCAAGGTAATGTTTTTATTTTTTTTTTTTTATTTTTTAATATATTTAACGTCTATTCTATTCATTTAAAAAAAACTGATTTACAAAGAAGGACAACAATTTTCATTGTATTATTGCAATTGGTTTAACAGTGTCGACAGTTTGGTGGCTATCCAGCACAAGTACAACCGGGGCCAGAAGCACCTCGCCTTCTACACTCTAAGACAGTGGCAGTTCAAGATGTCTGCCGCTGACCAGCTGGTCGAGAAGATGTCGACTTCTGACAGGAAGAGCTTCGACTTCGATGTATCGACCATCGTCTGGCCGGAGTTTCTCAAGGACAACGTGTTGGGCCTGAGACATTACTTCCACAAGGAGAGGGCCGAGACTCTACCGCAAGCGAGGAAGATGCTCAGGTGGTGAGTGCATGGACATCATGGTGGTATAATATATCTTTAGGGGATTTCACTTGGGTATCCAACAATGCTATTTTTGTGGTCACTTAATGCACGCAGTTCAGACGGTTGCTGCCAGGATCGCGACGTGACAGAGTACCATCAGAGTCGATGAATAAGTTTCCTCAAACTTCTTTATCGACTCTGATACATATATAGATGGCGGTGTGTATACACTTTATTAAAGACCTTGAATTGAGATCGGTAGCGGAAAGTTGGAATTTTCGAATTCGAGCCGTCTATTGGTCCCCAAGGCCGCCATCTTTTAAGTTCTACGTCACGTGACTGGTACTCTGACACGTCGCGCATTCTGTCGGCGACTGTCTGCACTGCGTGCATTAAGCGACCACAAAATTCACGACAGTGAAATCACCTTAAGATATATACCTTCATGATGGGCATAAATCACTTCGAAGAGACCGCTAACTCAGCGAAAACAACCTGAGTGTCGCCATCTAAACACAATGTTAAAAGGGAGATTTGTTTTGAAGATTCCTCAAAGCTGCATAACATTAATTTTGGCAGTTCAAACCAATCGAATATGCATTTTTGTATCTGTTATTAACGATTTACCAAGGAAATAATCTAAATTAAAGCTCTGTTTTTCTCAGAAACAATGAAAAGCTGGGACCAAGTAAAATCAGGTCTAAGGGCTATGCCAGAGCTCTGGCCACTTTCTACGCTTTAGAAGTAGAGCTACAGTTTCGAGGCTGACAAAAAGTAATTCAATGTTACTGGAAGAACCTTATCAAATATATTGACTTTTTGCATCGTACACATTTTTAAATCAATGTAGACAATAAAAATAAGTTATTTCTCCCTATCTATCGTAGCCATGTTAAAATTGCATTCATTACCCACCAAGGCCCAAAGTTAGTAGACACTGCGCTGCACAAAGCCTTAATAAAACTCTCGTATTATGGTTACCTACAGACACAGGCCTGCTTTGGTAATTATAAGGGATACAATTTCTATGGACTGAATAATTTTAAACTACTGCCAGTTAGAGACTGACCGAGAACCAAAGTGAAAGGCCCTCATTAAGCAAATATATACTTTAGATTTTTTTAACTTTGTCAGGCATTTGTTTCTACTGTAACAACAGCCATGGCAGACGAGTGAGCCTTCTAATTCGTTAATATCAGGGATGGTAGCTGGTTCTCCGCTATATGTTAACTATAGGTTTACTTCTTTTACAAGAGCTAACAGTAGCAACTTCGCACATGCTTCTATGTCCACAGGTGGCGCCTCCTTCACTTGCTAGGGAATCTCACCCTGTTGCTTCTACTCGGTATGACCTTGAAACTGCTCTCCGGTGACCTCTGGGTGGCCACGATTCTCCCAGGACTCGTCCTCTTGTTCTTACTATGGCTGTAAAGCCCTCACATCAGATGCTATTATCGTATAGTGTTTTCAATAATATAATCGCAAGATATCAAAGTTTTAATAATGTATAATTAAGTTTGTGTGAATAAAAAACAATGTATATTCTGTGTTAAATTTTTTTTTCAAAACCACGTCAACAAATTTACGTTGACTTTTCTAAAAAAAAATCACAATAACCAAAATAATTTTAAATGGGTTTTAAGTGTGGTGTTTTTAACCTCTGTCTCATATATAAACATGTTTGGACTTAAATGGACGCAACGAGCCAAAATGCTAATTTAATTAATGTAAAAAATTATACTGTTACATCAAAACTTTGTCTTCCCCCTAAGATACAAGAGAAATGTATTTTTTTTTAAATCAGTGTTTAAGGTCTATCCACTCGGTCATAAAACTTAGTTTCAGTGGGGGACACCAAACCAAAGAGAACCAAGCCAACCCTGTAGGCCCCGACGCAATCGACGAGTGAGCGATAACCAACCAAAATCGATGTTTATTAATAGGAAATATAGCAATCAATGCGAACACCCGCGGATCAACGCCATAATAAACAATGCTGATTCAGAACAACTTTGAATTAATTATGTTCCTCGTTGCTAGGACGGCTCTAAAGTCACCGTTTACTAATTCCTAAGACAAGAAGTGATGGACTTGAATCCATATTAAATGTAAAAAAATCCGCTTAAAGCGGGATTCGAACCTGGGATCTTCTGCATTGGAAGCATGTAGGCTAACCACTACTCCATCGAGCCACTCATTTAGTTTCTGAAATGTCGTCTGGTATACAAAACGCTTTGTTAAAAGATACAAATAAAAGACTTCGAGACAATTTAATATGAACGAAGAAATTCTTAGAACAAACGTTAAAAAAAATTTATCCGTGCGGATGGAAGATGTTGATTTGTTACGCCCGTCTAAGCCCGAATTAGAACCTGGTCCAGAGCATTCCTCTGCTGATCGTCAAAGGCGAAAGAAGAGGCAAAGACCATCTTGATAACATCAGTTAGTAAGTAGGGTAGTATATTACTCCCCGAAACTAGAGGCGAGCTCAGGACGAGACTTCCTTTTATCCCACTGCTTGTGGTTTGTTCTGGCCAGCAACAAGAGATTTATACACCGACCGAGTAGACAAGTTGGGCACGATATCCCACGTGGGCGGAGCAAGAATCAACAATCTTAGATTTCATTATTGTGCCTCGTTGTTACAACGGTTAAAAAGTCACCATTAACACATTTCTTAGTCAAGAATAATGATAGAATAATTATTGATTGTTCATAAATCTTATGCCTAAAACTGGAATCGAACTTAGGACCTTCAGTGACGGAATCAGAGACTTTAACCACAGTACTAACAAGTCACAAAAACATATTCGTCTTTGTAACAAGCTTAAATAACAGTGACAATCATTCCTTTTAACCCGTTCAGTATATTTTTTATTTCGTACTTATAAGGTAACTTTTAGCTAATAATTCGAATTCGGCCTTTTTTTTATTAGATTTTAAGTATTTTGTAAATATTTTATTTCGTGATTTTTAAGGATTCTTTGGATTTTGAATTAAATCTACATTTTAAGTTAAAATTTAAATTCTTTATTCCTAAAACAAGATTTTTTCTGATTTTTATTGCACGTTTTGGATTTTGTGTACCTCATTACTAATTACTAGAGTAATGTATCACGTTTCCGGGACAAACCAAGATTTTCTCGTTTTAAGATGTCTTTTGTAAGTAAGTATTTTCAATCTTAAATAAAATTGGTACCATTTGTACCATTGGCTTGGTGGGAAAAAAAGTTTTTTTTTATAAACCCAAAAAAAATCAAGGTATAATTTTGAAAACTATTGTTTACCGGCATTTAAATTACAAATTTGATGTATACAATTGAGGCCACGGGGACTAAAAGGGCTAGTCTATGAGCTACTTAAAAAGTGAGTTTCAATGTAGTTACTTTTAACCGGTCTAATCTTGGTTGGCAACAACACCGCCTGGCTTTGAACAACACGCGGTGACCTCACAGTGTTATCACTCTCGTGTCAGAGTTCACGGGCGACACTGATTATTAGATGATTATTAGGTCAATAACATCGCAATCGAGTTTCACAATATTGTATTAGTGGAATTATTTATTATCAATTCTTTTGCTTTTTTCCCTACAAATTTGTAAAATGGATATTATTGTCCCAAGCTGCTGTTAACTGATGCTAATCTAGATGCTATTGTGACCAGAACATGCATGATGTAGTTAAGCGAGCGAAGCGAGCGTTTCCATTTGACTCTGCCGGAAAAATTTGTCACTCGTTTTGTTTTTTTGTTTTTTTGTTTTTTTTTTGTTTGTATGTCTCGCCATAACGTTCGAACGGAGGCTCGGATCGAGTTGAAATTTTGACCATCCGCAAGCTTTGTTCTCGATTGAATGCCATTAGTTTTGTGGCAAAATCGTTCAAAAAGTTTAAAAGTTACATTAAAGTTAATCGAAAGTTTTTTTTTCAAACTAACCGGCGACAAAATCTGAGATAGCCAAATCATTTAGAATGTCCGTCCGGTCACGAATATGTTAATTTTAGTTTGATCCGATAAGTAGTGTAGATGGAAATTACATTATAACAAAAGTAACGTTGCCATGGCAACGAAAAGACGCGCGAAGTTTTTAATGCACTGCCACTTAGAAGTAATCAAAATACTTTCGAGGAAGCAGTCTATTATTTGTCACCAAAGAGTTTAAATATTTTTCCCAATGAGTCAAGGTCCTCTAGATGGCGGTGGATTTAATCCACAATATTTACATACGGGTTTACCCAAATACCTTGGAAATAATAAATAATATCGGAAACATGGCCCTGTGGACAGCGAACGTCGCAAATTTTAAAATTTAAAAAAATGTGCATTGTGGGTCTAGCTATAGCACGTGCTCGCTTATCAACGCGTCCAACTGAGCGTTTCCTAGTTGTATTAAAATATGGGTTAGGAATAAAATGATATACGAGTCAATGGCTATGGGAATTTATATGGGAATCATTTTAAATATTGGAATCAATTAATGAAATGTTGGAATGTGGTTACAATTAATAAAGTTCCATATATTCAAATAATATATTGTTTTATTCAGACTGTGCAGTGAAGAATACACAGGTAACCAGTTAACCATGACTCTTAGGGCAGGCAGTGGCACTGGCAGAAGTACTGGCAGCGGTTCTGGCAGCGGTCGTGGTGGTTGACAGTTGACACTAAAAAATAAAATTAGAGTTTTTAAATTAATTTAATTAGTTCAAAACTATTCTTTGTATTAAATGGTGGATTTCCTAGTACTTTGAAACAAGATAATTGTTATCTTCGAAATCGTACATTTTTTATTTTACTGTGTAGAAGTATTTATTTCAGACGAACTTTAATTTCCTCCGACATAAGTCAGACCTTCCTTATGTATGTTAATTGATCAATAATTTATCACAGTCACTTCCTACATATGTAGTTCAGTATGTGATCTTATTAGCATCACAACATACACCCCACACGTACGTTTACACAATGAGTCATGCACAACTTGAGATCGAGCAGATTCTACGTACTAACTGTTATTGTGGTGCTCGGCTCGGGCAGGATTTCTTCTTAACAACAATCAGATCTCAACACTTATCTTGTATAACACAAAGAAGTTAACCATTAATGTAGTTTTACACATAAAAAATATAGATTTTTTGGATTCGTATATTTTTTAATAGATGTATGTAAGATAAAAGTGAAAAATACTATCACGGCTTAAGAGTGTTCACGAGACGGGCATGTCCTTGGCACGCCCGTAAGCACTCAAATTCAGATGTACAACGCACTGGAGAAAAATCAAAACGACAAGAATTCTAAAATGCACAAGACACAGATATTTTTATGCAGAATAACATATAACAAACAGAATTAATGTATGTAATAAACCCTACTATACACCAAGGTTACGCATAAAGTCGACGCAACGGGAAAAAGTAGAGGTTGTTCCCGCCGCGTTGACTTTACGCTTAACAATGGTGAATAGTAGGGTTTATTACGTATAGCAATTCTGTTTGTTGTAAAAAAAAAAATGTGTGGTTAATTTATGAATTCAAGTATGTTGACAAAATTTTTCTTCAGAGTGATGTACATTTGTATTTGAGTGCTTACGGGAGTTTAAGGTCATTGTCTCGTGAAGACTCTTAAACAAGATTTTGCAACTCACCAGTAAATGCGATAGTCCTCCGTTCCTCCAGTGGCTGGGCCAAGGTGACGTGGGAGACCACGCACTTTAAGACCTTGCCGTTGTGTTGGGGTTGAAGCTGTAGCGTGAGGGTCTGCTTGATAGACCCCGTCACCCAGGGCCACCTCCACTCGTCCTGAGCTGTGGCTTGGGTGTCGTCGATAACGTCCTCGCGAATGACAGCGTCGCCCAGGACCCAGGATATGTTGGCGACAGGGCGACTCTCTTGAACCTCACAGGTGGCTGTGACGTTGTCTCCTGTGTAGTCCAGGCGTAGAGTTGGTGCAGTGGGGCGACCTGAAGCAAAACATGCCTTGACTGAGAGAAAACACTGAGGAACTTATTTCTTAATCGTATAGAAAAAAAAACTACAAGAGCCACGCAGGATCCTCTGAGATATAACCCGAATGCAAGTAAATATTTTTGTCTTTATATGTTCTTATGCATTAAATGGTTCAAGGTGAGGCTCCATTGCTCCATTGCGTCTTCTGCGCTCGCACAGAAAGAAAGCGAAATGAACACACTTGGTGGAGGTGCCGGGGAGAATCTAGTTGGATGGGCTCCCGGAGCGGGAACAACACGACGCCGGCGCACGGGAGACCACGTTCCCCATACGCCGGCGGAGGGGACTAGTTGGTCCGGGCGCTCGCAGTGTGTCATAGTTGACTGGCTTTACTACTAACATGAAAGTAGATCCCGCTGGAGTGTCTCAGAGCAAAACGGTTTACACTATCGTATTCAGACGAATGTCATATCTTAATAGAAGGTAAGCAGGTAATAAAATGACAAAAACTGTACAAACCTTAGAGTAAAAAAACGCGTTATTGTGCCTAAAAGGTAGTCAAAACATTTTTTCTCTAATTTTTTCTAGACAATTTTTCTCTAATCGCGCCTGATGATGTAGAGATAAATGATTTTCAATCAATTAGTATATCTGACCAAAAAAACGGATTTTATCATGCCAAATGTAGAGTTTTGTCGTAGTTAAAATCGGTTGACACCAGCGTGTTAAGGCGGTCAATCCCGTCTCCAAACCACCTCGGACCGGGTGTGTGTTTTACAAAAGGATAAATATAAGGTAAAACTGGTGCCAGTTTGAACCAGTTTCGAAAAGAAGTCTCTTACGATTCAATTGTCCGTTCGACACTCGGTCCGTGCAATAGTCGTTTGTTAAACATCGTCTCACCCGCACTAACTTGGCTTGGCCTGATCATCTTGCAATACCTGTTGAATTTAGTTTTAAAGTCTTCGACCCACAAAATAATTAACACATTTTTATAATACTAAACCTTTCAATTGGTTTCTGCTCCCGGTGATGTTGAATTGAGACACGAAATTCCGTTACACTAACCAATGAATTGAAATAAAAACAATTATGATTTTGGACCAAGTAAATCTGGTTGACCCTAATGAGTAAAACACTTTGACTCACGTGCCACGACGAGCGCAGTGTATCTGTAGTCGATCTTGCTTGTGGGAGTCCCAATAAAACACTTGACCGGTCCGTTGTCCTCCTCGCTGATGTTGGTAAAAGTGACGCCACACTCTCCGCTCTGCAGTCCGGCCCCGAGGTAGAAGTGCCGGCCGGTGCTCTGGACAGACTCGGCTCCAAAGTCGAACAAGAGCTGGCCAGTCTCGCCAGGAGGGTCGATCCAGCAGTTCATCAGCGGCTCCCCCGCCTTCATCAGTATCCTCGCCTCCCCGCCCGGGAGGACGACCTGCTCTGTCGGTGTAGTCAGGTTGTTAGGGAGGGGGCCATCGCCTGTAACGAGGGAGAAACACATTCAGTGTTGTTGTCACTCAGACTAGACCGGGTCAAGACTGTCTAGTGTTCAACTCCAGCCAACCATGTTGCACCAGGCAACCTTCTCGTTGCGTAGATATACATAACTCTGCTCTATCACAAATATTAATGTAATTTGTTTTGAGTTGAAGTGAACTCTACATTTACACTGTTGCAAAACCTTTCAAACTGCTAATGAAAAAGCACTGAAAAACATTTTGTCCGTGGCATCAGCACATCATTTGGTATCCGACTTGCTTTGTGGCTACTGTGAGGTCACTGGGTTGTACTAGATTATACATTACTTATAAAATATCCTTCATGTGCCAACAAAATCTTGAATGCGAAGTACATTAGCAACCATGGACAGGCGCGTGGTATGCGAGGATGCCACAGCTGCACACAACGTGGCTGCGCCTCGCTTAGGTTGCCGCTCAGTCAGAGTACATTTGCGACAGCGCGCAAACATGGGTTTATTAAACTCATAATAGTTTGAATTTAGGAATTGTTATCGAGCAAAGTAGGATGCCATGATCTTCTTCACAAAATTATGCATCTTGTGATGTTATTGGTTTAGATTTCTTTTGAGCGTGTCAAAAGATACGGCGAGTTACATTTTTGTAACATGCTAACTCTTATGGGCGCTGAGACAGAGAGAACTAATTTCCTTCCCGCCTTCAAAACTAAGGTTCCCTATACCATACAAAAATGCAAAAACTTGCAAAAACGGGGCCAAGCCGAAAACGAGGAAGATGCAAGTGGCTTAACTGCATAAAGTGGTGAGATCCAGAAGTGTGGCCAAGCCCATTATTTAGTTTAAAATAATAAATTAATAATATTATCAATCAATATCCATATTATTAACCTACTATAATTATGAAATAAATATCTTAACAAAAATAACAAAAAACATTCAATAAATTTATTGACACATTAACATGTGGAAATATCAAAATTAACAGACGCCATTCTAAATTAAAAGCTTGGTCGATGAATTTTTAAACTGGTTGTCGTTACTGACTAACCAAAACATAACCAATCCAAATCCATCAACCAAGCTTTTAATTTTGAATGGCGTCTGTTAATTTTGATATTTCCACATGTTAATGTTTCAATAAATTTATTTATTGTTTAATGTTATTTTTGTTAGTAAATTTATTTCACAACTATAGTTAGATAATAATATGGTAATAATATGATTGATAAATTATTAATTTATTATATAATTAATAAATGTATTTATTATTTTAAACAAAATAATGGGTTTGGCCACACTTCTAGATCTCACCACTTTATGCAGTTGAGCCACTTGTATCATCCTCGTTTTCGGCTTGGCCCCTTTTTTGCAAGTTTTTGCAATTTTGTATGGTATTGGAACATCAATTATTTATTTAGAACGTACGCGGTATGGATGTTAGCATTCAAGAAGAGGAAATAACTTTATAACAATGATTCAAAATAAATTCTCACTACTCTCACGCTTATTGATATTAAAAGGTTTGAGCATCGCAGTTATAAATTAATAACACAAAGATACCTATTTATTGTTTCGGACCACAACTCGTATGCACCTCAAATGTCAATTAAAATAAAGATCAAATTATTTTAGCTTTGTTATTTTGTCTTCTCAAACTTTATCCATGGGTTCCACGCCAATCCGTTTCTTAACAAAACACGAAATAAATAATTTGATATATTTCCATTATCTCAGCTTCCGGTCATCTAATCTTATAACCGTTTTTCAAGCAAATGGCCACTGAGATGACTGACATCGGTACAAATTTTTGTTTCTCAAACATTATCCATTAAGGGCCCACAAACTGACACGTCATTCTGTATCTCTATGCCAATCCGTTTCTTACCAAAACACAAATTAAATAATTTGTTATTTTTGCATTATCTACGCTTCCGGTCATCTTATACAATTACCGTTTATTAAGCACATGGCCACTGAGATGACTGACATCGGTGCAAATTTTGGCTTCTCTAACATTATCCATTGAGGGCCCACAAACTGATACGTCCATAGACAGCTAGCCAGCCAGCCACCCACCCACCTAACTGAAGAAGAAAGTATTTTTGAACGATCTTGACGCCTCAATAACTTCTAGACGCATGAGCAGCTCGGGATGAAACTTGAAATGGGTCATCTCATAGTAAAAGCCCATCGATTGAAGCAAGTTGCAGGTTTCTATCTTCCATGGTTTCGCGTTGGCAACACCGTGTTAAGTGCTGATGTAGGCGTGCGGTTACAGGCGCTAAGTGGAAGTGGGGCCGCGCGTGGCATGGCCCGGTGCGCTTCCGCGCACCTAGATTACCACGTGTCCACTTGACTGGCCGATACTCTGTCTCTACTGTGACGTGGTCGAGGTTCCTTGTATTATTCCGTCCTTGGCTGTGAGGTTATGTGGAAGTGTCTCACATCCCATGTTGTTACAGATACTATACTGTGTGAAGACTGTGTTTAACTCACCGTTTTCATACAAGCTGGCCCAGGCGTACTTCCAGCCTCCGCTCTCGGTTCGAACGCGACAGGCGACCATCCATATCTTAAAGCCCCACATTTGCAGCGAGACCCCGCAGTCCCCGGGCCCCAGACCCTGGCCGCTGTAGCTGTAGCCGGTTAGCTCATCCAAATGTTTGCTGTACAGGTGGGCAGGGTCGGCCTGGGACTGAGGCCCCCGGCTCAGCTCCAGCAGCGGACCTGCCTCGTTTTTATGGTTCCACCACCTGACCTGACACCCGGCGAGGGCCACGTCAGCTGAGCAGATGAAGGACACAGACTGGGCGCTAAAGTGAACACGCACGTGCTCAGGGCTGATGGTGAGGTTGAAGGACGCGACACCTGGAGAGAAGACAGACCAGAGGTTGTGAGACAGAGGTTTGTCCACACTTAATTCACATGATTGAATCAGTGTACCCCACTAAACGGGCGGACATATTAACACAATTTTGAATACATGGAACATAGAATCTGATACCTTTGCACAGACCTCCGTAACATTGATTATAATATAATTTACCTTTTGCAGATACGGCAAGGGTTTTTTTCTAGACACACAATTTACACAATTATAGAGCTACAATATTAAACAACTCGAGTGGGGTTTGAACCCGGGTGTTGGGTTTCCCAGACGGACGTCTAAACATGAGACAACTTTGTGCAACAATTTTACAGGACATCAACAAGTTCTTGTAGTGGACCTGAGCTGATAAACCTGTAATTCTGAAACATTTATATATTTCTGTATAACAATATGATGTAAAAAATAATTCGTTAATATTATATTGACATTGGTATGTCCTAGAAATAATACAACTTTGACACAAATATTGACGACATGGTAGAAACCTTAATAATGATTCCCTTGAAAATGACTTAATGAATCAAATTTGTAATATAATTGTAAAATAGAGAAAGGTTATTAACATTTTTCGATTTAATTATTCAGGAATCACTTCTGTAGTTACATTTGTTAACTTTTAATACAATTCGGAATTCTAAAACAGTCAAGAGTTACTTACGGACGATTTGAAGTCCTGCCATTATAAGCACGGCGACCACTAACTTGTACATGTTGATAGAGAGATAATATAATATGAGACGACGAAGCTCTGGGCTGAGAATGATGGGAGAGATAACAGTCGTCGCTTTATACAACCAGCCGTGAGAAAGACGGGACTTGGAAGCAAGAGACAAACAAGATATCCATCGTCCAATAGCAAACACCCAACACATGGTCCAGCTATGGCGTGTTGGAATTAGGCCAAGCCACGCTCGCCGAGTAGACTCAGATGCAAAGTTCATCTCAAGATGAAAGACCCTGGGTGGCGTGAGGAGAACAGGTCAGAGGTCAAAGTGTCAGTGATAAAACTGATTGGGATCCACGAGTGTTGCGACAAACACGAATATGAATTGTTCCAGAGGTCACAACAAAAGTTATGAAATATTTTTCACTAACATGAAATTTCCTATTTTATAACCATTTATTTAAAAACTATACATGTGAGTACTTTTTAGACCTGTATCTACATCATCTAATAGAGACAGGCTTGATGGTGAAGATAGGTGTGGCTCGTATAGTGGCTACTTCTTGCTTCCTATACAATAACACACCTGTTAGATTCCCGCCCCTCAGATTCAGCAATAGAACATAGCAACACTGCAGCCATAGACCATGCTTTTCATGGTTCGATATCAAACAAACGACACATAAGCAATGTTATGAAATTTGCCACCTGGTTTTGATTCACGTAGAAAACAATTATTGAAATTGTTACTTTCAACAATAATGTTATAATCTAGGTGCCCGTTACGGCGCCACAGCCAAGCCGCGGTGCGCTACACACTCAGGCACCTTAAAGCAAGCAGAGTTGGGGTGATTTCGAGGTGTCACCCAACCTTCATGAAACGTGATGTGAACTGAAATACTATCAACATCGAGGGGATTTAGGTACCTGACAACACATGCCAAATTTGGTTGGTGTACGAACATTCCTTCTTGGTAAAAGATGACTAGAAATATGCTCAAAATCCTTTTAAGGTTGTTGGCTACTACTGGCTACTGGCTTCTACTTACTTATTCGTCAGTTTCAATTGGCCAGCGATTCTGGCCAAACAGGTTGGAATACAACGTCCATATTTGACGTGAACATTAAAGCTATAGTGATGTAGTGCCTATTGAAAGAAAAAGTCAAAAAAGTTTGTTGGAATGGCTTCCAAATATAGGTTTTAATATAAGCCTGTTATAAGAATATAATCAACAAGCAACGAAAGTTACTTGACAATGAGCACCTACATTGTGTACAAAAAACATGTCTTTGGACCACTTGATATTTTACATTCTCTTGTTAATTGATAGTACCACAGCAATTAGATCGACTTTGATAAAATTATTATATTCTAACAAATAATTTTGCAATGGAACTTTAAAAATTATGAGATCCCACACATAACAAACTACTTTTAAAAATACAGCTAAACCTCACACAATCAAAAGCAATGCGATCTAAAAGAAATGCCAAGCTTCTGTACTCTCCTAAAGTTTCACAATCTTAATAATTAAATTCACTTTGCCCTGTGACTGCATCCTTGCAAAGCTTGACAAAATTTATTTGCACAAACTTTTACATTTAAAACAATGGTTGAAAATAAAATTTTGCCACGCTTTGCAAGGATGAAGTCATAGGGCAAAGTGAATTTAAGTATTAAAGGGGTATTTAACCGCTTAACTCAAAAAATATATTTCATTCAGGCTTAGAATTTAGAATTTTACAAAAAAATTATTGGGGCCACCATGACCTCCCAAAAAATTGTCAAACATGACGTTTTTCGAGCCACGTCTTTTAGCGCAATCGAAAAATTATTTCTCATGAAAATCGCAATTTTACGATTTTTGTTCGATTTTAAAAAAATTCTTCGACTTATAACACCAACATGCTTTATTTGATTGCGATGATTTTTTCACAGAACCTTTATTTTATGAATTAATATATTCGTGTGAAATTTGAGCGTAATCGAAAAATCGTTTCCCATGAAAATCGTAATTTTACGATTTTTTTAATTTTTACAATTTCTTCGACTTAAAACACCTACATGTTTAATCCGATTGTAATTATTTTTCACAGAACCTTAATTTTATGAACGTATATTTTCGTGCGAAATTTGAGCCTAATCTAAAAATAATTTCTTGTGAAAATCGCAATTTTACTCTTTTTTCGTATTTAAAAAATTACGCTCATCCAACAACGCGGCTGAAAAAGCGTTTGCGAAGCTTCCTAGTAATTAATGTTTACGATTAAAATTTCACTATATTTTCATTTTAAGTTTAATTTGAATCTAATTTCAACATCTCAATTATAGACAAGTGAATATTGTTAGACCGCGATAATCACGTTTGACACATATTTTTTTTTTTTAATATATTTAATTCAGTCTTAGTAGGCAAGTGTTACAATATAAGCAGAAGCTATTCAAATGTTTATAACATCACAGTTGACGAGCCCTTTCACAAAACACTTAACAAACCACTATTCACAAAGATGCATGTGTGTTATTGGTTATGGTTCTTTTCCTTGCGGCACTTGTTTAAACATAAATAGCTACGTTTATCTTAACTCTGTGTTAATGCAAATTTCCATTTCACTTACAGTTTCTATTTCCAATTGACCGATAGTGTAGGCTCGAGCGCTAAGCAAGCGACTCTGATTCGGAAGGTCTCGGGTTCAAATCCCGTCGAGACCGGCAATCCTGACTGAAGGTTTTTTCCGAGGTTTTCCTCAGTCATTAATGCGAATGCAAGGGATTGAGTCCTCTTAAACAGCCCTCGGACATCCCTTCACAATTGTCCTATCCGCAACATACCTAGTAAGTCACCTGAAGAGGGTCACACCGGTTAGATCTGATGTGTATACCCTACAGCGAGCATCCTACAAAAATTTATATACGTATTTATATGTATATATATTATATTTTCGCCGAGTGTGAAGAGGGGAGTTGTTAAATGTCTTTCAACCAGAGCGTCAGTTGTTTGCTCTGACCAATCTAGCCTCGATGAGGAAAATGCGCGTCTTTTCTCGGCTTTTGAGTTAAACAACTACCCCCCGACTTTTTTAAAGTCTTCGCTTGAAAAGTCAAATAGTATTAAACAAACTGAGAACGTGGCAGCAACGATAACCATTGACTATATACCTGGGATATCAGAACAGTTTCGACGCCTCACAAGGATGTTTAATATCCGTACTAACTTTAAATCACGTGACACACTACGAAGTCAGCTATCTAGAGTGAAACCGGTAGATAGCATTCAGGCGTCCAAAACTGCGGTGTATGTGATCCCGTGTGAGTGTGAGGCGGTGTATGTGATCCCGTGTGAGTGTGAGGCGGTGTATGTGATCCCGTGTGAGTGTGAGGCGGTGTATGTGGCAGAGACCATGAGACCAACGGGGGTGCGGATAAACGAACATAGAAACATAGTGTCAGGTAAAACTAGGGGAGCAAGCAAACTTCGGGACCATTTATTTGAGTGTAAAACAAGCGTTAATTTGCAAGACATTAAAATAGTGTTAAAAGAGGAAAATACGACGAAAAGGAAGCTAAAGGAGGCTGCAGTTATGACCTATTTCCCAAGCTTTATAAGCCAACCAAGTTTGGACTTTCCCGTCATGTGGGCAGTGTTGAATCCAGCTATGATCCCGGGGGGGCGAAGCCCCCCCGGGAATAAATTGACTACATGCACTATATATTCCTTCATTTAATAAATGTCACTTTGCCGTTTTTGAAAAAGCACACATATTGCTTTGAAGGTTGTTTAGGTTTATGTTTGTAACTGTAATCAAATAGGCAGACACTACGAAAAACGTGTGAGCAACTCATGAGGCCAAGAACTAGATTTGTAATAGCAGGGTCGATAAAGAAGTTTCCCTTTTGGGGAGGTCCCCTTACTCCCAAGTCAAAACGGAATCTAACGTCCTGCGCGCTGAGAGCGGCTCCAACTAAATACGGTCAGTAGATTATCGATGTGCAGTGACGCTGAAATCAACAAACATCAGACGAAACGTCAAACTTCAATTTTATTTCGATCGTATTAGCCCTGGGCCCTAGTCTTTTAAA
Source organism: Sweltsa coloradensis (assembly GCA_024449915.1). Lineage (NCBI taxonomy): Eukaryota > Metazoa > Arthropoda > Insecta > Plecoptera > Chloroperlidae > Sweltsa > Sweltsa coloradensis. The sequence goes on from JAMZAV010000957.1 coordinate 251,993, forward strand.
ACGATTTACTTTTGATTTATTATTGTACTATAAAGTGTTGCGCAATGCGCAGGCGTCACTGACATTTTCGTGCGAAATAATTTGATATATGCCTTGTTCAAGCCTTACGGACGTAAGTGTAGCCTAGGCCCAAGGCCACAATACAGTTTTCAGACGTAAGTACGCCGCCTTTGGCACTCAAATCGAAATCTTGAACAACACATATTGTTGGCCTAGCTCCTAAGCTTAGGTCAACTCCATCAGAAATATCCTCATTAATAAAGAGAGTTTGCTTAATGCCAAAACATTCGCCAACATTCGATCGTATTTAATACTTTGACGTTTCCGCCATTTGTCGTCATCGACTGTTAACTACAAGTAGAAAAGTGACGTACTTTTATTGAAGTAGTTCCATCAATCGTCACACAGAGTCGCGCGGAACGTCAGATTCCCAACGCCAAAAACCGACTTTTTATTTAACCCAGGGCGGTATAGGGAGTTGGAGGACCTCCCCAACGGGGAAACTTCTTTATCGACTCTGGTAATAGTAATGGTCATTCGAAGGGCTCCGACTTCTGTTTAGAGAATTCCCAATTATGTCTTCTTTTGTATGTTGGCCCGCAAGTCGCGCCTTGAAAGGATATGCGCTTGCAGGACTGATACAGACAAGTATGTTGGGTAAATGGTCAGTGTACTTTTCGTTGCGAAAACACTATTATCAGGTAACAAATGCGTAGGCATCCTGTAAGAGGGGTCAACGCAGTTTTAGGCTAAACACTGATACTTGCTTCCTATTAGTCGAATTTTACAAAATCGGGCTGTGATTGGTAAGAAAAAAGAAAAAAAAACAGTTTTTCATCCTGTTTGGAAAATATTGTATTTGTTTTCGTTGCTAAAATGACCGTTTTGTGAATCTAGCAGTTTGAAAGTTTCATCTAGTGGATATTTAGGAACTTTTATCGTCCACAACACACAAAAACTACATTATTTTGGTATTGCATTCAGACCACCACTTTTTTCTAAAACGCACCAAACGCACTCTAAGAACCTGATTTTCAAAATTTTCGCCCGCGGCGCTATAGTTGGGGGCTTCGCCCCCCAAACCCCCCGTACTTAGTACCTATGTAATACCCTCGAGATCTTAAATAGCCCCCCCGGGATGAAAAGTCTGAATTCAACACTGCATGTGGGGACCGGTGGTTCGCGGGGAAGTAGAGAGGGCGTGGAGGAGCGCCACCACTGCGCTTCGAGAAACTAGAACAGCAAGGGAGGCTTCAGTTACCTCGCGTCTGAGGAAGGCCACGGATGTGGCAGAAATATAACGCAACGGGTGAGTTTGTGTTGGATAATTTTTAACCGTGTATTGTTCAGTCGAGTGGTTTTTGTTTTTAATATTTTCCGGTTAACAAGTTCTGGTGTATAATATGTATTTCCAATTGAGTTTCAGTATCACTTTTAGTTTCAGTTTCTGACTAATTCACAGTCTCACTCTCAGTGTCAGTTTAAGTTTCACCCCACGCAAGTATCCTATTGTATCATGGAGAGACTTAGACCTCAACTTAACTTCAACATCAGCTTTATCATTAATTTCAACTTTTACTTTAACGTCAACTTTATCATTAACTTCAACTTCAACTTCAACGTTAACTTTATCAGTTACTTCAACTTCAACTTTCCATTTACTTTATCATTAACTTCAACTTCAACTTTTACATCAACTTTATCATCAACTTCAACTTAAACTTAAACGTCAACTAATTTCAAATGTAGGAATTAGGATTTAGAATAATGCCATACAATAAATAAATCAAAAAAATAAATAAAATAAATAAATAAATAAATACGTATTTAGAGTCTACCCACTCAGGCATATAATACCATGCGCCAAAGCCATCGACGAATAAACAATGGCCAGCTAGAAACTTATATTTTAAATGGGTAACACCGAGCGAGTCGACAAGTTGGGCACGATATCCCACTTGGGCGGACAAAGAATCAAAAACCTTATAATTTATTGTTGTGCCTCGTTGTTAGGACGGCTCAAAAGTCACCGTTTACACATTTCTTAGCAAAGAATAATGATAGAATTATTATTGATTGTTTAAAAAAAGGGCTAATTATAATTTCCCAAAACTGGAATACCTTCTGTAATGGAAGCAGAGACTCTTGCCACAGGACCAACAAGTCACACAATAATCTTTGTTAAACAAGCTTAAATAACAGTAACAATAACTAGAGATACTAATTTTTAGCATTTAAATTTATAAAATTTAGCATTAATTTTGACAAATTTAGCATTTTATTGCATAAATTGGATCCCTTTCACCAAAACCCTAAATGTAGGGTCTTTTTTACACTTCTAATGGTAAATGATGAATTATAGGAACATTTCAATTCAATATTGTCATATAAAATACTAGAATACATTGAGAAACTAGTTCTAAATAGGCATTAAAATCATTATTTTCATTAAAATTAGCATTTTGAATCGCCAAAATTAGCATTTTGTAGCATCAAAAACCTAACACGCTCAAAATCCGTATCTCTATTTTTAACCCTTTCAGTACCTTATTTATTTCACACTCATTATGTCGTTTTAAGCTAATAATTCAAGGTCACCATTTTTTCTGAGATTTTTAGTATTTTTTTATATTTTATTTCGTGACTTTTAAGAAAATTTTGGATTTTGAATAAAAGCTATATTTTAAGGTAAAACTAAATTATAAGTGCATTCCTAACACAAGTTTTTATTAAAAATTGTTCTTATTTTGGATTTCGTGTACCTCATATACCTGCAATACAAGTGTTGTATCACAAATCCGGGACAAACTAAATCTTTCTCGTTTTTAGCTGTTTTTTTTTGCAGATGTGTATTTTCATCATTCTCTTAAAATGATTGGCTACCATTTAAATTTGTTTGGGGGATTTTTTTATTTTTATTATTAACCCCAAAAATAACGGTGTATAATTAAAAAAAACTATTGTTTTCCCGCATTAAAATTACAAAGTTGATGTTCACAATTGAATCCACGGAGACTGAAAGGTCTAATATGAGATACATAACAATCGAGTCTCAATTTAGTTACTTTAAACAGTCTAATCTTGGTTGGTAACAACACCGCCTGGCTTTGAACAACACGCGGTGACCTCACAGTGTTATCACTCTCGTGTCAGAGTTCACGGATGGACATATTAGACGAAACAACGTAAAAACATTATTATCAAAATAATATTTTAAACTGTGTAGTAAGTGTATAATATTATCAAGGCGTATAGTGATGCTATGTTATTTCTCTCATTTAAATATCGGAACATTTCCACAATCTTTCGTGGAATATTTACATACTGGTCACATGGCTGGCAAAAAAAATTATTGCTTTCAGGGGCGGATCTAGCCTTGACTCATGGGTGGGGCGGGGGGGGCGGAGAGCTTTGTTGGGGGATGTGATTTTTGAGCGGCTTCTTCGACTGTCAATAGTTATTGGTTATATGATAAGTAAGGAATTAACAATGAAGAAATGTAGGAGGGAGAGGTTAATATTACAACAATCATGAAAGGTTATAGTGATATATTGTAGTGATAAGCTGTAACTTGGTGATCATAATTCTCGCTCAAAGCTGCGGTGGGAAGGCACCCATCGCTGAATGCGATTTTTAATTTTATTTGCAGCTGTGCAAACAGGTTGAAAAATATGAAATAAAGATCACGATGTCATAGGGATAATTGGTTTTGAAATTAAAATCGGAACGACAAAGGGTCTTGAGGGTGGGGGGCGTCACCCCCCCCCCCTGTACCCGTCACTGATTTCTAAATGAATAACAACAGCTGCAATTGATTGTTTTTCAATATTTTTATTTTAGGTTTTGATGTATTTATAAACAAATCAATGAAACAAAAATTTGAAAGGCACAACTCGCCTTCTGAACTTACTTTATATATTTTTGGTACCATAACCTAGTAAAATATAATACACCTAACAGGTTTATACGTTATAAAATCAAATCACACATTTACAAACTTCTTCAAAGAGGACTATTTATTAATGTATTTACAACATTATTCTAAAAATTGACTAAGAGTATTACAATATATTGTGATCATTTTTTGAGACCAATAATTTTAAAAATTTAAAAATTGAATTATTTTGCTTTAACAAAATATGTATCCTATAATATTATAAAATCGGGATTTCTTGGCGAAACAAAAAAACCTTGTTCTCTTTCCAAAATTTGACAATCTAGTTCTGAATTACTATATTTTAATGAAAATAACAAAATGTGAGTCAGTAATTAAAATATACTTAGACATACTTCGCTTTCATATTTCACTCTCTCAAACAAACAGTATGCTAACATTTACAATTAGGATATTTCTACAATAGAGCACTCAAAGTTCAGCTAACTTCCCGAAGATTATTGCACAATTAAGTCTACAATCCGTTTTTGTTCATTGTTTAAAATATTGCCTAGAAGTGTATGAAAGTTATATGCATAAAAATATAAAATACTAAATACTCAATTTCTAAAAAAATTGACTTATATATAGGTTGTCTTAAAATATTTAACAATTAAAAAATAATCCAAAATATGTCTCAAAAGGCCTTAAAATTACTTTTAATGACATATAATTTTATTTGCGATAACATCTTATTTGAAATGAGTGCAATACCTCCATCATAGAATAAAAAGACGTGAACTGTATGAGTGAATTATGTTGATCATTTAGCAACGCATCACATCTCAATAATGTGCTATCTAAATGGCATTAATAACAACAAGGTAATAACTCACTAGGAATATAAAAAATGTTCATATGGATCAACCCAAAACAAAAATTTAAAATCCATCTCAGCAGGATAATAAAAAAAATGTGTTTGTCTTAATTCAAATAAACCATTTAGAAAACAATTACTACCTGAACTAGGTATAACTTTGCATTTCATGTACTTATGTACTTTACATGTAGACTTAACACTGAAGAAGTTAGGGTCAAAGTCCTGGATGTGCAAGGTTTCAAGTGCACGATAGCAGAATTTCATAACATAACAGTTTATTTCTGTAATATCGTTTTGTGTTTCCTTCATTATGAATATGTACGACCTATTTTTGGTGTTTGTTGGTTCCATTGGTATTCAAATGATTAAAATATTTATTTTAGAGATGAGTCAATCAGTACCTATTACTTACTTTCATGACAACTCGACTAAGTTTCCGACGATGATAGTTAGGCCAACAAACAGGGACTTGATGCTGATCGTTGGTATTGTATCAGATTCAGGTTCACAAGTTTGTTCCCAAACGTATTGTCTAAATATTGTCTTAATGTTGTCAAAATGTCCAAGAAGACAATGTCAAATAGCGATGACGAAAGTAGGTATCAGGTTAAGTTCTAAAGGGCCCATTTAGGCGAGCGTGTTGGAATCAAGTACGAGCCACGTGATTGGTTGATTCTTTGAGACGCGCCTTCTTATTGGTCCAGATAACAGGGATTTTATAGTACGATTCACATGGTTGGTTGGTTCTAAGACGCGCTTTCCTATTGGTCCAGATTATGAGATTGATCTAGTACGATGCATGTGATTGGTGGATCCCTTGAGACGCACCTTCTGATTGGTGCAGAGAATAGTGATTACGTTGAGACGGGTATAGACGAGGTGGTCTTCACGAACATGTAGGCCGAGCTCAGCCCAGACTGGATGGGGCCCAAGTAAGAGTAGATGGTCCAGGCGACGAAGCCCCAGAAACACGCGCTGGCCAACCGGTCGAGCCAGTACATTCTGCAACGAACAAGTTTGTTTAAAATACTATTCGACAGAGAACTTAAGAGTCTTCACGAGACAGACATGTACAGTTGTACACAGCACGCTCGTAAGCACTCAAACTAAGATGTACAACGCTCTGGAGAAACATTAAAGCTACATACGAGAATTCTAAAATGCACAAGACACAGATATTTTTATGTAAAAGAACATGCATCAAACTGAATTAATGGATGTAATAAACATTTCTTTACACCATGGTAACTCATATAGTCGACGCAACGGGAATAAGAAGAGGTGGCTTCCGTCACGTTGACCTTACGCTTACCAATGGTGAATAGTAGGGTTAGTTACATTCAGCAATTCTATTTCTTGTATGTTGTTCTGCATAAAAAAATCTGTGTATTGTGCATTTTAGAATTCGCGTATGAAGTTTCAATTTTTCTCCAGAGCGTTGTACATCTTTATTTGAGTGCTTACGAGTGTGCTGTGTACATTTTCGTCTCGTGAAGACTTTTGATCAAGAGGACTCGCTAAGCCAAGTTGACAATCAGGGACAGGATTCGAAACATTCGCATTAGAGAAATGCTGGGTGTGGAAGAGATGGAAGGATAACATAGCAGGAGACTTTGAGGCAAGAGGAGAGAGTTGGGAAGATGTGGAAGAGATTCGATTGTGGGAGGATAGAAAGAACTGGAAAAACGTGGTTGCAAAATAAAACTTAACGTGTTCTTTTGTTCTGTTAGTAATTTTAATCTGAGATTCTATAAACTCATCCATTTGTCGTATATTTCTGGATTCTGTGGGATTTAAACAATCGTAAAAGAAGGAACACTAGAGTGTCACTATCGTCCTGAAATTAAGGGTGTCTGTATGTATGTGACTGTGTGTGTCTGTGTGTGAATGTATGTGTGTGTATTTGTGTGTGTTTGTGTGTGTGTGTCTGTATGTCTCATAGACATCCCATATAATTGGCTAGACTAGCAGTCAGCGGTCCACTTCCGGGACAATGGGAAGCCATCTTGAATGGGTGAGTTTGCATGTTAATAAGATGGGAGCGATTAATCGAAAAAAATTATTTAAAAGATGGTCACCAGTTTGACATGTGAGCATATTAGACTTAAATACCAAATGATTACTAAATTCCCTAATGCAATAACTTTGCATTGTTTCTGTTTGTTCAATACCATGCTGCACAAGCTAGAAACATATCAAACAATCCAGTAAAATACTAAAATGCATTAAAAAAGCATAAATTTAAACGCCAAACCGCCATCTTGAATGGGTGAGATTGACGCTTCAATTTGGTACACTCGCGCCTGTGCGGAGGTATTGGAGACTGCGCATCTAGCCTACTATAGGTGTTAGGATATCTATGGTCTGTCTATACTCACATCCTCGAGTGTCTCCTGGCAGCAGGCAGAGTGTCCAGAGGTTCGTTCAGGACATAGAGCCGCGCTGCCAGGATGCAGTCTCTGAAGTACGAGTTGAGGTCCAGCCCGTCAGCGTCGATCTTAAACACCTGAAGAAGAGAACAACATTTAGTTTCTTTAAAGAGCAAACAAACAAACAAAACACAATTAAAAATCATTCATATTTAGAGTATACCCAATCCAATGAGAAATTAGCCATGCTACTGCTAGATACTTAGTCTATTATCCTTTACTCCGAGCGCTAGCATGCCGATTAGACGCCATCATGAAAGGGGAAAATCATTTCACTGCCACATAGATTCTTTAGCTAGATGGCTAATCTGCCGATTTAAGTGGCTGTGAAATTTTGTTTGTTGTTGAGCAGATGGGTGAGCACCGCCGTCTGTATGTAAATATTCACAAATATACGTACATTTATACGGTTGTTTTTTCCCCTTTCATGATGGCTTCTAATTGGCACGCTCCCGACGGCCATACTGAGCTAAAGGGTATTAATTAAATATCATTGACCCAATCAGTCACACCGAATACACCGAATGTATTTTTCTCATGATCTCCACATAAAAGTCCGCTGAAGCTCATCAGATGAACTCACCTTTCTCTCCCTCTTGTTCATGATCGTCCTCATCTTGACAACGCCGTCGTTTTGAAAGTCCCACTGATTGTTGGCATAATATTCGAACACCTCAAACCCCTTCTGGATTCTCCGCTGAACTCGCATCAGTCTGTAACGAAACACAGTTCATGAGAAACAGATATTATCAAGTTTTCTAATTGGAAATCTATATAAAAACACACTGCGCAAAGAACTGCAGATTATGTGCGATCGGCTTTAGAAGAAAATCAAGGACATATATGATGTGTTTCTAAATGAAGACAATTTCTCATTATCTTAGTATAAGTAAACTTGATTTTATATTAGCTAAAGGACACACACACTAAATATTGTGTTGTCATATGAAATGAACAATTTTGTTTTATACAATTTATACAATTTATAAAATAGAAAACCATGCTAAAATAAAGATATACTACTAATAAAATTTAAAAATTTAAGATTTAAAATCTTTTATCAACACCACACCGACACTCACTAGGCAAATATCGGATTTGTTCTAAAAGGCATCTTTAAAGTCACATTCAGTAAGCACCCAGCGGATGGGCAAAGAGTGGACGGCTTGCCCTATTTATGTCAGTGACATTGTTTATATTAATGGATTAACCAAACATACACACATACATAATGCCACTAGATAAACTGGTCCTAATAACGATTTCTACACTAGAAATAAGCCTTTGATAAAGTTGTGCAATGTTTGGTGAACCCATTAATATATACAAACAATGTTCTTAAATTAACAACGCCCAGGTCCCAGTGTTTAAAAGTCCCTTTAGGTCAAATGCTTAAGTAAAATAGGGCCGCCATGTTTTCCCTTGGCCTGTTAGATGACGTCAGCGAGTGCTGGCTCTGTGAATATAGCGACGCCAGAACGAATCAATATTCACGAGCGAGGTCGATAACGGTAGGTATCTTCCAGACCCGTTGATTTAGTTATGACGCCTATGTTATGGTGGTGTCAAGTGCTCTGGGCCCAGACCTATGTCTCTTCGAACACATGGATATCTAAGGGGCTTTACTAATGTATTTGATAAGACTATGGTGTAATCGGAAGTATCGAGTCACGTGTGGCCATCAGTAGCGTAACTAGGGGGGAAGGGTAAATTCTCTTTAATCGACCAGGAAATAATAGTTTCTGGAAAAATAAGTATCCTGGAACAGTGGGGGATCTGGTAGAATTCTCAGAATATTTTCGATTTTTAACATTGCTAATGCTGGTATTTTACTAGGTTTTAACGTGGTTTGATTGAAGTTTTAAGGAAGCTTGCCAGTTATTAATAAATAAATAAATAAATTGTATCTAGAGTCTACCCACTCAGTTATATAACTGATTTTCAGTGGAGGACAGTAAATCAAAGCGACCAAGCCAACCCTGTAGGCCCCGACGCAATAGACTAGTGAGCGATAACCAACCAAAGATCGATATTTTTAATTGGAAATATAGCAATCAGTGGTATGGACAGTGCGAACAGTCGCGAGTCAACGCCAGAATCGACAAGGCCGATTCAGAACAACTCTGAATTTATTATGTCCTTCGTTGCTAGGATGGCTCCAAAGTCACCGTTTACAAACTCCTAAGACAAGAACTAATGGACTTTAGTCCAAATCAGAAGTTAAAAAACTTCTGACTTTCGCGGGAATCGAACCCTGGACCTTCTGCATTTGAAGCAGATACGCTAACCACAAGACCAACGAGTTTATAAAATCTTGCCCCCATCCCCCGTCGTAGTTAGTAGTGACGTCACTGGTGGTCAGGCTACTCACACTGGTTTGTTCCCCGACAGGAAGATGATGGTGTCCAGTAGGATGGCCGGGATCAGATGGAAGAAGAAGACAGCCAGGTTGTGCGCTATCTTGCTCTTCTTCATGCTCCCACCGGGGTACCTGGCAACAACAACAACAATAACAACAACTATAAGTTTCAATCGTAAGAGGAGTCGCTGAGGCTGGCGCGGAGATCTGTTTAGTCGCTCTCCTTTCTGTTTTGTTTTTGTTTTTTTTTTCGGGAAAACGGTGTATATCATCGTTATCAAATGTTACACTAACGTTAATAAAGATTATATCTCTGTGGCTAGGTGCAAAAAGGGCCAATGTCAGAAAAGTGAGTTTTGAGTTATTAAGGTTTGAATGAAACAACAACAAAAATTATTTTGTTATTTTCATTTAATGGACAACTTTATTACTGTGGAACAACGGATATAAGTGATATTGATTATGTACATGTATCAAAATAATAAATTGAAACAAAAACTGCAAAAAAGTGTAAACTGGTCAATTTTGACCTTTTACATTGGCCCTTTTGAAAAAAAAATGGGGAAAAATGAAAAAAAAATATGACATTGGCCCTTTGGTAAATTCCAGTTTGTTTGCTTATATCCTCTCTTTTCACAAAGTTTCCCACTTCTTTGAGTATCTTGTGTCAGCATTTGAAAAAGAAGCTTTAATTTAAATTTGCATTGTAAAATAATTGTTCAAAACTCATTAAAACATTAAAAAGATGATACTTAAACTTCTGCAAAGCTCTTTTTAAACGTCTTCAACGTCCGACTTAGGCAAAACATCCTGTTCGTTCAGGTCTCCCTCCTACAGCCTTCAGTCATTTAGTCAAAGACCAATAATTGGTTCATATTCAATAATTCGATGGATCTTTCGTGTAAAATTTGTGAAGGGCGTAGGCCTTAAATCATTACACCAAGAGGAGGTCTAGACTTGCATACAACAGGTACCTTGGTCAATTAGGCATTAAGTAACCGGATATTTCAATGAATATGCCCTTTGAAGCAAGTCTACATTTAATAAGTCTAAGAACCATATTTCTAGATAGTTACCAGGAGTTCACAGGGTTAACTCAAAACAAAAAACGGCTATATTGGGTCGGTAAACAGCCCCTAGCTGTCACAACACTTGCACAACAACATCCTAAAGCACCGCCAGCAATTGGTAAACAACATAACCTTACAAGCACCGTCAGCTATAGAAATGGACTCATTTTACCAATTTCTGAAAAAATAATTAAGGGCCAATGTCATCGTATCCCAGCATAGATCGGGAAAATATAAAACTGTCAAGGGCCAATGTCATACCCTATCTTCTACACTATGATAGCTAGGACATTGGCCATTATTGCATTCGAAAGCTGAGAGTTTTTACATTGTAAGCCATATCCTAACTCAAAACAGCACTTTTCTGACATTGGCCCTTTTGCACCGAGCCACAGATCTATGCTACCCAGTACGTGTATTCCTAAATTAACTAATAGATTTTGAATTACAAATATTAGTGAAATCACCGAAATTTAATCTATTTTGGTCAACTTCCGGAATTTATTCCAACTGTACAAATTTATGAAAGTGACATTTATGAAAACATTTTTGTGATGACTGCAATGCGTTTGTAAGGTAATTTTTTTTTATTAAATTAAATAAATTCGTATTTAGAATCTACCCACTCAGTCCCGTAACTGATTTTCAGTGGGGTACAATAAATTCAAAGCAGACCAAGCCAACCATTTTGGCGCTGACATTATCGACTAATGAACAATGCCCAACTAGAGACCGGCATATTGAAGAAGGAAACAGCGATCAATCAAATTTGGACACGATTCCACCCGCGGACAGCGCCAGAATCAACAAGGCTGATTCGGAACAACTTGGAATTTATTAAGTGCCTCGTTGCTAGGACGGCTCCAAAGTCACCGTCACCAATTATACATTCCTAAATTTAGAGCTGATGACCCAGGGATTTAATATAGATTGAATTGCCTTATATCCCACTAGTTCATATGAATATTTATTAATAATTATATATGAACTTGTCGAATAAATGGGTAGTGTAGTGTACATCCATTGTAGAATATTTTTAAGGTTATGTTTAGATATCCGTAATAAAATGTATAACAATATTGTATAGTAATATTTAATATGTTTGCTTTTTGGATATTATGTGTTGTGTGTACATATATAGTTTTTAATTAATTTTGTTCGTGTACATTTACTATAACATTCACTGTAACCATTGTATGCTCTGTAATTGTTTTAAATATGTGTTCTATGTATTGTATTGTAATACTACTAAATTAGCTAATGTGCTATAATAAAAATACTACTACTACTACTGAACACACATCTTAACTTAATGACATCAGAAGTTTACAAAAAAACTTATGCCTAAATGGGGATTCGAACCCGGGATCATCTGTATTGGAAGCAGAGTCTCCAACCACAAGAACGACGAATCACACAATTCCAGTAGCATATTTTTAAGGGCATTAGTAAGTACGTATAGATGCCTTTTATACTTGTGTTAGTTATTCATTTTTCCTAAACCCACACACTACACTACACTACACTACACTACACTACACTACACTACACTACACTACACTACACTACACTACACTACACTACACTACACTACACTACACTGCACTGCACTGCACTGCACTGCACTGCACTGCACCACTACACTACACTACACTACACTACACTACACTACACTACACTACACTACACTACACTACACTCACCAGACGATGCCGTTGAGGGGGGTGTCTTCAGCCACCTTTCTGCCGATGGTCACGATCTCCTCCCAAGATACCTGGATCTCGGAGCTGCTGGTCAGGTTTACAACTTGCTGCGTATCCCTGGGAAACAACAGGAGAGATTTGAATAGATCTATCAAAATATAGCAATCGTTTCCAGCTGTAGCTGTTGAGGGTCCACTTTGAAAAGGTGAAGGTGTTAGAAGAATACGGATTTTAATGAAAAATTATTTATTTTAAATGAGGAAGTATTTTGATACTTGTACTACTACAAATTGTTAATTAAAGGTGCGTGTTTCCATCTAAACAACTTATTTGCAATAATATAAAATAAATAAAAATAATTGTCAATTTGTGTGAGGTACCCTGCAGCCTCCAGGCTTGAAGGGTGAAGTGTTATGGCTTGTGATAATACTACACAGTCTGTTTCTATTGGTACATTGTCACTGACACAATGACACATCAAACTGAGAGGACGCCGATGGTGTTGTGGACAGAAAAAAGTATCAATCATACCCATGTGTTTTTATGCGTAGACCGTTCAGGCCAGTATTGACGGTTTCAAACCGCATGGACCTTAAGCAACTCAATTGCATTAGGGTAAATCTGGTATTATGCTTGTATGAGAGTACGCTTCCTAGTTTAGCAATGTGCACTTCCAATTAACTGGTACACAAATAATAATACTGGTTATCTTACAAGTTTCAACTAAGAAGGCGAGACTTACGAAGCTCTTTGAATCGTGTTTTGGCCGGTTGGTTCGTGGATAGATCGTATCTCATTTAGTTATGAACCTGGTTTTTAAAGAAGGTTAATATATAACCGAGATTATATAAATTCTCACAAAATAATAAACAGTAGGGCCTAATTTCACATTTTTTAAATTATGATAACTATAATGTAGAATCAGACCATATCTTTGATAACATATTATGTTTAATGTGTATGTTTAAAAAAGTGGAATTAAAATTTTATGAACCAAATTAAAATAACTAAAAATTAACCCGTTTCAAAATATAAAATTAGAAAAAAGTCAGAAAGCGCAAAAAAAGTACTAAACGATCCCCCTCAAAAGAATATGAGTACGTTAACGCACTTGTTACATATGTAGTTCCATGTGGCTATGAACATCCCGCTGACGGCCACGTCAACCGGAAGGAAGTCAGCGTACTCTTCCTGCTTGCAGTACATCGAGCGCAGGACGCCCTTCCCGGCTCCGATGAGGAGTCCTGTGGGTCCGTTGATGTTGTCAGTCCAGCCTGGGAGAGGGTCCTTCCAGATCGGGATCACTGTAATGCAAGGGTCAGTTGTAGGGCCGAGGTTGTTTGTTGGTGTACCACAGGGAGTGTCTGTAGGGCCAAGGTTGATTGTTGGAGTACCACAGGGATTGTCTGTAGGGCCGAGTGTCTTCCAGGATCTGGATAACTGTGACAACAGTGTACTCGTCGAAAGTGATTCGATGAATATGTCTTACTCACTTTAAATTTCAAATCCAAATCAGTTACGATCCAGAGCAAGAATTTCTTACAAGTAACACGTTGGCAATTTTATTGATCATTGGGAACGCAGCAAATTAAAACCAAAAATACTTATGTGGACTAGAGTTTTGCAAAACTTGTATACATATACAATGGAACACAGCGTGTGGAAAGATAGCATTTCATAATATTCAGACTAATGATGACTATGTAATAGTTGACAAAGATGTGAAAGATGTTCTACCCACCAATTGAAGGTCGGAGGATCATCACAGGTAGTTTGTCCATCTGTTCGTTGACGAGGCCTTCAGCCAAGGCCTTCGTGAAGGCGTAGGTGTTTGGAAGGTCTCCGAGCATCCTAAAAGGTAAAATATGATAAGATGAGCTATCATGAGCTTTGTGTTACTTTCGGGGTATAAACGGTTTATAACACCGTTATCAAATTTCACACAAACGTTAATAAGGGATATATCTATGCTATCCAGTAAGAGTATTTCTAAATTATTTCTTTGATTCTTAATTTTATTTTATTATTAGTGAAATCACCGAAATTTACTCCATTTTGGTCAATTTCGGGAATTTATTCCAAGTGTACAGATGTTTTTAACTCATATTTGCATTCTGAATATCAAAGTTTAAATCAATATGAACACGGAGGTTAGTTTGGTTTAATCATGAGATAAACAGTTTGGTGGGAATTTCCAGAATTGGAATCCATGTTTTGAATTTCCCATTTTTTCACGTGTTGGACCTATGTCTCGCAACGGATCTTTATGACTTATTTTTTTTAACCAACTGCGGATATCAATATAAAAGTACTTTATTTACATCCATGCAAAATTTGGTAATGATAAAACCAACAGTTTAGCAGAAATCATCAACACCTGAGTGCGCGCATTTGAGTTGGGCCAAGCACAGCGTCCCCTTTATGACCCATTTGACAGGTAGCAAATATCTGTTCGTTCGGCCAAGAAGCATCCTACGTACATAAAAATTTTCAAAATTGTCAATAAAGAATACATGGACGTTCCTATCGTCAAAAATTTTCAAAATTTTGTCTTAATCAGCTAGATTTGTTCTTGACTTTTTAACAAAATTGAAATTTGTGAAAACTTATTTATTTTTTTAGAAATTATTTCAAAACAAATTTTAGAAATGTGTTACCATAGAGACCTATATTTCCACTCACGTGAGATATGTTCAAAATTTCAAACGCATGTGGTGTCAGTCAGCCGAGCGAACAGCAAATTGTCTAAAACGCATGTGCTGCACCCTCTTAAGAAATATTATAAGCTCAAGAAAACTAGAGCTCAAGAAAGCTTAATAATTTTGCAAAACTAAGAATGAAGCTAAAGAAAGGTCAAGAACTCACTCGGAGGTCATAGGGCGGCACTCCACACACTTGATGACCTTGTGGGGGTCAGAGGGCGGGGGGTAGGGCCTCTCGTACAGGATCCTCTCCTTCAAGTGGCAGTACGATGTGGAGATATAGGTGAACAACTGGCAACAAGACATGGATGAGTTAGTTACTCGGGGGCAGCAGACGCTAAGTTTGTCCTATTCAGTTTAAAAAACTGATTTTAATTTGTTGCAATCTTTGCTGTGACCTCACCACTTCTAGTGTATTTTTTCTCATCTCTTTAAGGCTTTGACACAGAGATAAAGTCTGGATCACTTGAAAGCTCTATCGTTTGTGCTATGGGGTTGTGGTTTGCACTAAAATGTTAAGTATGAATGTGGTATATGCGGAATCAATGGACATTTTCCAAATATTGCTCACTTTTCTCAATAACTGACCTTAAATATGACACCAACAGTTAATTTGTAGTTATTTCCACATTTTGTGTAGATGACAATAATGTCGAAATAAGCTTTGATAGCGACATGCACACATTCTTCCTGAAAAGCCTCCCAAAAATTGAGATTTTTTTATGAAAATTAAAGGTCCAGACTGTAAAAATTAGCTGGATATGAAGAACAAGCGTATTTTTAAATGGGGATTCCACATTGTAAAAAAGTTGGCCCGAGCTTGGCAAACAGTCTTTAGCTTTTCAGTCAGAGTTGATCTGTTTGTTAATTGATTCTCTTTTGGTTGATAGTTATGTTTTTGTTTGATTGTTGGATAATAACGGAGTGAGGGCTAGGGGGAAGTTTCTCATGTCGCCAGCCAGAGCTCGCCTCTTGTTTTCGAGATGGACGTTTTGTCTTTTCTCGACTTTCGCTATTAGCAGACTCATGCTCTGAGCTAAAATCTACCCTAGGCCAGGACGGGGAGACATGTATAGTGACTGTTCACTCACCTCTAGTTTCTTCATCTCCGCCGCCAGCGCTAGCATCAGTTTCGTCCCCCTCGTGTTGAGAAGCACGGCCTTCTTGAGCGTCTCGTCGAACCTGATGGTGGCCGCCGCGTGGTACACTATGTTGACATTGTCGCACAGGAGCTGACGGTCGGCGGGGCTCAAACCCAGGTCCGCCGCGGAGACGTCGCCGGCCACGCCCACCACCTTCCGCTTGGCGAAGTCCTGGCCGCGCTCGGCGCGCATGTGGTCGAACAACTGAAACAATACGGGGGATAGAGACGATCCCTGAGGTACACCAAACACAAGTCCGCTGCGGGATTGTCACCAACACGTCAATCACATAAGTATAAGGAATTAAGTATAATATTAATAAGTTCTTGGTTAGTAAAAATTAAATGAAAAAGCATCTTTCATGGAACCTTTCCATAAATTGATTCTAGAAAAATTAAATCTATAATAATGTTTTCAATTTTGTAAGAATCCGTCAAAATTGTCGAAACACCCAAATAAGTCCGTTTTTTTATTGGGAGTTCTGTTAAATATCGACAGTATGATATGAATGAAGTTTTTATGAGTATGTCGGGAGTTACAAAGATTGTTAAGTTGACGAGCACGGATAAAAAAAAAGGAACTGGGAAAAGAGAATTTAATCTTTAAGGTAGGGAAAGAAAGGCTGCGGTGGTTTGGACACATGAAGAGGATGCAGAAGGACAGGATTTAGAAGATACAGTATGAACAAGTCGCAGGAAATAAACAGAGAAAAAGAGGGACGCCCAGACTGAGATGGGAGGAAGTTATAGTGATGGATGAGGAATAAAGAAACACAACTTGGAAAACGGTTAACCAGGAAAGATGTTGGGCTTAAACTGGTGGAGGTCCCTGAGGAAGAAAACAGTTAAGAGAAAGAAAGTAAAGTAGATGATGC
Source organism: Sweltsa coloradensis (assembly GCA_024449915.1). Taxonomy (NCBI): domain Eukaryota; kingdom Metazoa; phylum Arthropoda; class Insecta; order Plecoptera; family Chloroperlidae; genus Sweltsa; species Sweltsa coloradensis. Next base: position 269,026 of record JAMZAV010000957.1, read on the forward strand.
AGAGGAAGAAGAAGATGATGAGGAGGAATTTATGATCACTAGGGTTCCGCAGTTAAATTACATCTCAAGGACAAAGTGCTCCGATGAGAAAAGACAGTGAGTGGGAAGCGTCAGGAATGGCTAGCCGACTTCGACATACTCTGCTTCAAATTTGGAAATACGGTTGTATATTGATAGATAATGTGTTGTGAGAGGGAATAAGGGTGCGAATTGAAGGGGGGATAGGGGGGATTTACCCCCTATGGTAATTTTATCCCTGGTTCTGTTTTACTGAAAGGTATCCCTGCCGGGGATGGCTAAATCCCCACCTCTGGATTCTTATCTCTCATATCATATCAAGTGACTTTATCTCGCAATGTTAATAAATAATGTTTCAATTTGTACATATTCCTATCAAAATTATACCTCAGATCGCTTCTAAGGCCATCTCGAGGGCAATAATACACCACAATTTTTACCTCAGATCGCTTCTAAGGCCATCTCGAGAGCATTACTACCCCCCAAAAAAATTACCTCTGCCGGCTTGGGCTTCGCCTCAGACCCCTAGCAGTCCACGCAGACACTAGGCCATCCCCCTCTGCTAAGCCATTAATTCGCACCCTGGATTAGATTATTTATCAACCCCCTTCTTCCCCTCCCCTTTCCCCACAACTCAATCTCCAAGTGAAAAAGAGTTTCCTCCCCAAAGACATAATGTCATTCTTTCAATAAGAACCCATAGGCTCGGTGTGAAACAACAAGCATGCACAAAGGTAACCGAAGATGCAGTATTATGAACAAGAGGCAGAAACAGTGGCGCATCAAAGGGTGTGAGTGCACTTTACCGTTTTAATTGAGATAAAAACAGGATTTTTGTAGATAAAAGTTGGTGGTGCTTTTGAACGCACAGATTTTTACAAAAATTACCTTGAAGATAATTTTTCCGGGAGACAAGCCCCCCGGACCCCCCACTTAGCCTTCGTTACATCTATAAATGAATTAGTCAACCCCCCCATTATAAATTCCTGGATACGCCACTGGGCAGGAAACAAACAGAGAAAAGAGGGAGGCCTAGACTAAGGTGGGTAGAAGCTTTGGGTTTGTAGAGGTTTAAGTGATGGATGTGGAAATAGGAAACACAGCTTGGGTTAAGAGAGAATGGAACACATTGGGCAGTTGGAACACAGCTGTTCGCTCTGCCAAAAAGCATCCGACGTATATTGTGTAACTTTGCAACTTCGACAGAAGATCATGAGAATGATTCACTGCAAACTACGCACAGTTGTATTCACATGAAGTGATTGTTATGTCTGAAGAAATAACCAAGGGCCGAACATCAAATCAATCCAACTCGTGCACGATTGATAGACACTACAAAACTAGTTGCCGCAATCAAGAGTTAATTACTTTTATCGCGATAGTGAAACTGTTTTTTGTCAAGGCCTTCTTGTATGACTGGGATAAAAACTTGACCCCCGGGTTGAAGTCGCTTTTTCTTCGCCTGAGGATACGGTCTCTTATGGTTGGATGAGTGATATAACCACCCGGCTTCTGCAAGTCATGGATACTCGACCACGCAGTTAGGTCACGTGGGGGCTTGACGTATGTCTCATAACCAAGCTACAGGTGATAGGCAGTGGCGTAGGAACCGGGGGGGGGGGGGGGCAGGGGGGCAAAACTAATGTGAGTTAAATATTAATCCCACAACTTTCGTAATAAAGATACAATTCGACAGTCACCTTGGCAAATGTTTGCCTGTATGCTTCGTCATTACATCAAACATTTGGTTGAAATTTACTAAAATGGGCCACTTCACGTTAATTTTTTTAGTTTTTAGATCACAGATAGTTGCTGTCAAACCAAAGATTGTAGCTGTAAATTATTGTTTCCAGAGTCCGAGTGCAGATAAAAATGGTGAAATAACTGTAGTACGGGGCTTGGCCCCAGACTCCAGATTCCGCCCACAAAATATGATGATGGGTTTGCCCCCCCCCCCCCCCCCCCTACCAACTTTCAAAACGTCACTACGCGCTTGGTGATAAGTAGATATTCAAATATTCAAAAGAGAATACATGTTTGCTTGGCTGACTGACATCACAGTAGTTCAAAATTGTGCATAGTTATCATGGAAGCAGAAATGAAGGGCTCTATGGTCACACTTTTCTAAAAAATAAAATTTAATTATTAGAGAAAAATGTTTCTGGCTTATTTTAAATAAATTGATAATTCAGGGCTGTGTCCACTTATGCTTCTTTCCTATTATGTACTGACAATTGTTTCCAGACGCAGTCGTGGTTTCACAAGAACAAACTTGATCTCTCTTCAAACAAGCAAATATTGAAACAGCTTTAAAAACCGCCCAAAATATAATATTATCCTCCAGAAAATCTCTCCCCCCCCCCCCCTTAACGAGCCTCATAAGCCAGAACTAGTTCTGCAGACCTTTTCATTCGAATAAATTTGCAAATGTTCTGGTTTGATTATGGTGATCAATAAGAAAAACAGTGTCCGAAATAGATTCAAAACCTTGGACAGGATTAGGGTAGTAACCATATTCTGGTAAACAAAGTCCCCGGTTTTTATCTCTAGTTAATTTGTTTATTTAAGGGGCTATTACCCCAAATAATTAATTTTTACCACATTATCCATAGCATAAAACTACTCAAATGACAGATTAAAAAATTATATCTTGTAACTGCGATTTTACAGGAATTTTTAAATTGTTTTGATCATGCAATTTGCGAAAATTGGCGTTTTTGGGAAATTTATTTAAATAGGCTTTAACTTGCTTCTTTTTTGTTCCACATAATATACTAGAGCATCATACCAATCTAAAATGGCCCTTTACAACATCGTGTCTTGAAACTGTGCACAAATATACACTCAAACACGCAAAAATGTGCATTCAAAAATCACACCCCATCTTGGTAACCAGCATATTTTGACCGAACCACTTGCCCAAATTACAAAACACAAAATATAGAGGATTAACAAAAAAGGCTGCCGAGTACGTCAATAATGTCCAGTATCATTACGGATCATAATCCTCCAAGGTCACGGGGCATAAAGATCATCCCCATGTTATTTCTTATGGGAGATTTTTGCCGATGTAGATTGCAAAATACCAAGTTCGACATTTTTTTCCGGGTCAAGGTGGACCCAATAATTTTTCTGTTGATTTCTAAATTCATATCTAGTTGGCCTGAATGAAATATATTTTTTGAGTTTAGCGGGTGAATACCCCTTTAATGATAACATAATTGCGAAGTCCGTGGAGTCGGAACTATGCACGAACTACAGTCACCAAGCGAATAACTACTTAGATTGTGAAGTAAGATAATAAAAACGCCTCCTAATAATTTCAACGACATAATTTGAAATCCCAAGGTTAGGGAAAGAGAAAATCATAATGTTTTCTGAAGATAACCGAACCGTGGAGTAATCATTGATTTCACGGTGAAACGCACGCGCAACTGTTTATGTAACGTGGCTTCATGTCTGGTATTAGAAGCAGTGGTATTAGCAACGTGCGCGCGCAGACGATGCTTCAGGCAGGGAGTTCATATCATTACTGCACTAATGTTTGCAGTGGCGTATCCAAGGGGGCGGGAGAAAAAAACTTTGTTCCCAAAAACGTTTGAAGTGCACTAACGTTTCAATGGAGAATATAGAATAACTGTTTTATCACAATACTAAAGGCAAATTACCATCTGACCAAAAGAGGATTTTTGTACATACAAAGTTGGTCGGCACAGATTTTCCCCAAAATGACATTGAAGGAGATTTTTTTTCCCCCGGCCCCCAACTTAGCCTTCGGCACATTTGTGAATTAATTGGTTGAAGCCCCCTTTATGGATTCCTTGATTCGCCAATAATTGTTTGGGTGTATTATTGTCAGTGATGTGAAGTGGCGTAATTACAGGGTGGGGAGGGGGCGGGGTGAGAGGTTAAAATTTTATGGCAAAATTTTGTAAACATACAATCTTCACAATTTTATCAATTATCGACGAACCCACTCTAAAACCTTGTAATATACAATAATTGACAATGTTGAAAATCAACAAAAAAATCTACCGCTCCCTTTCTCCCCATTGTACTAGGTTTTATAGACTACCTTTCCCGATACTATTGTTTCAAGGCCAATGTTTCCCCTTCAAAAAACAAGAACTAATTAGTTACGCCACTAGTGATGAGGATTTACAGTAAAATTAAAACTGGAACAGTTTACCGGTAATTTTAGTCGAGACAGTATTTTTTTTTTATTTGTAAGCAGTTGTTGCTGAAGGGTCATCAACCTTGTTGAATTCATTAAATTTGGAGAAATCCAGACTTTGAAGAACTGTTACCAGACGTGTATTAGAGCCATGGAATTGAGAGATATAGGCTCCAGTCTAAACAACTACCAAAGTTTGGTCAGGCTTCCCAATTCCTTTCGTTATTTATGTTATGAATATTCTACTGTATATTTTTAAGTCATACAAAAATTAACACTCTTTATAAGACAATAGTCAGTAATTTACCTACTTGTATAACTAATTATTTGGGCATAGATTCAAGGCAGTTTATGTTAAAGGATCATTTGAGATTGGAACTTAGAGCTGTGCAAAACAAAAAATAAGCAGATTATAGCTGGTTAAAGAAATTCAACAAAACGTGGGTTTCCTCTAATTTAATTATCAAAAAGGTCAAAATGTATTTAAAGGGTTAAATAATAGAGTATCACAATAGACTAATATACAAATATGTGGTAGAATATAATGTTTTAGGGTCGTTCTAATTTCTAATGTCTTTCAGCTGGCACTACCTACCCCTGACCACACATACAGTGCTGCTTGTTGTCCTCTGTTGCCATAATCGGCCACTGGGGTGGTCTAGCGCTAGTGGACACCCCCGGGCGTCGAATTATGTTCGTATTGTTTACTTTTTACCCATTTTTGTAATATCAAATATCTATTTATAATCGAATCTAGTTTTCTAATTTATGTAAGTGATGGTGTAATAACTCATTTAATAACTGTATATTTACGATAATTCAAAGAAGTGCGCAGTACAGTGGCGTATCCAGGAATTCATAAAGGGGGGAGTTCAACCAATTAATTCATGTACCGATTGATGTACCGGAGGCTAAGTGGGGGGCCCGCGGGGCTTGCCCCCCGGAAAGATTTTCTCCTTCAAGGTCATTTTGGTGAAAATCTGTGCGTTTTAAAGCATCACAACGACCAACTTTTATTCTACTAAAATCCTGTTTTTAATCCAAAAGTTTTCACTTTCAAGGTCATTTTGGTGAAAATCTGTGCGTTTTAAAGCATCACAATAACCAAATTTGTATCTATACTTAAATCCTCTTTTGGTCAGATGGTAATTTGCATTTAGTTTTGCAAAAAACCAGTAATTCTATATTCTCCATTAAAACGTTTAAGTGCACTTTCACACTTTTCTTTGGCAAAAGAGGGGTTGTCCTCCCTCGCCCCCCCCCTTGAATACGCCACTGGCGCAGTAAAACAAGCAAGGTCGCTCTGGTACTAGTTCTATGCTCTGGGGCATGATATTAGTGCACGCAGTTCAGGCTGACTCCGATGGAATGAGCCACGGGTCAGGTGGAACATTCAAAGAACTCTCTCAGAACTATCAAGAAAGTTTAAATACTTTATAGGCTTAGAATAACCTAAAGTTATCCCCCCCCCCCTCGACCATTATCGGCTACCGTTTGATAGATTTTGGGGGGTTTTTTAACACCCCCCACCCCATTCACCTCCTGCAATGTTTCCAATTGCGGCCACATCGTTTGTGCACAAATTAAATTAATGCGTGCACAAACGATACTTTATAAAAAAAGGGACATTTTCGCACAGGCGTGGGGCCAACTATTCGTACCTGTTATAAGAGTATGTATATGTCATTAGGGTTAGGAGATTAACAAAAGAACGAGCAATCTTTAATCTTTGCTCGTTAGTCTTGTGGCTAGAGGCTCTGCTTCCAATGCAGAAGGTCCAGGGATCGCTTCTCGCTTAAGGCAACGGTGACTTTGGAGCCGTCCTAGCAACGAGGCGCGTAATGAATAATAAGGTTGCTCCGAATTAGACTTATTGATTCTGGCGCTGTCTACGGGTGGAATCGTGTCCAGCTTCATTATCCGTGTTTCCTACTTAAATATGCCGGTCTCTATAGTTGTTCATTCTTCGCTTGTCGATGGTGTCGGCGCATACATCGTTGGCTTGGTTGGCTTTAGATTATACTCTACCCCACTGGAAATCAGTTTACTGAGTGACTTAATATGAATTAATTTCATTTACTTATATATTAATTTAAAGAATGATGTTTTCAACTCGTAGCTGGACGCACTATAGCAGGGCCTTAGAGTGCAGTTGGAAACATTTGACGAAGTTGGAAATGAGACTATTCGAGTTGATAAATCTTCCTCACACAAGTATTTAAAATTAATACTAGTTACTACTTTAATAATACAACCTATGTTGATGTTAATATTTAAGACAATTTTAGAAGTTAAAAACATCCATCCCGATCGGGGTTCGAACCCGAGTCTCCCACATTCCAGGTAGGCTTCAAACCCCGGTCGGGATAGATTTTTTTAACTTCTGAATTGAATAAAATATTAACAATTCTACCTACGGCGGTGTTTCCCGACCAACCAAATCGAGATATATAGCTGTCACTCATGCTATTTAAAAGGAGGTGTATAGTAGCCTAAACATCAACAAGCAATATCACTTTCTGCAAGAGCTCACACACGTGACGATAAAATGACACTGCAAAAACAAAATATAATTTGTGCAATTCAAAAAATTTCTTAATCTAGGTCTATAATAAAAAAGTTGGTCCTAGATTTAATCTTAGTAAAAACTCTTGCCCGCGGCTTGGTGCGTGCGTGTCTGTAGCGTCATAGTCTGGTTCGTCTGTGTTATACAAGACTTGTAAAAACTTCTCTCGCCACAGCTCAACTCAACAGCTCAGCACAACGCAACACACGCATGGGCGAATAACACTTGATTACATTCAGTTTCACTCTGACCAGCATGAACATAACTCGTTAGTTAGCTAGGTCTTGTGCAAGGAAGAGAAGGTTATAGAAAATTAGTCTAAACAAATTGCAGTCTTGATTGATGTAATAATAATTTAATTACCTTCTCTTTTAAAAAAAATATTGTTTATTGAAGAAAAGGTAATTAAAAAGTCTTATAAAGGTACATCTTTGGGAGCAAATTACAGTAAATTTAGCATTTTGTAGCATCTAGTTACTTTTTTCATTGAAAACGATTTTATGTTTTTTTCTTACTTTTGTTATGTAATGAACGGTTCAATTAGAAATAGGACTAAGTTAGAATTGAAATTATTCCATAAAAAGATAAAAATATGTCGTTGAAGTAATTTTAATACCTGCGGGCAAAACTTATTTAGGTTAAAAAAAGCATTTTGTAGCGTTTTCAGAAATCATGTTTGCTGATCAAAGAGGTATTCACCCGCTAAACTAAACTAAAAAAAATCATTCAGGCTCACTAATTATGAACTTTGAAATCAACAAAAACATTATATGGGTCCACCTTGACCCGGAAAAAAATTGAACTTGGTAAATTTCGAGCTAGGTTCCGTCGGCAAATATCTCCCGTAAGAAATAACATGGGAACTATCTTTATCCCCAGCGACCTTGGAAGATTTTGATTCGAAAAAATAGTGGCCATTATTGACGTACTCGACATCTTTTTCTGTTAATCCTCTTTATATTTTGTTTTGTTATTTGGGCAAGTGGTTTGGTCAAAATATGCTGATTACCAAGAAAGGGCGTGGTTTTGAAATGAATATTTTGCTTGTTTGAGTGTATATTTGTGCACAGTTTCAAGACACTATATGCTATAAAGGGCCATTTTAGATTTTTATGACGCTCTAGTATCTATGTGGAACAAAAAAGAAGCAAGTTAAAGCCGATTTAAGAAATTTCCCAAAAGGCCAATTTTCGCAAATTTCATGATCAAAAAATTTTTAAATACGTGTAAAATCACAGTAACAAGATATTATTTTTTAAACGGTCATTTGAGTGTTGTTTTATGCTACAGATTAAATGGCATAAAATATTTATATATAATAGGTAAAGCAATAATTAACACATATCTAACCGGAGTTCGTGCGGCCGTTCCTTCTTTTCTTACTTTGTTATTAAGCGTTGCCATCCCCTCTCTGACCGAGACCCGAAAATGTTTAATGACACTTTGTAATGGAATGAAGTAATTGAGTCATGTGTAATAGATAAGTTACGTGAAATTAGCGTATTGTGCATAGATGCTACAAGGAGATATTTTTTCACTTAAAACTTTGGTTTTCCAGTCCAATTTTATTTTTATTTCATAGTAAATACATTAATAATTTTTGTGGGATGCCTGCCCAGGGTGCAATTCATGCCCCTCTTCTAACTAGGTATGTTGCAGACAGGATATTGTGAAGGGCTGTCCGAGGGCTGTTAGAGAGGACTCAATACCTTGCATTCTCATTAACGACTGAGGAAAACCTCAGGGAAAAACCTTCAGTCAGGATTGCCGGTCTCGACGGGATTTGAACCCGGGACCTCCCGAATCAGAGTGGTGCGCTTAGCGCTCGAGCCAACACTGTCGGTATAAATAACTTGTTTGTACACATTTTAATTCAGTTGATATTATATTTCAACCTTGATAACCAAATTAAAAATTAAAAATATGATAAAAGTTCATACATAATGTTTCGAATGTACTCAAAAAATAGAATCTACAAAACTAAATAAAATGACACTTGAAAATGCTGGGACCTCTAGTAATTGGACAAATGTCTGGTAACTATTTTAAATGCGATCGTTTGTAATCCACTGAAAACATTACCCAATAAAGTTGAATAAACAACATAATAGCAGTGTAATTCCCTATGACTTTGCATCGTAATACGCACATGTAATTATAAGGTGAGACCGCCAAACAGCGACGCGTCGTGCGAAACATCAATAGAATGACGCTCGACCACACGTTTCTGAAATATTTCCGGAAGTTATTGACAAATGTTCTTTCCACGGATTAGGGTCACTATTTACATATTTCATTGTGAGGGTAAACAACGCGTTAGGTTAGGAAATTAGTGTTGGACACGTCATTACCTCGGAGAATGAGACGTGTGAGTTTTGTTTGACGCGCTCTTAATGACATGTGATGTGATCGCACACATTGCGTTCGACGGCCACTTTCTAATGACAAACATTGTGTGCTTGTGCGTGTGCGTGTGCGTGTGCGTGTGCGTGTGCGTGTGCGTGTGCGTGTGCGTGTGCGTGTGCGTGTGCGTGTGCGTGTGCGTGTGCGTGTGCGTGTGCGTGTGCGTGTGCGTGTGCGTGTGCGTGTGCGTGGCGTGTGCGTGTGCGTGTGCGTGTGCGCGTGCGCGTGCGCGTGAATCCAGCATAATAAGTTACACTTAACGTACTTAGCAGGCCGACTCCCGCCAATAATCACACAAAGTCATCTTTATTGGAATTTGAAATTTTAGATATTTATTAATGAAGGTAAAGATTCTTTCTACACGATTATTCTGTAATTAAAATCAAAACCTATTTTTTTTTATTTTTTATTATATAAACAATATTCAACTTGAATTCAAAGTATATTATTGGAACCTGTAAGTATTTTATTTCATTATTTTTCAAATAAAGTAAAATATTAATAAATCAGAGAAAGAGCATGAACAATAACTGGATCTTCTTTGCGAATATTATGGTCATCTTCTTTATTATAGCTGCTTTAGTTATATAATATTATAATACACATTATGGTTCTTGTAGAGCCAGCGGTTTAGCCGAGCTCGTTTAACCGGTTCCCACTCGAACACCGAAGTTAAGCAGCATCGGGCGTGGTCATGGGTAGAGTGGGTGACCGCTCTACCCTGAAACTCACGTATACCGCTGGCTAGAGCAGATGGAGGGTTCGAGAGCTAGTGTAACGGCTTCGTTCTCCTCGACGTCTGTTCGGCAGTCCGGGTTAGTGGAGGAACCTATATGACTGTCATAGTTACACCGTCCTGTCGGATGGGACGTTAAACCGTTGGTCCCCTTGGTACTTTTCGAAAGGAGTAGGCTACGTGCCGGTACCGGGTTTCCCCTCCTCCCTTCTGTTCATACTTCATCCTCATCTATCACCACTCATCGTCTCGATTAGCCATAAAGTGCATAAATATGAGACGTTAAGCAATATTCAATCAATCAATCAATCAATCAATCTTGTAGATCCCTATTTCGAACAAAATATCGTAAAAGTACGATTTCATGCGAAATATTCGTTCGCTGTACAAAATGAAAACGTGGCACTTTTTTAAGTTTAAAGATGTAGAGAGTTTTATGAAAATGTTGTCAAGATCGGAGTAGCCGCTTGACCGGTACAAATACAAAACTAAACTAACACAAAAAAACAATGCTTCATCGTTATGTACGATATATCTACTTCTCACACCACTCCCCTCTCTCCTCTCTCCCCCCCCCCCCCGGTTAAAAGCGGTGGTGGTGGTAGGGATTATGATTGCCACTAATCCCCCTTAATTACTAACTTGGAAAATGTAATTTCTCTCCCAAGCAGTAATGCTAATCATTTAAGTGATTGGTGTGAATGTGATCATAGTTTGTCCTTGAAGAGGTTAACCTCAGACAATCAGTTTTATCCACACGATTTACATGAGTTGCGATGTGGCTGGATGGTTATTCCTTCAATAGGTAATAAATTACTAAAACAAACATGTTTATAGTCTGTGCACTTAGCAGGGTACTAGTCAAGATGGTGATTAAATAAATAAATAAATAAAATAAGTCCGTAATTATAATATAATATAGGGTAGACTATATTATAGTCTACCCACTCAGTCACACAACTGACTTTCAGTGGGGGACAGTAAACCAAAGTGACCAAGCCAACCATGCAGGCCCCAACGCAATCGACGAGTGAACGATAACCAACCAAAGAAAAAAAATAATAGGATTTGTTGATGGATCAAAACGTATTTTTTTATTTTAACATAAACAAATATATTACATATAATACGTAATCTTGTATCTTTATTTTCAAACAATTTGAAGACGTGAGAAAGTAAAAATGTCTTTAATAAAACCCCTTATATTTCAGAGGTTACATATTAATTACCACTTTTCAAAAGCTACACAATGTCTGGCATTTTTTCATACTTTTAATCCGGCTAAAAAGCTGCTTTGTTTTGATCGGAATTTGTTTATTTTTTCCTTATTAAATTCTAATGATAAGCAGGATTTTTGTAATAGTTCAAAATTCAAATTGTGTAAACAAATTATTTTTTTTCAATTTTATTTATATTCAAAATTTTGAAATATACGTTAATTACCGCGATGTCCAGGGAATTTTAATTTAAACATATAACAAAAAAAAATTAAATAAATTAAATTATTGTTTTTTTTTTATCTTTTATGTCAATTTGGAATCCAAAATCAGCATTTTATTTCTCAAAGTCCAACGACAAAAAAATAAAAATAAAAACATCTTTAAAAAAATCACTTGTTTAGAATTGTTTATGTAGAAAGCAAAGTTTTGGGTCGCAGTCTCTTGCCCTATCTATAGTATTTACTCAAGTGATTAAATTAAAGTATTAAAGTAGTCTTCAAGCTAGGTCAGGTGTGTGGAGCACTGCGTGAATCGTCTCTCGCCGGTTGTGTGTCGCCCGGCGAAGGCCGAGTCCTCCCGAGTGACGTCACTCGACCGCCCGAACTAAGCCGAGGTTACCCGAGTGACATAACACGAGCTATGCAGGCGGCGAGGAACTTAGGAAGTGGAGTGAAAGTCTTTGCAGAAGAATCTTGAGATAGAGATGTACTTTCTCTCTGGCTTCATCTCGCTTTCGTTGCGAGGAGGTTGCAACACTGTGCACGCATCTGTGTGTGTCGGTGATGCCGTCTGCTCATTAGACCTCAGAAGCACTGATCGACGTGTTCAATAATTAATAGGAAGCGTTGAACAGAATCAATTTTTAAAAGTTTACAATTTATTATTTCGATTTTTAATTCAGATGTTAAATTTTTTAAATGTTTAACTTTAAAATAAATGTTAAAAATTTGATTGGTTATTATTCGGTTGTCGTATTTTGTCAATAAGATTCATGACTAGTAACAACCCGACGGCAACGACAATGACAACACGGACGGACGATGACACAGACGGAGACGACCACGACGTGGGGGAACCCCTGCCCTCCCCATACGCTTGTGGCTGGTTCTGACCAGCACAGGCCTGTCCACCCCTTGTCCCCCCGAGTCACCCCTTACGTACGTTCCACCCTTGGAAAGAAGTATACATGGTGGTAACTCACACTCATAGAAATTGTTTTATCTTGGAGGCGCGAATAATCTTAGCTGTTAAGCGCCCTAAAACTTCTCCAATATACAATACTATAAAACAGATTTCGTCAACAGTTACTTCATAAATCCTTAAAATAAATCCAACATCTCGGACACTATAGAAAATAAATATACACTTACCCGATTTTTTAAACTATGATTAAAGTCAATTTCTTAATAATTAATACTTTAAACTAATTTCGAATATGATTTTTGTACTTTGTTTAAAATTCATAGATTATTTTGACACAATCAAGAAACTAAAAACTCTATCCCGACCGGGTTTTAAACCCGGGTCTTGATTGTATTATTGGAAAATATCTTTGATTATCAACAGCTTGATTCATCTTCTATAGAAAACAACTTAATTAAAACAAAAACAAAATTTTTCACTTAAAACTTAATTTAATATATACAAATTCGATACCTTGTAAACTAATTAATGTAGGCCGTAATCAATTATAAGTAATCGAATAACTAGCAAAATAACAAATTCTAATCTGTGATGGTGTTCAATAGGGTTTCTTCTCCGATGTTGGTATTTCTCTATGGTTCACGAGTCTTCACTATAGACAATCATGACCTTGGCACGCCCGTAAGCACTCAAATTCAAATGTACAACGCTCTGGAGAAAAATTGAGACGACATACGAGAATTCTAAAATGCAGACAAAGATATTTCTGTGCAGAAGAACATACAACAAACAGAAATTGATGCGTGTAATAAACTCTACCATAAACCATTGTTACGTATAAAGTCGACGCAACGGGATAAAGAAGAGGTTGCTCCCGCCGCGTCGACTTTACGCATTTGTCTCAAGTTACCTAAATGAGGTGGAATAGGTTTACGTTTTGACGCACACGCATTTTTCCAGGTTGAATCCGGCGTATAATATGGAACTTTGCATGTTGTCGATGTCAAGAAAGCATATACATGGACAGCCAATTTTCTTGTAAATAAACCAGAAACAATAATTCTCGAAAATAGTCAAAATTAATATTTTTATCCAAATCAAAAATCTTCAAAAATTTAAAATTTAATTTTTTGAAAAAGTTTAAAACTAGTTCCGTTGATTTCTGTTCTGTAACGTATGTGTGCAATATTTCAAACAACTGGTGTAAGTCACCCGAGCGAACAAGAATAACTCTAAAACGCATGTTATAATATGCTCTTAATTGTAAATTTGTGAAATGAGATAAATTCCATGAAAAGTGTGTCTCAATTGGAAAGTTCGGGTTTGTATAAAAATTAAAACAAACATAACTCGAAATTGAATAACATGTGTGTAATATAACAAAAACAAGAAGAAAACAGAAAGTGAAAACATAAAGTAGAAAAGTTAGAGAGTTAAATGGAAGTGATGTAGCTTTACGTGAAAACATAATTTAAATTATTCGGTGATTCAAAAAATTATTATTTTATTCATTTTAGTCTCACCAACCACAAGACCAACGAGCCTGGATAAACTCGAGTTAATATTAATTGGTCTGTCTGGCTCGTTGGTTTTGTGATTAGCGTCTCTGCTTCCAAAGCAGTAGATCCAGGGTTTCGATTCCCGCAGAAGGCAGCAGGTTTTTGATTTCTGATTTGGACTCACTTCTTGTGTTAGGAGTTTGTAAACGGTGACTTTGGAGCCGTCCTAGCAACGATTCAATTTCAAAGTTGTTTTAAATCGGCCTTGTTGATTCTGGCGTTGATCCGCGGGTGTTCGCACTGTCCATACCACTGATTGCTATACTTCCTAATACAAAATATCGATCTTTTGTTGATTATCGCTCACTCGTCGATTGCGTCGGGGCCTACAGGGTTGGCTTGGTCGCTTTGATTTACTGTCCCCACTGAAAATCAGTTATATGACAGAGTGGGAAGACTCTAAATATGTATTTATTTATTTAGTCCGATGACTTCGCTCTACTGTTAAGAGGGGACGCTGAGCATGGCCCAACTCAAATGCGCGCACTCAGGTGTTGATGATTTCTGCTAAACGGTTGGTAAAATCATTACCAAATCCTGCATGGATGTTATAAAGTTCTTTTATCTTGATATCTGCAATTGGTTTAAAAAAATAAGCCTTAAAGATCCATTGCGAGACACTAGACTAAAACCTGAATAAATGGAAAATCCAAAACTTGGTTTCCAATTCTGGAAATACTCACCAAATCGTTTATCTTGCCAAATTAATCTACGTTTTCACATTGATTTAAACGTTGATATCCGGTTTGCAAATTTGAGTTATAAAATTATGTACACTTGGAAATCCGCGTACTGGAAAGCATAGATTTATTCTTAATTAACGGATGTATGAAATTTGATAACGGTGTTTTAAACCGTTTACCCGGGAAAACCAGAAAGCTGAGCGACTAAACTCGTCTCCTCGCCAGCCTCAGCGACTGCGCTGAACGGACACGTGTAACAGAAATTAGATGAAATAAATAAATAAATAAATTGTATTTAGAGTCTACCCACTCAGTTATAGAACTGATTTTCAGTGGGGGACAGTAAACCAAAGCGACCAAGCCAACCCTGTAGGCCCCGACGCAATCGACGAGTGAACGATAACCAACCAAAAATCGATATTTTTAATAGGAAATATAGCAATCAGTGGTATGGACAGTGCGAACACCCGCGGATCAACGCCAGAATCAACAAGGCCGATTCAGAACCACTTTGAATTTATAATGTGCATTCCTTGCTAGTACGGCTCCAAAGTCACCGTTTACAAACTCCTAAGAACTGTTGGACTTAAGCTCAAATCAGAAATTAAAAAACTTCTGACTTTGGCGGGATTCGAACCCCGGACCTTCTGCATTGGAAGCAGATACGCTAACCACAAGACCAACGAGCCACACATATGAACACGTGTCGGAGATGACCTAGTGGGTCACATGTCTCGAGAACATCGTCCTGGTCAAACATCCTTGTTTATCATCACTTGACTTGAAGTGACCACTGCTTACACAGAACCATTGACCACAACACGTGCGGAACAAAATATCCTTTTCCTCCATTCGTATCGTAACGATTGATTTAATCATTGATATTTTCATGTATTTACCCATTGACAATGGGTATATAAACACAAGTGCCAAGGAATTATACAAATACATTCGTATTTAGAGTCTACCCACTCAGTCACTCAAATCATTTTCAGTGGGGGACATTAAATTTAAAGCCGACCAAGCCAACCCTGTAGGCGCCGACGCCATCGACGAGCGAACGTATCGTAACGATTGATTTATTCATTGATATTTTCATGTTTTTTCCCCTAGACAATGGGTATATAAACCCATAAGTGCCAAGGAACTATACATATACAAACATTCGTATTTAGAGTCTACCCACTCGGTCACTTAATAATCATTTTCAGTGGAGAACATTAAATTTAAAGCCGACCAAGCCAACCCTGTAGGCGCCAACACCATCGACAAGCGAACAATGACCAACTAGAGACCGGCATATTTAAGTAGTAAACGCCGATCAATCAAGCTGTTTATTTATTTAATTATTTATTTATTTAATTATCTATTTATTAATTATGTATTTATATAAACAAGTGACCCCCGGCATCAGAATGTCGCACATTAAGCTTGTACTACATCGGTCAGCAGGAGTTTCGTGTATTTCTGTGTCGACATTCATAAAAATATTTTCAACCGTATCAAAACTCAAAAGTAAATGTTATTTTGGTGGAAAAAATGTACTTTTCATTCAGTACGTTTGCTCCAGTGTTTTACCCGGAAATTCTTGAAAACCCAACAGGACTATTTGTAAAACGCTTGATTAAATGTAATTTTTTGGCAATAAACATACACCTTTAATTTTATTAAAAGTTAACCCTTTCCGGCCCGGCGGTGCCATATGGACCCATAACGTTTTTAAATTTTAATCTGGGTAAATAATAGAAATAGGTAACTGATAAATAGTATAAGAAAAAGTCCTATTCTAATGGTACAAAAAGCAGATTTTGCAAAAATATGCATATAAATTTATAAATTATCTAGTTTTAGGAATAAACCTATTTCAAATTTAGAATGTTATTTTAAATTAAGCTTTTATTCAAATGACAAAATTTTTCAATATTCCTTAAAAAATACGATAATTTTTTTGGGGAAAACATAACAAATCTTTTTAAAAAATTATGTAATTGCTTAAAATAACTTAATTAATATTAATTAAAAATGGGTCTGAAAGGGTTATAATACTTGCTCTTAATTAAAATAATTGCTATGTACCAATACACAGCCATAATAATTAATGTGTAATGCAAGTCTTGTCTTCAGAGTGTTTATGGTGTGATCATGACTGCAAGAAAACATTAAAAAGAATAAGATTTTTTATGAATAAATAAAATAATTAGTAACAGAAATGACATTACTTCTCATTTGCGGTAAGAAAACACTTTTTATCTCTTATCAGGTAATTTTCTTCCACAATAAAATTACATCATCCATCCACGCGACTCTAAGAACCGTCCGCAAACTGACCTTGTGTATGTGTCGTCAATAACAATGTACAATATCGACATTATTGTCGTCTTCCCCCCCCCCCCCCCCCTATATCATCTCTTCTTACATCCCATCACGCACGACCGAGCTAACCACATCTTCTTATCATCTTCCTTGCTTTGCTCGTCAAGGTCTTTGCATCCCACTAACAACGCAATATTCTTACTTGCGGTTAAAATGCAATATTTTCTTAATCGAGACTTTACCACATTGTTTTTTAATGTCAGTTAAGCGTGAATCACATCTCGTCAAGTGTTACTTGGATTAGAAGAGAACTAGCGATTGACATCCTGGTGTTGCAACACGGATGCAGATAATATAACAGCCATCAGAGATTACACTAAAAACATAGTTCATAACATAATAAAAAATAAATTGTGAATGATTCATTAAAATTTCCCGACGTTTTCGCAACGTTTTCTCAAGAAGTTATATCACATCGTTTATATGTAGATCTGAAATGTTTTTCATGCAGTTTTGAACGTGCTAACTTTCATTTAGGTTTTGAGTAATCAAGGTGAATCTTTAGACATACATATGACACATTTTATGATACATATGACACAAATGATACATAATATGATACATATGACACATATGATACATATAACACATGACTGACGTTATACACATGATACATATTATGATACATATAATAAATAGAATACATATGATGCATACGATACATAATATGATACATATGATACATTTGATACATATGATGCATTTGATACATGTAATATTTATAAAACATTTGATACGTATGAAATATTTTATAAATATAATTCATGTGATATGTATGAATATGTACATTATACAATAATAATATAATAATAAACATTCTGTGTAGTGAATATTAGATCCAAACAAATACAAAAATTTGTAAAAAACCGGCAGCCAAGCTCTCCTTCAAAAGTCTCCGGCTGTGAATGCTGTGAGATATAGAAGTTGAGTCAAGCTTTTTATCTTTCTCCTAGTTTCGCTATGAAAATAAGTAAGATCATTTCGCCTGTTGACGAGCGCCAAGCCAACGATTTTGTGGTAAAAAAGTAAAATTTTTAAACTCGAAATCACAAAAAAAATTCTTGGCCATGAACCAAATTCAATGGCCAAGTTCGAGTTTAAAAATTTTACTTTTTTACCACAAAAATCGTTGGCTTGGCGCTCGTCAACAGGCGAAATGATCTTACTTATTTTCATAGCGAAACTAGGGAGAAAGAATAAAAAGCTTGGCTCAACTTCTATATCTCACAGCATTCACAGCCGAAGACTTTTGAAGGAGAGCTTGGCTGCCGGTTTTTTACAAATTTTTGTATTTGGTTGAATATTACATCTTTTTGTTGTTCGTTCGCTATCAAGGTGTGAATGATTAAATTTGTTATGTTTGCTTTTTTTTATTTTGGGCCCCACTCCCCCCAAAGATACCCCTTAAATAAATAAATAAATAAATAAATTTTTATTTAGAGTCTACCCACTCAGTTATATAACTAATTTCAGTGGGGGACTTTAAATCAAAGCGACCAAGCCAACCCTGCAGGCCCCGACGCAATCGACGAGTGAGCGATAACCAACCAAAGATCGATATTTTTAATAGGAAATACATCAATCAGTGGTGTGGACAGTGCGAACACCCGCGGATCAACGCCAGAATCAACAAGGCCGATTCAGAAACAACTTGAAATTTATTATGTGCTTCGTTGCTAGGACGGCTCCAAAGTCACCGTTTACAAACTCTAAGACAAGAACTGATAGACTTAAGTCCAAATCAGAAGTTTAAAAAACTTCTGACTTTAGCGGGAATCGAGCCCTGGCCCTTCTGCATTGGAAGCAGATACGCTAACAACAAGACCAACGCACTAGCATAAGCACTAGATATTTATAATGGTTAGAGCATGTTTAATTTCAAGCTTGTACAAATTACTACACCTGAGTAATTACGCGTTTGATTTTGCTAGGACGGCTCCAAAGTCACCGTTTACAAACTCCTAAGACAAGAACTGATAGACTTAAGTCCAAATCAGAAGTTAAAAAACTTCTGACTTTAGCGGTAATCGAACCCCGGCCCTTCTGCATTGGAAGCAGATACGCTAACAACAAGACCAACGCACTAGCATAAGCACTAGATATTTATAATGGTTAAGAGCACGTTTAATTTCAAGCTTGTACAAATTACTACGCCTGAGTAATTACGCGTTTTGATTTTGATTTTGATTTTCCCCGGTCCCAATTTCCCGGTTTTTGTTATATGAGGTTACATCTGAGTGTGGCCCAAGTTTCAAAGTTCTAAGATGAACCGTTTTCTCAGTATAGCGTATTATTCATAAGAGTACGGAATTACCTACTTTTGATGATTTTGATTTTCTCCGGTACCCGTTACCCAATTTTGCTTTCCATATTCAAAAGTGATAAAGAATGAGAGATATCAAAATGTATTCCACGTTTGAAACATCTCAGTTGTAGCGTTTTCTTTTTTATAATTAATCATTTCTTAAAGTTCAGATATGTTTTTTGTCACTTTTGGGCCCATGGTCATCCCCAAATTTAGCCCCTTGTGTTTTGGACGCAAGATATTTATAATGGTTAATAGCATGTTTAATTTCAAGTTCGTACAAATTACACGTCTTGGTAATTACGCGTTTTGATTATCATCCAAATTTTGATTTTCTCCGGACCCTATTACCCGATTTTGGTTTTGAAAGCAAATGGCACTGCGTCTGAAGTACATCTAAGTGTGGTCCAAGTTCATAGCTCTAAGATTTACCGTTTTCTCTGTAGGCTAAATTAATCTCCGCAGAGAACTCCTAGCCAGCCAGCCACCCACCCACCCACACCACCCAACCACCAGCCAGCCGAAAGGAATGTGACGACGTTGAGAGCCTTTTTTAACACAGAACGAGGTGTCGGATCGGGTTGATTTTTTTTTTTGGGTATGTCATGGACCACATACCAGGTCATATACCGAGTTTCAAGATTGTAACTCTTTCACAGCGGCGTGTGCAGATAGCTGAAAACCCCCCAACTCTCGTAGCTGTATATAGTGCTGGAGTTCGTGTCGCCAAAGCAGTCGCATGCGCTTGACTGCCGGGCGACGACCATCGCCCTAGATCATGACAGGATAATTGAGATGATTTTACCTAAGGATCGGGTAATTTTCTGATGTTGTGCTCAGATTACAATAAAAATATGTTGGGGACATTTAATCAGACTAGTAATAATAAATCGTTATTTAATTTCATTTCTGACAGAGTTTGAGTGTGACATCGAGAACTTTGACATAGTTTTTTAGACAATAGTTTCTTACCGATCCCTGATTTTACAAGGTATAATATATTGCAATTTTAGTAAAGTAAACTAGAAACAATTATTATCGTGGACTGAATCAATACAAGATGCCGGATATAAATACAAAATGGCGTGTCCTTATAATACATATGAAGGATCTTTTTCAAAATAAGTCGGATTTTAACAATACAAAATGGCGGATCTGATAAACACAAAATGGCTTGTCAAATAAATAAATAAATAAATACATACATGGCGAATATTATCTAAAAAGAAGGCGGATTATATCAAAACCAGATGGTGCCTTTAAGTTACAAGATGGCGTGTCTTATAAATACAAGATGGCGGTTGACTTACCGCGCCGTTGAACAGCTCATCAACGCGCTGTTTGGGCTCCTGTCCCTTCTTCGAGCGAACCAGGAGATAGATCTTCTCGACTTCAGGACAAGTCCGCAGCATCTTCTCCAGGACCACCTTCCCCAGGAAGCCTGTCCCTCCGGTCAGGAGCACTGAGCGTCCCTTGAACATGTCGCATATCCTGTGGGGACATAGAAAACATGTTACAACATGTCGCATATCCTGTGGGGACAGACATTACATGTTACAACATGTCGCATATCCTGTGGGGACAGACATTACATGTTACAACATGTCGCATATCCTGTGGGGACAGACACAACATGTCACAACATGTCACATATCCTGTGAGGACAGATATAACATGTTACAACATGTCGCATATCCTGTGAGGACAGATACAACGTGTTACAACATGTTAAACATGTCGCATATCCTGTGGGGACAGACACAACATTAACATTATAAATATTTAGCACATGTTGGATGAATATTGATATACTTTATTTACGTCGTCATTGAACTTATCGCGGATATATCCTGTGTGTTTACCACAATAAATAGTAAAAGATAAGACTATAATATACAAGTATTACCCAACCCACTCAATCACAGAACACTTTCTGTGGTGTCCCCGACATCATTTAAATTTAAAATCTGCTTCGTGTCGGCCCTACCGTCGCCTGCCAGAACCACTATTTACTCTTGATTATGGGTTTTATTTCTGGGATTGCTAAAAGTCACCGGAATATTAACTTTCACACCCAACATAACTCTAAACGTATCTATTATAAACAATTTAATTAACAACCTAAAACACATACAAATTTAAATGATATTGGTAAGTTTAGACATAACCTCACAGAAATTCTTAGGAGAAGGGCAAAAGAGTTCAACAGTTTACCTGAAAATCGTAGGTGTCTGGGTAAGTTCAGTAGACACATAAATGATACAAATAAATGTCGAAGCGTGGTCTGGTCACTAGATCGTTATAAAAAATGTCTCGAAAATATGTAATTACACCTCTGGCACCTATTCCTACTATAAACTCGATATTTTTAAACTTTAATTTATTTTCTCTTTTAACGTCTATCCTATTCAGTCCTTTCAGATCCCTCGTACATTTCAATGTACATCAACTTCCAAATTTTAATACGGGTAAACTATGTTTTCTTATTTGACCCCATTTTTTTTGTGTGTGGGTGAATAATAAATAAATACATTTTTTCCATCTCAATGAGACAAAACAATTTTTTTGGAAGATTTAAAAGACATCTGCAAAAGAGTTTGAAAAATGGAAAAATTTGTTTTTTTCCCGGAAATGTAATAAATCTCTATAGTGTTGCTATTATTTGAGATACAAAAATTACAAAATATGCAAAACATTCGAAAAAAATCTAGTTTTAGAAATTTCTTTAATATAAAAATAAATAAATTGATTAATAAAAATGTATTAATTCCCATTAAAAATGTATTAATTAATTACTTAAAAATACGACTAATATATTTTTAAGCACCAAAAATCTGGGAAAAAATCAAAATTTGAATTAACTGCCTAAAATGACTGAATTGAGACCAATCATATTAAGGTCTGAAAAGGTTAGTCAAAAAACTGATTTATTAAAGGAGAACAACTTTTATGTCACTGTGTGGCAGTGGGCAGTGGGCAGTGAGGGAGCCTAGCTAGGCCTACCTCAGCTTGAGGTTAGGCTTCTGACGAGATTTAGGAACAACTTGATGGGCCACTTCCCATTGCATAAGATGCTCCTCATTTCATGCCAGAGGTAATGACTTGGACTTGATGATCCAGGTGGCGTAACAGTCAATAATCAACTCTTTGTGATGGGTCCCTACAACGATATTTAACATCTATAGAAGGCTAGATCCTCAGTCATTGGTCCACTTCCGTGTCACTTAGAAGCCATCTTGAAAAGGTCAGTTTCTAATTTAAAGTAGGTTGTAGCGATTTGAAGACCAAATATTTTTCAAGATGGCTGTCAGGTTGACAGGTGAGCATATTAGCCATTAACACCAAATGATTACTAAATTTCTTTATGCAATAACTTATCATTGTTTCTGTTTGTGCATTCCCATGCTGCACAAGCTAAAACCATATCAAACAATCCAGAAAAATACTTAATTGCATTTAAATTTAATATCTAGCATAATAAATTGAAGCTCCAAATCGCCATCTTGAATAGGTCAATTTGGTACGCTCGCGCCTGTGCGGACGTACTGGAGACTGGGGATCTAGCCTACTATGGATGTTAAATATTATTGGATCCCTACATGTTGTGCCAATGGTTTCAGTAAACATTTCACAGAAAATTGTCTAAAAATTATGAATAAAAAACACTTATCCTATCTTATCTACTGTACATCATGTGAGTGTATCATGTAATTGACCAACCTGTTTGGCATGAGTTCTTCTTCCTCAGTCAGCCCATAGTCGAACACCCCAGTCTTTTGTTTGCTGACGCCATTAGTTTTAGGGGCGCCATTCTTGACTTTCTCCGCTGCCATGTTGACAGACGCGACTCCTGAAGCAGAACAGAACGAAATATGTTAGTACAACAGAATGATGCGCTGTCATGTCATGTCATGTCATGTCATGTTACCGTTTCCGCCTGCGTCAAATAATGTTTTCGGCAAGTTCTCGTGGATCCGCAGATAAATTACACGACAGTAAAACCATCATCTTTACTCCCATTAAGTTAACATGGAGCCGAGCGCACGAACAAGCGCTAAAAAAACCCGGGCCCTCACACTGCATAACATTCATTGGTGTCACGATATTACCTAAGGCCCAAGGCTTCAAAACCTCCTGGGGGGATTTTTCGGCTGCAGATTCAGTGACCTTGACATGATAGCTAGTTTTTCCGCGGAATGATTATATTTCATGGGTAATTTAGTTTCTCAATTTGTATTTCACGGTTACATGCATGTGCACCACCGCTTCTAGAAAACTAGGACTAGATTCTTTGCATTTATCAGAACCTTGTTTCATAACACGTGTTGACGAAAAAATTAAAATCGTACAATTTTTTTAAAATTTTATTAAATTTTGCATTTTATTGTAAAAAAATAATGAATTTTATTGAATAGAAATATAACTTTGAAGCGGTATTTTGCGCATCGCAATGGTGAATAATTTCGATTATTCGTCAATGTGGATGACATTTGAACGGACTGGAGTCCTTTTGTTTATTAGACTTTTGAATGTTTATAATTTTGGAATTAAATAATTTAAACTTATTTCGTAGTTCAATCAGTTGCACAACTTGTCTGGCTCACTGGTCGTGTGGGCTAAAGGTTCGCTTTCCAATGCAAAAGGTCAAGGGTTGGATCCCGCTTTAGGCAGTTTTCAACTTTGATTTGGACTTGAGTCCATCAGTTCTTGCTTAGGAATCTGTAAATGGTGACTTTCGAGCCGTAGCAACGTGACACGTAATAAATTATAATGTTGTTCCGAAGTCTTGTTATTCTGGCGCGGTCCGCGGGTGAAATCGTGTCCAGCTTGATTGATCGGTGTTTCCTACTTAAATATGCCGTTCTATAGTAGTTGGTGATTGTTCGTTCGACGATGGTGTCGGCGCCTACAGGGTTGGCTTAGCCGGCTTAAAATTTAATGTCACCACTGAAAATCAGTTATGTGCCTGAGTGGGTAGACTCTAAATACGATTCTATTTATTATAATGTTTATCTATCTTTTGGTTGTATGTTCATTTGCGAGTACACGGCTCCGAAGAATTAATTGTTCCCACAGTCTCGAAATAATGTATCGTTACTAAAACATACAACACATATCCAAGATGGCCTACGTGCGCATTTACTTTTCGGTAATGGACCCTTTGATAATTATTCTTTACGCAACGATCTCTTAAATTGAGAAAAAAAAAAAGTCATCTTTACCAGCAGAGACAGAAAACCCGGGTTTTGGGAACCTTCATTTGGTGAGAGTCGATAAAATTTAAATTTCATTCATGTCTAGGCTATATTAGGTCATGCAGGTCTTTAATACTATCATTGATATAAACCATATGGTTATATACTCAAAGATACTATCTTACTAAGAGAGTATATAACATTATTTTAAATTTAACCATAATATGGTTTTATATTATAATTCTAATCTCCTTTTTGTTAAAGCAAATTAACTTTTATTTAAATTAACATTAAGATTTGCACCATCATTAAAGGGGTATTCACCCGCTAAACTCAAAAAATATATTTCATTTGGGCTAACTAGTTATGAATTTAGAAATGAACAGAAAAATTATTGGGTCAGCCATTACCCGGGAAAAAATTGTCAAACTTGGTAATTTTCGAGCTAGGTCCCATCGGTAAAAATCTCCCATATGAATTAACATGGGGACGATCTTTATGCCCTGTGACCTTGGAGGATTTTGACCTACTCGGAAGCCTTTTCTGTAAATCCGGACCTACTCGGAAGCCTTTTCTGTAAATCCGCTATCTGGGCAAGTGGTTTGGTCAAAATATGCTGATTACCTGCAAGAAAGGTTGTAATTTTGGAAGGTATATTTTTGCGAGTATGAGTGTATATTTGCGCAGTGTTTCAAAACACGATTTTATAAAGGGTCAGTTTAGATTGGTACGATTCTCTAGTATCTAAGAAATTTCCCAAAACGCCAATTTTCGACAATTGCAGGTCGCTTTGATTTAAAGTCCCCCACTAAAAATCAGTTATATTATAACTGAGTGGGTAGACTCTAAAAACAATTTATTTATTATTTATGTATTAAAAGACTTGAAGAATTAGTGTAAAATCACAGTTATAGAGATATAAATTTTTAAATGGTCATTTGAGTGTGCCATAGATTATGTGGGGGGGAAAATGGGGTAATAGCCCCTTTCAGATTAAATAGCCAAAATTTTTGAGTATCATTTTTCACCAGTAGAAATGTCAAACCACTGATAAACAAAGGTAATTTGTTTATCATTGTTTGGGTGTCTTAAAATAAAATTAAAATAATTGAAATCAAAACATTTATTTATCCATGACACCTCATTCTCGTGCCATGTAAGCTTAATTTACTATAAAGTTGAGTCGCTACTTGAATTATTTTGTTATTTATAGGATAGTTATTTTTGTTTTCGTTGTGTATGACTGGACGAAAAGTTCAAAGTCACATCGACTTTGAAACATTATACATTCACCGTCGAATTGCTGCTTCCCTAACTATAAACATGTGTCTTTACATTGTCGAATCTACGTAATTGATTGTTGTCGGCATGTTGGCAGGGATATAAACAAAATGGATATTTCACTGTTCAGATAATGATAATATAAACAATCATATACATTTAAAGCATACTACAAATAGTGAGTAGTTATCCATTGTATAAATAGGTACACCAAAATAATAACATTACTAAAGATTGAAAATGTTTGAACCATATCGGTTAAAACATGGTTATTATCATTTATTTCGAGTGGTGTATCGTCAAAAAAATTATCATTGATCTACCATTTTTAAATTTTTGTCTAAAATTTTATAAAGTACGTGTTTTCTATTTAATTAATCACATTTGTGCATTTTAAGCATAATTATAATAATAATATAAAAAATAAGTTTGTATAGGCTGTTTAAAATTAGAGATTGTATTATATACTAGCTTTTATAGACATACCTATCAGACTAGAATCCGTATACAAGAAGTCACTTCTCACGCTCAAGACACTGATGTTATTCTGATGGAAGTGGTATCTACAGTTAACTATATATAAGCTTTCTGTATCTCTGCATCAGATAAAAATAAATTGAATTGAATTTTTCAAAACGCCGGTGCCTCGCAATACATAACACTGTGCGATCTTTAATTCATTCACAAACAGAAACGTTTACTTTTTTACGTCAAAGGTCGTTTACAAGTTAAAGAACGGGAAGGAGAAAACGTGCATAGGAAATAATATATTGACACGAGAAACTTTTAATTTACACACCTAGTGTTTTTAGTTGAATATATTTCGTAATGTATCCACAATAACATAGAGTACAAAAGACAGTTCCTTATTGTTTATGGTATTGTAAAAAAAAAACGTTAGCTTGTTTTTATTTATGACTCGCATTTCAAGAAGAAAAATAAATAACAAAGAAATTACATAATATTTGATTATGAGTCGGATGGTTTTTCAAAAAAATATTTTCCATTAAACATAATACTATATATTTTTATTTTACATACTATTTACATCGCTCAAACGTAAGTTATGAAAAGAAAAATTAATGCAAATGTGTTACGCTAGTGAGAGTCAATAGAATAGAGGAAATGACAATGGATGGGTTAATGAAAGGTATGCGCATGGAAATTTATGGTATAAAGGATTTAGTGCTGTGGGGGTATAACCATTACGCCATTAGCGTTCAGAGAAATACGTTATGGCATCTATCGGGGGAATCGTAAGAGCGTTGCATGTTTTTCTGTGGTGGCTTCATTGACGCAATGGTACAAGACTCTTGAACTTATCTAGAAGAGAACTTTTTACTTTTAAAAGTGAAGATTCAAGATCTTTCATTCTCAAGTACACGTCGCAATCGTAACATTAAAATATAAAGGTTGAAAGCTCTTGTAGCTCGTGATAAAAATCATAGTTTTCCAAAGTTTGTCAAAAGGACAAATCATTATTATTTACCACAATTCAGAATTAAAAATGTCCGCCCCAACCGGGAAATCGAACCACGGATCTCCCGCTTTCCAGGCAGGCGTCTTAACCAGTAGACCATCAGGACGGTACATTATAATATCTGAATTGTATTTGCATTATACATCTGAATGGATGAACAGTACTGCAACAAATATCTGCTGCCTTTAACTGACCACCAAAAATTAAATTATAATGTCAATCTGAATGGATGGAACAGTACTGCAACGATATGCTGCTGCCAAAAAATTAAAAAAAAATCCCAAATTTATAAATTTTATAAAATATTAACATTTTGTAAACGGTCACAGAAAGGGTACCCAAGAACACACGAACCCTTTTCCTCCATTTCAACTTTCAAGTTTCACATGAAAATCATTTCTTATATCCAAAAGTTCTACTCGCTCCATGAATACCTTCTCTGAATAAATAAAATGTTTTGTAAAATATATATTTAAATTATTCATTTATCATGTTTAACCTTATAATTAGTTTATCTTTTTTGTGGGACATTAGAAATTTTTTTTTTCTACATTAATTTTACTACTACTTGAACTACTATATAATATAATTCTTTACTTCATATGTTACCTCAGGCATTCACTATTATACAGTTATTATAGTTATATATAGATAGTTATACATGCATTTTATGCATGAGTTATAAAATGGGTTTAATGTGCACGTCAAGTTGAATAAATTTATCTGTCTATCAATTTATCTATCATGATTATATTCTTTAAAATTATTATTTTGGGACGAAATGCTCTCAGACTATTAATGAATAATAAAATTCTTCTGGTATCTAGCTAGAAAAAGCTGGTCATAATAGCGTCACAGTCGCTTACTATAAAACCAAGGTTAATCGTCACATGCTGCAAGTTCAAGGCTCACCAAGTTAACTTGCTCAACGAACAAGATTACACCAGATTAACAATACGTTACAAGAGGTCTCCGTTTCTACACCCAACTAACAAGATCTTTCATTAAACGATCGTATTATTCTTATGAATTTTAAATTCGTTATTTAATGTCTATCCTATTCAGTCATAAAAACTTATTACAAAGAAGGACAAATAAAAATTTATTGCATAAAAGCAGACAAAAAAATGAACCGTAGTTAAACAAAGTTAGAAATAGTAATATTACAAAAAAAAATATAAGAAAGACAATAATTTTGATAGCAAATTTTATTTCGTGAATTATTTATTCTTTAATTTTTTTCAATCGTTTAGCTTTAGGAAGGCGCCCGACTCATAAAATTTTAAAACAGTTTCATTTGAACTTCAAATGTAATAAACATGCATTAGCGCGTCCATACTAAAAACCTCACCTGTTACATGAATCTCGCGTTACTTTCTCCGCGGTCTATTATATTATCTATTTGGTCCTCCGGGCCGGATTCGACCGGTGACTTTCTACGCTGTGTTGGGCGAAGGTTGAGAGGCTCTTACGTCACCCACTACGAAACACAGGTAACATCTGGACAGGGCGTAGGATTCGGTTACGCTGCGTGTAATGATGATGACTAGGGACTTTGATTGAATTACAAAACCGGATGCTTTGTCATACGTCAAAGTTAGACAAACATGTTGTTATAATTGTTTTGTTTTGTGAGTTATTGACCTACTCTGGGAATTCCTATGATTATTTGTGTTTATTGACAGTTTCTATAAACTAAACGAAGTCAGAATTTTCTCCAAAAAACAGTGACTCATAATATAAATATCAATCTATTGATTTTCATTTCGAGACATAAGTTTTCTCTCTAATACCAGTTTAACGTAACGTTTACATGGGCCTATGTGTTGTAAATATGTTAACTGTTATTTAATTGGATAGTTTAGACGTTAAATAAATTAAAAAACTAGGAAAACGCTAAAGTCCCGCCGCGTTGATGGATGAGCTTTTTTTTAAAAGTTTTTAGTCTGCGTGGGATATCTTTACTTTGCAAGTGCTTTGTTTTTCTGCCCACGCATTGTAGGGATTGTGGTCAAGTTTTCTATTGTTACTTGTCAATTTGTTATTATTCACCGTTGAAAACTTATATGAAAAGCTTTATTTCTATGGATTCTGGCTAACTTTGTGGCAACTTTTTCATTCAAAAGGTACTTCATCACCATAACCTTAATGTCCATGTATAATATGAACGTTAAAGCCCCGCCTGTTTGGTCAGAATTTACCCAAATGGCACGAAAATATCGCACAAAAATAAAAAACTTATATTAAAAGCTTTATTTCTATAGATTCTGGCTAACTTTTTCAAATTTTTCTTTCAATAGGTACTACATCACCATAACCTTAATGTCCATGTATAATATGAACGTTGTAGCCCTACCCGTTTGGTCAGAATCGGCCCAAATGTCACAAAAATATCGCACTAAAAATCGAAAAAAATCGTAAAAGTACGATATTAATGAGAAATATTTCTTCGATTGTACCCAAAAACAATACACCTCTAAGTTCAGAGATTTCGATGGTCCCCTCAAATTTTCATCAAGATCGGATATGCCGTTTGCCTGGTAGAGAGTGAACAAACAAACAGAAAAAAAACAAAAAAAAACACCCGAGCTAAATTTTTTAGGGGTCAGTGAAATTGAAGTCTTCGCTTCGCTCATCCAATAAAAGACTACAATTCAATAAAAAATAAATTTAGATTCTTTTGATTTTCTTCTCTACATAAATACATCTCAACAAAACAGCAGGGAAATTATTATAACATAAATGAGTATGATATTACTACAATAAAAGTGCTTGATAAATCAGCATAACAATCCTTGTTGGAACATAATAATGTGTGATATTACTTGCTTCATAATTATTGCTTATTGTTTCTTAAAACAAGAACAGTATTGAAAGGTGTTTTCGTTGGCATATATTATATGGTTAGCAATGTAGAAAAAGTATATTCATGACAAAAGTATGTAAATGTAATAATATATAATTAACGTTATAATTGCACTTAGCGTCAGATATTTTAAATCATTATTGTATTTAACATAACTCTTATCTTGTGAGCGTGTGTATAAATACTTTCCAAACACCCATCTGTATAACGTTCAAGGTAAAATGCAATGCAACTACAAACAAAAAACTAGTTATAATTGTGTCGTGGAAATGAAACTGTATCTGAACTAATCACCTTAAATACCGCTACAGAACATATTAATAATGGTTCGGACATGTGAAAAGGATGGAAGGATCGAGATTACCAAGAAGGATGATGGAATTGGCATCCACGACAACAATGGCAGAATAGTGTGAGAAAAGATGAAGAACAGCGGTGGTGGAAGGAGAGGAGTGGTGGCAGGACAGAAGAACATGGAGAGGATCGAACATACAAAAAAGCATCCAGCGTGTCACTGGGCTACATACAAAATACAAAATTTAAGCCTTTTTTTTGCCATTTTTACTCTCACAACCAGAAGCTCCTAAATTTAACGATACCAAAATATATTTTAATATTTTGTGCGTTACATATCAGTCAATACAATCTCTCCCAAGACAGAAAAGCAGTCGTGTTTGCTTTAATAAATTTCGCCTTTTTTGCCGTTTTTTAAATTCTTACATCCAAAAACTATTTTTTTTATTTTCTGCATTATTATAATATAATATCTTTAGTGCATTAATTTTTAAGAATTATTGCCCTTTTCCCCAGCGATATCAGTTATAAGTATTCGATTTGAAATGTGCCTTTATTGCCGTTTTTCGGCTCCAAAAGGTAAATTATGCTTTTTTTAATTTACACATTACTTTTGTAGGAATCAGGGGAGCATTACGAATGATTTGAGTCCCCTCTCAGGTTGGTAGACTGATTGAACATAAAAAAACGCTTATACAACGTGTTGCTGGGCAGTCCCCTGTCCGCCACTGTGCCAATGGCGCCATATGGTTTTTTCATCTTGGCACCATCGATTCAATCAATCAGTAGGGTCTAATTAGTAACTGTGCCAAGTGGCTTGCTTCTAGAATGAAATGCAAGGTCACCCCATATGTGTCCCTTAACCCCCTAACTATGTCTTCAATGCCGACCCAACGCAGAGTTGGACGTGGCAACAGATAATAATGATGATTATTAATATATGGTTTTTTAAGCATAAACTCGACGCTTTGAGGACATTATTAGTGAATGGTAGCATTTGTCATAAAAGTATGCCCCAACTGGGGATCGAACCCAGAACCTCCATCTTAACGTGCCATAGCTCTACCAATTGAGCTATCGAGACACAGTCAAGACAGACCTTTATTAAACTGCTATTTGTTGTGTTGTGACTGTTGACATCCATGATAAAAATCGAACAGAAGACGGCATTGTAGCTCTCATTATTGAAATAACACATGGAAAATCCAATTACTTCTCATCTCCCATGAGTTGGGTATTATGAATATGAGGTTTTGAAGCATAACATAACATTGTTGTTGTTTCCAACTTTACTTAAATTCGTACATTTTTTTTCTGCATTTATTTAATTAGTTTTATTTAATTGTCCTCTTTGTAAACCATTTTTTATATCTTAATAGGATAGGCGTATACCCTTCATAAGGCAAAAGACTGGGATCCAAAATTTTACTCTCTACTTTACCAATTTAAAATTCATTATTTTTAAAAATTATTCTCGAATATATTCTTATTTTCCCCCCAGATCTTTTAGGAATATAATGCTGATTTTGGATTTCAAATTGACAAAATTTTATTCCATTTTCAAAAATAATATAAGTTTTATTATTTATTTTTTTAGTAACATGTTCAAATTGAATCTACTACAGCCAAACATAATATCCGGGACATCCCGGAAATTTTGTATTTTTGTGTTTTGAAATTGATACACAATTTGATTTTTAACCACTACAAAAATTCTCCTAACCATTAGAATTTAATAAGGAAATATTGTACCAATTCCAAACAAAACAAAGCAGCTTTTACCCGGGTTAAAAGCATGACAAACTGGCAGATATAAATGTGTATATTTTGAAAAGTGTTGGGGAATATGACTGTATCCCACTGCCTTATAAAGTTGACGCATGACGGCCCGGTATTGTCCTGTGCGCTTCAGTCACGCCATGCGAACACCCAGTGAAGTGAACCGGCCGGAGCAAGAAGAAAGAGTTGTTTCGTTTAGTTTCGTGTCTGATGCGGCTGGCTAAACTGGGCGACCTTGAGCTTCTCCTCAATGACCTTGAGCGTCACCCAATGTCTCGAGTGATCGGAGTCGGAAACTCGGTACAAGTACTACACGCAAGTGCACCACTGTTCGACATTCTTCCGTCATTATTCATGTTTGCTCGGCCGACTCTCACCACAGTTCGTTACATAGGCGTTTATTACAAAAACAGCCAATGTTCAAAAAACACATTTTGCAGGAGATCAATTAAACTGCATAACATCCGCAATTAATGAATTTAAATTCTAACTTTTGGTTTAAAACTGTGTATCTTGATGATATTTTTTATTTCTGCTATGACGTTCTCTCATAGTACTTCCCAGAAAGCCAAAAAAGCCAAAAAAGCTTCGGACATTGGTTGTTTTTGTAAAATATTTTGAAAAAGTATGAATATTATTTTTTAGGTAGTGTTCCAGAAAGCTATATAGGATATATAGGATGTATATATAGTTCCAACATAGAATATCTGGACATCTGTCACCTAAATGCACCGCCTAAAACGTAAAAAAAAAAAAAAAAAAACAATGGACATTGGTTGTTTTTGTGAAAATTTTGTAGTTTTTCAAGCTTTAACGTGGTGACATAGGTTTTTTTGACAAAACTTTTATGATAGGATTATTCCCAGTGAAAATACGAATTTTTTTATGGTATGGGTTCAAAATCGGTAATTCTGGACATTGACTGTTTTTGTAATAAACGCCTCAGTTAATTTATTTTTTAAGTAGTTGTCAAGGAAGTTACACTTTTCAAGAAATTGTTTAATTTGATTTTCAGATTTTGGATTCTTTTAAGTGTTAATTGACCACATTCTTGATCCTGCCTGATAAACATAAAATATTGAAAGTCTACTCCTGTAGGGCTGTCCATTTATGCTTTTCTGACACTATGTAAAGTTAAAGATATGTCCGATTCTCACCGTCCGGCGAATAGTTATGTGCCAACTGCCAAATGTGTCTCTTTACAAAAACCGCTTCAAGATTTAAAAAAAAAAAAAATGGTTTAACCGATATAGTGTACTGTAGGGTGGGTGGCAGCTGGGGTCTCAAGCAAAACCCCAGCCGTTGGGGTCCCTTTCGCCAAAGGCGCACACAAAGTTATTTGTCAATTTTTAACTAAAAAATGGCAACTCAAGGGATTTCCTTTTTGTTTATGAAGGATAAACGCTAAGTTGTTGTTTGAAGAAGAAGAAGAAGAAAGAAGAAGAGAAGAAGAAGAAGAAGAAGAAAGAAGGAAGAAGAAGAAGAAGAAGAAGAAGAAGAAGAAGAAGAAGAAGAAGAAGAAAGAAGAAGAAGAAGAAATCAACTGCTCAGCGAAGCTAAGTGAAGCTAAGTCCCACTAGAGTCATCCTCTCAATGCCTTGCTCAAGCCGCGGTGTTCCCAATACATCACAATACGTCTATGTCACATGTGTCAAGTGTCAACACATCCGTGCTCACTCACGTAACTATCACTGATTGACAGTGACCGAGGTTTGCGCAAGTTATTGACGAGGTTTTATATTTAGCGCTTCCGGTGGTTCATTATTCCCGCCCTTTTAGAAACCATCGGTTTCGACACCGCCTTGTGAATGTTTGACGAGAGCTTTCGGCATTGATTCGTGATTCTTTGAGTTATTTAGGTAGTTAGATTCGTGAGATTCCTAATGATGGGAGTAGGTACTAATAACATCATCTCTTTACCTCCGGTCAGTGGTGTAACAAACCTTTTTTAGGGGGGGGGGGGGGAGAGAAAATAATTGTTCATCGGGAAAAGTATGTATTCTGGTACTATGGGTGTCAGGGGGGGATGCCCCAGCTTGTGCGCGTCAGGATCGCATAGCCCCAAATTATTTTTCATATTTTCACATTGCAAATGTTGATATTTTACGAACTTTTAGCGTGGTTTCGTCGATAATTTATAAAATTGGTAACATTGTCAGCTGTTTTATTACCAGTTTCCACAATCTCGCCACAAAACTGTGCCCCCCCCCCCCCCCTTCGCCACCAACTGACCAAGTTCGCCTCCCCGAAGTTGCTTCTTGCAGACTCCTTCTAGTTCACATAATGATGATGATCTAACACAAGTTGTTCTGCTATGTTTGAAGATCATACTTTACGCCACGGAACGTTATGTTTCATCCTGACTTCAAAGAATAACTCTACAATCATTCTAGCCTACAATATAGTATAATATAGTACAATTCACCATGTATGTTGGGATGTTGCTGAAGATGTCATAAGCACACCCAGAATTGATTTCCCAGATAATTGGAAGGGGAGTTAAATTTAAATGTTATATTGCCTTACCGTTTTAAAATCTCAGCATAGTTTTAAATATTAATTTGTGTTGCAATTTGTTTCACACATTTTAAAGGTTGGAAGTAAGAAAGGGCCTCTCCGGCCTAAATCCCGCCTACAATAAAGTCCTATAAATAAATGTGACTAGAAAGATGGTTGCAAAATAAGTATTATGACTCCGTATGAGTGGTTCGATTATCGATAATCGCTTTAATGAGACTGAATCGATTATTTATCGTTTCTGGAAATATTCATACCACATCGATTATAAAACGGTACCTACATAGTGGGTTAACTAATTTGTTTTTGTTACGGTTTTCAAATATAATATATAAGTCACAGAACTTCTGTAAAACTTTGTGTGTGAGCGCATTCGTATGAAGGTAAACCAAAAGTCGTCTACAAGACAACAGATAGCGAGAAGTGAGGTTCACATAAACAGAAGGGGGCGTGTCTAGGGTCGCTAGTTCCGCCAACATACAACATACAACAAATAGAATTGATGTATGTAATAAACCCTCCTACACACCATTGTTACGCATAAAGTCGACGCAACGGGAACAAGAAGAGGTTGCTCCCTTCACGTTGACTTTACGCTTAACAATAGGGTTTATTACATAAAGCAATTCTGTTATTTATTTTATTTATTTACGGTTTTCTTTGAAGCATAGCTTTACATCAATTTTGTAAAATAATACATTCATTGCGTATGTTCTTCTGCGTAAAACTATCTGTGTCTTGTGCATTTTATAATTCACGTATGTCGTTTCAATTTTTCTCCAGAGCGTTGTACATCTGAATTTAAGTGCCCAAGAAGAAGACTACGACACAATTGAGCTTTAGTATGAACCCTCCGCTAGAAGTCGATGTGATTGATGGTGGTTGTGAGTGAAGATGGTTGCGAAATGAGTATAATAACTCCGTATGAGTCGTTCGATCGATAATCACTTCAAGGAGACTGAATCGATTATCTATCGTTTCAGGAAATAATCGTACTAGATCGATTATCAAACGGTATATACAGTGAGTTAACTTTTTCTTTTACAGTTTTCAAAAATATAAAATATAAATCATAGTAAAACATTGTGTGTGACCGAATTCATATAAAAGTAAACTAAAATACGTCTACGAGACAACAGCGAGAAGTGAGGTTCACACAAGCAGAAGGGGGCGTATCAAGGTCGTTAGTTCGGCACGAAGCTGTTCACAGGTCAGTTAGTGTAGGTGCAGTGTAACCACTACACACAACAACAACAACAACAACAACAACAACAACAACAACAACAACAACAACAACAACAAACACACTCAAAAGAAATGAGAAACCTTACACACTCAAAAGAAATGAGATCTTAAAAAGGGCCAAGCTCATCTACCCTTCCACATTTGCGCATTCTTAATTCATAAACGTACAGTGTCCCGTAACAACATCCTTGAAAAGCTTGGCAAAATAGATTTTGCAACTAATTATTTAAAAGTAATAGCCTTGCTTTTTGTAAACAATGGAGGCGATCATTGTCAAGTAACTATAGATACTTGTTGATTGTATGCCTATAAGGCTTGTATTAAAACCTTTATTTGGAAGCCTTCCAGCAAAATTTTTCAACTTCTTCTTTCAAAAGGCACTCTCACTATATAACCTTAATGTCCATGTAAAATATGAACGTTGTAGCCCCACCCGTTTGGGCAGAATCGCTGGCCGATTGGAACTGACGAATAGACAGTAGTAGCAGTAGGCGCAGTAGCTTACATCCTTAAAGTGATTTTGAGCATGTTTCAAGCCATTTTTTCACCAAGAAGGAATGCTCGTACCCCAACCAAATTTGGCATGTGTTGTCAGGTACTTAACTCCCCTTGATTTTGATAGTTTTCAAGTTCACATCACGTTTCATGATGGCTGGGTAACACCTCGAAATCACCCCAACTTTGCTTGCTGTATAAGGTGCCTGAGTGTGTAGCGCGCCACGGCTTGGCTGCGGCGCCCTGACGGGCACCTATACAGGAGTACATGCACTGTATACACCGCGCTGTAAGACGCTACGAGGGTCCTCGTGCAAGAAAGTGAAGAGAGTTATTAAATACTCCGCTGAAGGATCTGTTTACAATTTACATAGGCCGCTTCGCAAAATATGCTTTTTCCAGTCGCGTTGATGGATAAGCTTTTATGGTTGATTATTTTTGGTCGTTGCCTTAACAATATTAAAATATTTCTTCGATAAACCCTAATATCGTAACATATCTTTGTTCTGTGATTTCGAACGTTCCCATAAAGTTTCATCAAGATTGGAGTAGCCGTTTTCCCGGTCGCGAGCCAAATATCACGAAAATATCACATTAAAAATCGAAAAAATCGTAAAAGTACGATATTCATGAGAAATATTTCTTCGATTGGACCCAAAACCTTGGCATATTTTAGTTTAGAGATTTCAAAGGTCCCCTGAAAATCATCAAGATTGCATAAGCGTGCGGACAGAAAAGAACGAGCTATTTTTCATGGTAAGTAAAATTGAAGTCTTCGCTTCGATCATCCAATAATATTTTTACTACATACAGTATACTTTGTTCACTTTTATATTAAATTCTGTTTAAAGGCCGATACTTATTGCCTTTAAATATGTAAATAAAGATTAATGACTCAAGGGTTATCTTTAAACAACCATTTAAAAAAAGTTTGATACTTGATCAATTTAAGTATGCTACAAAAATGTTTTGAAAGTGAGGTATTTTGGTGAAATTTATTGACGTACGTGTAACCGGCAAACTCTAAATACTGATTTAAACCGACAATTATTGATAAGCGGCTGCACACAACGTCATAAAATAAAATAAAACTTTATGACTAGAGGTCATTTTATGGTATATTTATACATTTTAATCAGTTTTAATCGATCCCATCCAGTTTTTCTTTTTTTATTGATGTCTGAAGATTTCTTGGAACCAATATATTGCTTTATTTTATTAATTTGCCTCTTACAACAGATGTATTCACCCACAAGTGTCAAGTAACTAAATATAAACAATTGTAAATACTCATTGATAACATCATTTGAAACAATACAAATACGTCATACAAATAATAAAATGCACGAACAAGTATTATAAAATATTAAATAAATCACAGTACAATACCATAACTTTAAAACTTGAATAAGAATAATTTAAATATACGTTAAAAATTACTTGATATCTAAGTTTGATACCAATCTAAAAAGGAAATTTAATAAAATATGCAAAATAGCAAACAAGCAAAAAAGTAAGGTTACCAAAAACAAAACTATTGAAATGGTGATAATAGTGAAATGGTGATTTTATAAAAGTGATTAGTATTAAAAATCATGTTATTATTATGTAGCGATCGATTGATAGATTTATTGACTGATTGAGGTAATAGAAGCATTTGCAGCCGTTCCTTCTTTTTTCCCCTTTTTCTTAAGCGCTATTTCATACCCCTCACATAGATTGACAAATTTGTTCCCACTGTTTTAAAGCATTCCATCATCATTTTTCATTATCATCTTCACAACAATGTTCATAATCATTAATTTCATACTATTGTTATATATATTCTTAAATTATTAATTTTTGTAAACATGAACTTTGTAATGATTAGTACGCTGCATCCCCGTGGTCATCTATACTAATTATTGGCTAGCTGTCAATAAAGATAGAATTTATTATATAGTTGAAGGCGGATGAAAGTGAAAGGGAAGACATTTTGGTTTGCACGCGTCCGGAGTATGTTTTTATTGTCACAGGACGTTGTCCCTTGTCCCACATTACTAACAACGGAACACCGTGTCTGGCGTGTTAGAAGACAGTGACGATTCTCACACTTGCCATTAAAATGCATTGCATTAATTACAAGTGTTTCTCAATATGACTGTCCAATTAACATTATCGTAACACATGCACGCTAAACATTTGGCGTTTCCTCTGGCGTGTCAAGCTTTCTCAATAATGCACCATCTCTTTACTAAATTTACTTTCATTTAGAGATGCTTCCCAAAACAACGGTTACGCATTTTTCGAAGATTTAACCGCTGCTAATTTTGTTATAAGTTATTTTTTATTTATTTATCCTTTCATTCATTTTCACTCCATTTTTTAAATTAATTTTGTTTATGGATCCGGGCCCAGGTTTGTTTTTTGTTTGTTTGTTTGTTTTTGTTTGTTTGTTTGTTTTTGTTTGTTTTGTTTGTTTGTTTGTTTGTTTGTGGTCTAACTACTGGAGATATATTGAGTGAGGTCACTAGTGAAGGGATGTCCGAGGTCTGTTTAAGAGGACTCAAGCCCTTACATTCGCATTAACGGCTGAGGGAAAAACCTTCAGTCAGGATTGCCGGTCTCGACGGGATTGGAACCCGGGACCCTCCCGAATCAGAGTCGCGTGAAAAACATTTCATGTATTTACAATAATAGGCAAAGATTCACATACGATCTTTACCAGCGTTCATTACTTTATTGCTCCAATTATTGAGATCAAACCTAAAAGAAATTCGAATAAAAAGCCGTTATGAAAGTTTTTTACAAATTAGAAACGGTTGCCGAATATCTGCGTTGGTTCGCTCAGCCGAGTATATGTGTCTCACCAGGCACAACCGGATAAGTGGCTGGATTTTTATTAGTTTCGAATAACAACATTCTAATTTAATTTTGTTATGTGGTGATATGTGGTCTAATTGTGCGGAAATGATGCTGGTAGTGCAATATTGTTGAATCGAGACAGCTTTTGTTTAAAACAATAACTTTGTTGTTCTATGTACACCCTGGAACTTAAGTAAATCAAGGGCTGGATACAGCAGATGAATAGATAAATAGTAGATAAACATTCCGTCATGAAACTGATTTTCAGTGGGGGACAGTAAATGTAAGCGACCAAGCCAACCCTGTAGGCCCCGACGCAATCCACGAGTGAGCGATAACCAACAAAAAGATCGATATTTACTAATAGGAAATATAGCAATCAGTGGTATGGACATTGCGAACACCCGCGGATCAACGCCAGAATCAACATAAGGCCGATTCAGAAAAACTTTGAATTTATTATGTGCCTCGTTGCTAGGACGGCTCTAAAGTCACCGTTTACAAATTATTAAGCCAAGAACTGATGGACTTAAGACTAAATCAGAAGTTTAAAACTTCTGACTTTGGGTGGGAATCGAACCCTGGACCTTCTGCTGTGGAAGCAGAGAAGTTAACCACAAGACCAACGAGCCACACAACAAGACCAACGAGCCACACATACAACTGGACCATTTGATTAACTTGTGGTCCAAGGTGTACATTGCTATCGAAACATTTTATTTCGCAGTACGAGAGACTATGCAAGATTTAACATACGCAATCACGGGTAAACGAGAGTACCAAAAATATAATAGATGGAGAAAGATAAACGTATGTATTGTCCAGACGGGACTAAGGTCAGCTTGGCCTTTTCTTCCGTCCAACCTTTATACTTAACACATTTTACAGATTTATAATTTGTTAATCACAATAATTTACAAGAAAATATTTGGAGATATTTAATTGACATTTTTAAAGTGCATACATATACATTTTACACAATCAAACTCTCATTCACTTCACTCCATAAATACTGAGTTGTCTACAGAAGTTTAGATCAAGAAATAGCATATTGTGAGTTTAAACATATTGTGCACTTTGTTATTTGTCAGCATTTTCATGGCATTTTGTGAAATATAATTTCTGAATTTTTCTCCTAAAAATATTATAACTATTGATAAGGGTGTCCCTGATGTTTGTAGGTAGAGCGTTACAAGTTTTAATTGCACTGATAGAGAATGAATTGTCTAATTGGTTTTCCCTGTGAACGGGGAAAATGAGTTGAGTACCTGTCCTTGATCTAGTGTTAAAGAGATGATTTGAATGGAGATACGTGAAGTTGGTAGCAAGATAAGACGGTAAAGAAGTTAATAATAAGAAGCGATGAACGAGATAGACAGAATGGAGGCTACGTCTATCATTAGACGAAACCATTCAAGATCTTTGTAACATGCAATTGCAATTTTATAAAATTCAGAAGTAAAAAAATCCTTGTTTTTTTGTTGGCCATGTGTTTCCCGACTCACCAAATCGAGAAAAAAAATGAGTTACGTGATCGGATTTTTAAAAACCGTAATGAAACGTACGCATGAATTTTAAGCCCGCTGAAATCGAATAGATACGTTTTCAGTCAAGTCATTTTAAATAACGTCGCAGTAGTAGAGCGAAGCTACTCTTGTGTGGCTCGTTGGTCTTGTTGTTAGCTTATCTGCTTCCAAAGCAGAAGGTCCTGGGTTCGATTCCCGCTA
The DNA here is from genome assembly GCA_024449915.1 of Sweltsa coloradensis. Taxonomy (NCBI): domain Eukaryota; kingdom Metazoa; phylum Arthropoda; class Insecta; order Plecoptera; family Chloroperlidae; genus Sweltsa; species Sweltsa coloradensis. The sequence continues at coordinate 309,929 of JAMZAV010000957.1, forward strand.
AAGTTAAAAGTTTCTTAACTTCTGATTTGGACTTGTCTTAGGAGTTTGTAAACGGTGACTTTGGAGCCGTCCTAGCAACGAAGCACATAATAAATTCAGAGTTGTTCTGAATCGGCCTTGTTGATTCTGGCGTTTTTCCGCGGGTGTTCGCACTGTCCATACCACTGATTGCTATATTTCCTATTAAAAAATATCGATCTTTGGTTGGTTATCGCTCACTCGTCGATTGCGTCGGGGCCTACAGGGTTGGCTTGGTCGCTTTGATTTACTGTCCCCCACTGAAAATCAGTTATATAACTGAGTGGGTAGACTCTTAATACAATTTATTTATTTATTCTGATCGTGCATTGAAATACTTGGCTACAGGTCTTAAATCTTAACCTTCATCATTTTAACCACAATACTTACTTTTAAATACATTAATTATTCCATTCGTAATAGTTGTGATAAAATCATAATTTACCTAATTTTATTTTATTTTTAGGCACATGTTTCTCCTTCCTGTTCCTGCTGAGATTGAGCGTTGTGATTGGGCAACCTAGAAGATCTCGTGCCGCTTTAGACACCTTGGACGCGCGGTAACCCTATCATCTTTATGTGAAAACAATCAGGAAAGTTAGGAGAGAGACAATGAGAGCCAACACGCGATCCAATTAAATATTTCGCGAGACAATCTAGAAAGATGAGATGATATACGTTGAGGTTTGAGTGAGAGAATAACGGTATTGCGCCTCGCATAAGCGTAGCGCAACGCAACGCAACGCAACGCAACGCAACGCAACGCAACGCAACGCAACGCAACGCAACGCAACGCAACGCAACGCAACGCAACGCAACGCAACGCAACGCAACGCAATTGACACAATTAATATAACAGAAGCGTGGCTTTTTTGTGTTTATTTGAATTTAAGGGCGCGTCAACCGTTAGGTTATAATGCGCCACTCTAGTCCAGGGGATATGGGGTCCATGCTGGTCAGAACCAGCCACGGGTACGGGGAGGAAAGAAGGTTCTCACGTCGCGGTCGTCACCGTCTTTGTCATCGTCGTCGGGAAGATCGTCAAAGATGTGGGAGAGGTCTCCGACGACGATTGCCAGAGCTCGCCCCTAGTATCGGGGAGTAAAAAACTACCCCTTCTTCAATAAAAGTCACCTTTTCAACATAAGTTCAGATGGCGCCAACGTAATTTTTGCTCACCAGTCGGTCATGACCATAGACATCGCATATAATTGGCTAGACTAGCAGTTAGCGGTCCACTTCCGGGACAATTAGAAGCCATCTTGAATGGGTGAGTTTGCATGTTAATTAGATGGGAGCGATTAATCGAAAAAATATTTTTAAAGATGGCCGCCAGTTTGGCAGGTGAGCATATCAGACTTTAACACCAAATGATTACTAAATTCCCGTATGCAATAACTTTGCATTGTTTCTGGTTGTTCAATACCATGCTGCACAAGCTAAAACCATGTCAAACAATCCAGTAAAATACTTTATTGCATTAAAAAAGCATAAATTAAAACGCCAAACCGCCATCTTGAATGGGTGGGATTGACGCTTCAATGTGGTACACTCGCGCCTGTGCGGAGGTATTGGAGACTGCGTATCTAGCCTACTATAGGTGTTAAGATATGGTCATGACAGTCGGTGTGACATCATCTGAGACTCGCGTATTGTCCCACATCTCCGGGTGATCTGGACTAACGTCAAAGAATCTTAATACGTACGTACTGCGAACTGGATTCTATATGGTCCTGGTAAATTAAATTGGTTTCTAGCAATGTTTTACCAAAATGTACAGCATAGCTGAGGCTGCGGGCCCGTGGACTTGGTCTTCACGTGTTACGTGTGTAGAGCTATGAAAAAATAGCATTTATATTCTGAATATTTAGCATAAATTTTCTTCTTTCCACCAAAACCCCAAATGTGGGGAGTTTCTTGTATTTTTAATGGGGAATGAATTCAAATTATGCTTTATAGGAACATTTCAATTCAATGTAGTCACTTTAAACGTTAGAATATACAATGCTAAACCATTCTCAATTGGTATAGGTAAACCTTATTTTCAGTAAATTTAGCATTTTTTTGAATTTTTAAGAATTTATACTCACTGATTTAGCATCAATAACCTAAAACGCTAAACTGTCATGCCTCTACTAATGTGTAGTTCTTTATTTAATTGATTTAGATAATTGCTTTTACAACAGTGTTATGGAATGACCGTACATGTAACATGATAACGATGGCAAAAGGAAAAATAAAAGGATAGAAGAAGGTGAAATAAACAAAAAATCTCATCCATCAACGCGACTGTAAAAGGCGTTCGCGAAGTGGCCTAGTCATCCAGTGTTTCCCCGCTGTACTTGACGAGTGTTATTTGAGCAGAAATTTTCCTACAGTAAGTCCGAGGAGTCAAGCAAAATGAATAATCGTGGGGAAGTTGCCTACATAGGTCCGAGGAGTCAAGCAAGTGAACTAATGTGGGAAATTTCCACAGTAGGCGAGGAGCTCAAACAAGTGAACTAATCGTGGAAGTTGCCTACAGTAGGGCGAGGGGCCCAAACAAGTGAACTAATCGTGGAAGTTTCCTCAGAGGCGAGGGCTAAACAAGTGAACTAACGTGGGAAATGCCACAGTGGTCCGGGGAGCTCAAGCAAGGAACTAATGTGGAATTGCTACAGTAAGTCCGAGGATCAAGCAAGGAACTAACGGGAAGTTGCCCAAGAGGTCCCAGGAGCTCAAGCAATGAAATAATCGTGGATTTGCCTACAGTAGGTCGAGGAGTACCCAAGACTAAGTGAAAAAGTGGAAGTTGGCCGAGGCTCAAGCAAGGAATAATTGGAAGGGCCCACAGTAGGGAGGAGAAACAAGGAAAGTCCAAGTAGGCCGAGGAGCTAAGGTGAAAAACGTGGAATTGCCTAAGTAGGGAGGGCCAAGAACAATGGGAAGTTCCTAAGTAGGCCGAGGGCTAAGAAATGAAAAGTGGAAGGCCTACAGTAGGTCCAGGAGAACAAGTGAAAATCGTGGAATTCCCAAAGGCCAGGCCCAAAAAAAAATCTGGAAGTTCCCCAAAAAGGTCCGAGGAGTCAAGAAGTGAACTAACGTGGAATGCTAGCCCCAAGTCGAGGGCTCAAAAGTGAAAATCGTGGAATTGCCTAAGGGTCGAGGAGCAAGAAGTGAACTAACGTGGGGGTTGCCTACAGGGGGGAAAGGAAAAGGGAATTCTAAGTGGAAGCCCCGGAGCCAAGTAAAAGTGAAGGGAAAGGCCCAGAGCCAAGAAGGAAACTAATCGGGAAATTGCCTACAGTAGGTCCGAGGAGCTCAAGCAAGTGAACTAATCGTGGAAGTTGCCTACAGTAGGTCCGAGGAGCTCAAGCAAGTGAACTAATCGTGGGAAGCTAGCTAGACGAGAAGCATGTCAAGATTAGCTTGACAATGCTACAATGATACTCTAACGACACGTCAGTGAGAAACCATTGTGTCCCAAACTGTCAAGTCAGTCATAAGCTACAAACAAATACAACGGAGTCTTAAACTATTATAATCCATTAGAGTAATTTATTATTTATACGTGGACAGGTCATTGATCGTCTAACACTGTCTTCGGTCATACAAAAGTGACAGATTCTATTATCCCAAAAAACACTTCTTTAAAAAAAACATTGCCACAGTAATAAAAGTATTAAATTATCATATTGAAACATTAATTCAGTATGAAGTTTTCTCTTTCCGCAATGTTATTGAGAAACGAGTAAGCCTATAATGAGTTTATAATATTGATAATCATTGGTCACAATCGAGTTAGCAACTGCTTCGCCGTGGACGTCACTGCTTCGCCGTGGACATCACTGCTTCGCCGTGGACATCACTGCTTCGCCGTGGACGTCACTGCTTCGCCGTGGACATCACTGCTTCGCCGTGGACATCACTGCTTCGCCGTGGACATCACTGCTTCGCCGTGGACATCACTGTTTCGCCATGGACATCACTGCTTCGCCGTGGACATCACTGCTTCGCCGTGGACGTCACTGCTTCGCCGTGGACGTCACTGCTTCGCCGTGGACATCACTACTGGACGACTCGTCAAGAAGAGCATCAGCATCGTGTAACCCTTATGGGTCCTCTGTCGGACTGGATCCTACAAGGGTGTTTTTCACACTTTACTTCACCCCCCATAAAAAATTTAAAAAAGTTTGGAAAAAAAAAATTTTTTTCGGATTTTTTTTTTTTTTATTTTTTTATATATTGCCCTCTCAATTTTGTGTTTAAATGTACTTTACATAGTAAACAGTTCCACCGCCTTCTAAATAATTGGAAAAAAATAGGGCCCGAAAGGGGTAGGACTGGACGAAGTTCGGAATCTCAATTAAATTACCATGGTAACGCTACGGTTCGAGCCGGAAGTGTGCGTTCGTACTTTTCAAACAATGACTTCATTTTTTCTATCGATCAAGATTATTTTTGTGCGTTCTCAGAAGGGTGATACCAATCCTCTTACATACATAATAATTTTAAAAAATAATGACCCGTTTGGTCACAACAAATTTTAATCGACCAAAAAATGCATTTTGCAACAGAACAAGAAAATGTTGATTTCACCTGTAAGTTGAAAAGTACGAAAGTACTGCAGCACTATACTCTCGGAGCTACAGCCGCAAATTCATGCTCATTGTACGCGATTTCAAATTTCTCAGACATTTTTAGTCACATCTATATGTGATATAATATAATTATGAAGAAATTAATTAAGAAGGCATCTATCATAGCACTTTAACATTAATTGACTACAAAATGTAAATTAATTTTTTTAGAATTTAGAATCTGTCAAAATAGTCAAAAGCACCCAAAACAACTACTCATTTTCTGAATTATCTATGATAAATTGAAAATCTAATATTATGGGGGCGTACAGATGTCCTTCATTATAAAGTATGCCGAGTTATATAAAGATATAATGGTCGTACATGAGACATGACGCAATAATAATATATTCATATAAAATATTACGGTTAGCCATATTATTGTTCATAATAGGTTATAGTATTCAGTAAATATGGAAGAACTTAAATATAGTTATTTCTAATAACCATAAAGTTTAAAATCTAACAAAAAGGGGGTGGGTTCCGGTAGTATGATCCAAGGAAATATTAGTTTTTAAAATAATTTTACTTAGTAATCTGTACGTTTTGGAGCAGAATAACGATTACTTCTGGTTTATGGTCAAATGACAAATCTGTGGTCTAGGCCTAATTGACGTGTTTGTGTTTGGGGGATGGTTACAACTTTGTTTATTTTGGGGGAACTCCCCGCCCCCCTCCCCCCACAATTCGACCACTGGCTGCAAACAAGACTTAACCCTCTCAGACCCCGCGATCAAGTTTTCAATTTAAATGCGGGTAAATAATATTGATTTTCAATTAAATCCCAAATTTTTTTTGGAGGGGGGGGTGAGGGGGTGAGGGTTAATTAAAAAATTAACATTTTTTACCCATAACACTGGTACGAATGGTACCTACTTTTTTTAGAGAAGATTGAAAAATAGACATCTGCAAAAAACAGCTAGAACAAGGAAATTTTGGTTTGTCCCGGAAATTTGATATTTGAGATACAACCCCCCCCAAAAAAAAAAAATGTTTTAGGTATGCACCTAGAATTTTCATTTAAACTTAAAAAAAGATCATGGTAAAAAATATTTAACAACACTTAAATTCTCAGATAAAAATGCGAAACTCGAATTGTTTGCTTAAAATAACCCAATTTCCACTTAGCATTTTCTTGAACGACTGAATAAAACCTTGTACGATACGTTCAGTAGGTATTGTTGATGGCGGGCGTTGAACCAGCGCCCTCCCAAAAACTGCAGCTAATCAATAATCTTTCTCGACGGAACTTGAACCATTACATTACGACGACTTACGCTTACTGGTATGCAATCGTAATCATTAGGTAATATCACAACGAGCATAGCCCTTAAACACAGCATTGTATTGTGATAACACTTAAAAAATTAAAATATATATTTAATTAAGTACCTATGTAACAAAATTTAAACAAATACTCTTGGCCTATGTAAATATAATATTATTATTTTTAGCCTTTAGTCACAACAGAAACATACATTTGTACCCGTGCGAATATAATAGTAATATATAATTAAAATTATATTTCAACAGTAAAACACAATAGGACCTCATTAAAACAATAACAATATTCAAACCTTTTACTATTATAATCATTATTATATTATTATATTATAATTATAGTCATGAATGACATTGATATTATTTCATGTAAACTGTTGTTTCGTACATGTCTTGGAGGTAAATTCATATTCACCTAACCCCCGCCACTGTCAACGCCACTGGGTCGGGCCTAATGCCTCCTTAACCTCCATACACTATACTTTAAACGTCGTTATTTTTTTGCTTTTTTTGCTACTAGCTTAATAGTACGCAGGCGTGCAGGGTTTTCCCAAGACATGTTATGCCCACTACCATAATCAACTGGTCTTGGGCTTGGCTTCTGCGAATATGCTAGCAAACAGCAAAACAACTTAAGATATTAATGTCGCACAAGTTTTTCAAATGATTACATCAGTATTTATCAGGTGGATTATTACGAAGTGAAGTGCATAGGTTTAAACTCTAATGTGATTTGGAAAAGTTACACAGCTAACCAGTCTTGGGGAGGAACGCGTTCCTAGGAACGCGTTCCCGGGAACGCGTTCCTTTTTCAGGAACTTTTGTGGGAACGCGTTCCTTTTCTTAGATCAGGAACTTGTAACGTGAAAGTTACTATTTCGTGGGAACTTGGAACGAATTTAACGTTCCTTTACAAGTTCGTTTTGTCGTCGTAATCCCGTCGAATTCCACAATTCCAGTACCTAATAATATCATAAACTTCAGTATGAAAAATAATTATCTTGTCACATTTTGTGTTTTCGAAAAAGGCGGAGCCCCCCCCCCCCATGCCCGGGGCAAGTAAAAAAGTCCGGGCATGTGAGAAAATCTCTCACCATCGCCCGCGCTTAGCTTTCGTCGCAAGATAAGCGGAAGCCTGGGATAAAAGATAAGTCCACTTGTCCAGTGACAGGCCCCATGCGTCGTGATTGCAGGAACACTCACTGTTCCTTGCATCTGGTGTATATCTTGTCACAGTCTAGTCTGCAAGGTCACGATGCGTTGGCTTGGGGGGGAGGGCTGGAGCCCGAATGCTGGCGAGTAAACAAGATAAGGAAAGGCCAGCCTCTTAGTATCTCTATTCCCATGTGTTTAATTTCAGTTATCACCTAGCTTTTGACTTCTAGCAGATTAAAAACTTAAGAACTGTTATGGTAATTATTTACGCAGTATAATCTTTGGAAGATTGCGAGTGGTAAGGTGGGGGGGGGGGGGGGGCGCACTCAACCCACTGCCACAAGTCGGCGGCATGAACAGAGGACATTATAATTCGAAAGAAAAACGCCGCTATATGTCCTTGTGACGGCTACGGGAATTTATTCTGCTTGCCCGGCTAGGAATATTCCCAAAAAAATACCTAGTAATTATACTAGCTCATTAGTTCGCACAAGATAAAATTAAAATTATAATTAACAAAAGAATCTCACACTAAATTAGCAATTAAATGGATATCACATTAAAACTCTACTTCAGCTCCTACCTTAAACTGTCCCGTGGATGGGAGATGTCCCTTGACGCCTCAGCGTCTGCGCGCGCCGGCAACAATGCCTATAGTCTAGGTATGAGTGAATGGGATTGTTGGGAATGCCAAACTACAAAGATACTGCATTTGTAAGTTGAACAATGCCTGGTTCACTATTGAACATTTGTAAATGATGATACAAATAGGTACATTTCCTACCTACCTACGAGCTCGTTATTCCTATCTGTTGCGATTAAAACTAAACAGACATTTATGACATGTTATGATAATTCCTTTAAATACAAATAAAACAACTGATAATTAAAAAGAAAACTGTCTTATGACAGGTACTTATCCTTCTGCCGTTGTATGTATAATCCGTTTATTGTTGTCGATTTTACGATTGCGATGATGTAATTAGATATTCTTTTAGACACACAATTCAGTTTTGTTGTTTTTGGGCTATTGAATTCACTCTCTTGATGCACAAGGGCTATATTGCTGTCTTGATGTCGGTATCGAAGTGATTGGGATGGCTTTGGTGTATTCAGGTAGCACTGGCGTGGCGATCCTGGCTGTCAGTAACGCCCCCGCTGCTCACACGTGTCCCCCTTTAGACGAGTATCTCGCAGTTAAATTTATAATTCCATTAAATGGAGTATAACTTGCCTATTTAATGTGAGATTGACGTTGACTGAATTAATTGTTTCTTTTATATTTGACCGGTTTATAAACGATGATGAGTTTGGTTGCTGTCGTGGACGCGTGTTTTTGGTTATGATAACGAACAATATTGTACTGTCACTCTACTGTTGTTACGTACGTTTTGTTTTAATGCCGTTTGGCAATAAACGTAAAACAGTAAAAAAATAAACAATTAATTTATTTTCACCGTACATTTAAACAATGTAACAGTGACACTTTTGGATAACTATTGCGATAAAAAACTGATACAAATTTTACTTTTCAACCGTACATGAAACAGATGTAGCAGTGACATCTTTCACTGAATATTAACCTTAAAAACTGACATCCAATTTTACATAAATCCTCTCTTAGACTCTCTCACACTACCCAGACCTTCCGTAAATACGGTTCGGTAACTCCGAATGTAGCCCCTATAAAATGTTACAACGCGAACCACATGCTCCGCAAGATGGCACTCGCCAGAGCCTCCATGTTCGACTCTTATTTACGACCTCTGGTCCAACACGAACACCGAATACGTCCACCCAAGGACTCCACAAACCACCACTGACTGAGATGGCCTCGCCTCCGTCAAAATCCAACCATGGTCCATCATGACACAGTCATCGCCCTCAGGTTCCACGGAACTGGCCAATTAAATACTCCTCTCCTACTCAAACTTGAGGAGCCCTCAACTCCATAAGAAAGAATTGGCGTGGACTTATTCCCTTTGTGTAGGAATCAAGTTTAACTCGACCCTTATTATAGGTTCTAAAAACTAGCCTCCAACCTGCGTCGCATTGCAATAACCCGAAGTGAGATTAAATCATCAAAATAGGCCAAACTGTTGCGCTTGACTGAACGAATCTCCTGGACGGAACGTCTCCAGCGCTGCCTAGCTACGACGGCACGTCCTTTTATCTAGACTCAGACACAGCGAGCAGACTCGCCTTTTCATCGTTTCTTGAAAACAATATTTTATGGTGAACTAACGTGCTTGGTCACTGTTTTTCCACACAATAACGCTTCGATATGTGCTTTGAAACCTTGAAACCTGGCCTTCGATGCATCTAGAAAATCTCCAGTTTGTGAAGGATTTTCCTAAACTAAATCAATATAATTGATTAATATCGACGACCAAGTGAAATGATACTTTATTAATTATGAAATTAGACGGCAGTGGAATATTAATTACCATTATAATTAAAGTTGACATGCATATTATTAGCAAATCGAGAAAATATGAGTTTGATATCAAATTGCCATATTGAAATAATATCTTCAGTTTTGAAGTAGCCTAAAAAAACAACAAAAACCCCTTGGCCTTGACAATTTACCCCCCTAGGGCATAATTTAAATTAGCATATATTTTCATTTATTCCCACCCACTTGCAAATGAAAACCTTTGAATTGAAAAATAAAAAATTTTAAAGTATAAAATTAAACTTCATTTAACAACCATTATTTTCTAATGTCCTCTACTTCAATAGCAATGCATTGTAGCATTAGTACGCCTTGCACCTAACATTTAATTTAAATTAAAAATTAACATTAAAAAGTCAGTACTCCAACTCAAAAATTCCTAAGTCCTAAAGTAACCTTAGGTGGACGGAAGTATAGCTAAGCGGTTACATCACTGATGTTTCTTCCCCGCGTGCTCAAAGCAACCTTGCCTCTATTTGTCAACCACCAAGACCGCTCTCTGCGACAGGTCGTCTAACCTCCCCTACCTCTCAGCTGTCTTCCTACCATCTTGCAGTGAGCGCAATCAAGCTTTTTTTTTTTCCACCCTCACGGGAGCGCATGCGCGCCTACCATAGCTGTGTTGCTATCTAGCGTGTCACAGGCCGACACGCCCCTCTCGAGCATCTGACATGCTCTCTCACTGGTATTTACTTCCTACTTCCGTCACCCTATGAATGCCTTTCTAGACATTTATGTCTAGTTACATATAAAACACATACAAGTAAGAATCTAACATATAACACATCAATCTAACCAAGATGTTAGTAGAAACGTACCCGCTCACTTGAAACTTTAGGTTTTTTCCTTCGGTCTTGGTTGAAGCTTTCATTGTATATTCGACATATATGTGTGTGTGCGAAATGGAACAAAATTAGATCCCCACCCTCTTAAATTTTATTCATAGCGGCTGGGTACTCAAAGACTACCTGAGTAGCTCATTGCTTTCCGCAAGTACGAATTACAAATAAAAAAATTCCCTTTCTTGCGATAATCTAATCCACTTTGCGTTAAATTCATTAGTTGCTATGACACCGCCTCCAGCAAAGAAAACAACAACTTATGCTTATTCCGGCAAAACATAGCTTGCCAACTTGCTTTTCTCAGCACGGAACAGCTCACAGAACTACAATTTAATTCGGCCTTGCGTTTATCATGTGTTTGCACAATGACCATCTATCTAGGATTACTACCCTCTTTGCAGGAATACAGGCAACATTTAAATTACTACAGTAGCCTCTACTTCCCAATGCAGACATCATTCAGTGCGAGACTAATCCTGTACTCTACATCCCCTATCACACACAATCCCCTAATTTACCTATCCAATGCCCTCAAACTTGTTCAACACAGTAATTACCATAATTATCCGTTCAGTAGTTCCTTATTACTACCATCTTTTGTTGAATGTTTTTGTTAGAAATTGCACTTTAGGTGCAACTTTTTTAAGATTTCCTTAGTTTACTTATTACTCATACTGTTTGTATGCGTTACAAAAAGAGGAATTTACTCTAGAAAAATTTATATTCTCAATAATCCGTTTCAAACTTAAAAATTATACCATTATATTATTGTTTACTGTGTCAATGCTCATTGCATTGAAATTACTCATAATTTGAACATAAGATTAACAACAAACCTCGTCCTCCTGATAATATTATCAGTAGGCACATCCCCGAACATTTTAAACTTAGTTCTACACATAAAATACAAATACTAGCATGGTGTTTTTTGGTCAGGTCCGGTCCTAGGTTATGTGTCTAAGGTTAGGTAGGGTTTTAGGTTTACCACATTAAAAGCCTCTCCCTTTGGCAATCCCCCCTCTCATCCTTCAACGCATAGGCATTCTTGCCGGTGTCCTGTGTAATCCACCCCCTCCTAAAAAAACTACAAAACCTTCCCACAGGTCATATGCAGTTTTTTTGCCCTGTAAGCCGTTTCATTTTCACTTTCCTTTTTTTTGTTTTTCAACACCGCCCACACCCCACTCGCCCACCCCCCCCACCACACCACCCCTTCACCCCACGTTTCTCCCCCCGCCACCCCCGCCCCCCCAACCAACCCGTCACCCCCACCTCCCCCCCCCATCGCCCCACCCCCCCCTCCACCCACCCGTTTCCCGTCCCCCCACCCCCCCCCCACCCCCCCCAGCCCCACCGCCCCTCAAACACCCCACCCCCCCCACCCAACACCCCCCCCACCCCCCCCCCCCCCACAACCATTCCACCCCCGGCCAATCCCCCTCCCCCCACACCCACACACACCCCCACACCCAGCCCCCCACACACCCCCCACACACCCCCCTTTCACTCCCCACCCCCCCCACAACCCACATCCAACCCTCTCCCACCTCCCCCCCCCACCCCACTCCACCACCCCCCTCACCCCGTTCCCTCAACCCACCCCTCCCACACCGCCACCACCCCCCCCCAGTCGCCACACCCATCACCCTCCCACCCCCCCCCCCCCTCCAGCTTCACCCCACCCCCACCCACCACCCCATCCCCACCAACCACCCCCCCCACCCCCACCCAGTCCCCACACCCCCCCAGCCCCCCCCCACCACAACCCCACCACCCCCCCACCCACCACACCCCCCCCCCGCCCCTCACCCCGTAATTTCCTCCCGCCCCCCCTCACCCCACCAACCCCCACACCCACCACAATCCACCCCCCAACCCTCCCCCCCCACCCCACCAACCCCCACCCACCCACTTTCACCCCACCCCCAGCCCCCATCACCCCCAACCCCAGCCCCTGTCACACCTCCCTCCCCCTCCCCCCCCCACCCCCTCCCCAAAAACACCCACCCCCCCACCAACCACCCACCCCCCTCACAACTTCTTTGTCCTCTGTCCTAGATCTTTGCCCTTTAAATCTAGCTAACACAACACTTCTCCAATCTCCTCTTCTTATTACCCCCTCCTATGCGTGCATCCCCTTTCACGACATCCTAGCCTCCTAAACGATTTGATTTCGGGGGGGGGACTATCCCATTTCCTACTTTCTCTCTTCTCTCTTTTTTCCTTCAACATTGCTTCCAACTCGACTACCCTTTCTTTGCTCATTACACAGATGTCCTCATTATGACACTTCAGTCACCCCATTTTTCTCACTAATCCTTATCATTCCATTCCACACACATTTTTACGCCTTGCTTTTATCCGTCTGCACTTTCTACTTCCTTATCAATCAGTTCTTCACACATAACTGCTATTATCACTCACGACTTTCCCATCATACCTCTTAATCTATCGTCCACCTTTACAATTCACACAATCACATCCTCCTTATCCTCTCCTTATCACCTCATAACTCTACAATTTTCAAACAATCCTCCTCCTTATCAACCTTATCATTGCTTCTTCACTAATGATCTCCTCATTCCTTACTTCCTGATTACGCCTTCTACTGGATATTAGCTCCTGTTTGCTTTCTGTAACACTTCTTCCTACGCAAGTCTGTCCCAATTTTTTTTGCTGTGCACATCTTGTTGCCTTTCTGCTGTTTTTTTGTTGTGATTCTGCTAATAGTTTGTTTTTTATTTCTGTGGATTGTTTGCAAATGTTTCTCTGTCTTTTCGGATTGTTGTGCAAATAGTTTTCTCTGTCTTTTTCTGATTGTTTGTTGTAATTGCTGCTAACACTTGGTTTTGTACCCATGCATTGTCACTTGTTTGTTCTCGCGGTGCTGTGCACTCGTTTCTGCGCTCCCTAGAACCCTCCATCCCTGTTGATTTCCCTGGCTATCTAACCAGCGATTGTGGCTCTGTGATATCTCCTATCATTGTTTATTTCGTCTCCTCCTCTACCTTTTTTGGGGAAATATCGGTAGTACTTAAGATTGCTCATCTAGTCCTGACTATGTTTATCTCTGTCATGGAAACCTGATTACCCATCCCTCGCACACCTCTATGACTCTAGCTCCTCTTCTGACGTTGACATTATTCAAATCGATCCTTTATCTATTAGATTCACTTTACAGGCATAACCAAACTCAATCTAAAAATCTTCGGGTCGCACAAGTTAACAATACAATCAATAAAATCTCAGGTCGCGTTATAATCAAGCAAATTAATAAAAATCTCGGGTCGGCGGTTTATAAGCAAGCAAATTATAAAAATCTCGGGTCGCGGTAAATTTCATGCCCCTTAAGTTGGGAGACAATTTGACGGCTACGGGAATTTATTCTGCTTGCCCGGCTATGAATATTACCCAAAACAATACCTAGTAATTATCTAGCTCATTAGTTCAGCACAAGATAAAATTAAAATTATAATTAAGCAAAAGATCTCAACACTAATTAGTCAATTAAATGGATATCAACATTAAAACTCTACTTCAGCTCCTACATTAACGTCCCCCGTGGATGGGAGATGTTCCCTTGGCGCCTCAGCGTCCTGCGCGCGCCGGCAACAATGCCTCTAGCCTAGGTATGAGTGATGGGATTGTTGGGAATGCCAACTACAAAGATACTGCATTTGTAAGTTGAACATGCGCTGGTTCACTATTGAACATCTTGTAAATGATGATACACATAGGTACATTTTCCTACCTCACCTACTAGCTCGTTATTCCTATCTTGTCCGATTAAAACTAAACATAACATTTAGACATGTTTATGATAATTCCTTTAAATACAATAAAACAACTGAGAATTAAAAAGAAAACTGTCCCTTATGAAGGTCTACCTTCTTCACGTTGTATGTATAAGCCGTTTATTGTTTGTCGATTTTACGATGCGATGAAATGTAATTAAGTTATTCTTTAGACGCACAATTCACTATTGAATTCACTTCTTGATGCACAGGGATATATTGCTGTCTGATGCGGTACGAAGTGATATGGAGGGCTTTGGTGGTGCAGGTAGCACTGGCGTCGATCTGGCTGTCAGTACCCCACCATCTGCTCACACGATTGGTCCCCCCTTTAGACGAGTTTCTCGCAGTTCAATTTATAATTCACATTAAATGGCGTATACTTGCCTATTTATGTGTAGATGACGTTGAGAATTATTGTTATTTTATTATTGACGGTTTTAGTAAACATGATATTTTGTTGCGGTCCGTGGACGCGTTTTGGTTAGGAATAACGATACAATGTTGTACTGACACTCTACTGTTGTGAAGTAACCGTTTGGTTTAATTGCCGTTGGCAATAAACGTAAAAAAGGAAAAAAAATAAACCATTAATTTATTTTTCAACCGTACATGAAACAGATTGTAACATTGGACACTTTGATACTATTTGCGATAAAACACTGATACAATTTTACTTTTCAACCGTACATAAACAGAATTAGCAGTCTTCTTTCACGACTTTATTAACCTTAAAAAAATGACTTAAAAACTCAATTGACATAAATCCTCTCATTAGACTCTCTCACCTATCACCAGAACCTTCCGTAAATACCGGTTCGGTAACAAAAATACTCGAATGTAGCCCACCTATAAAATGTTCCAACTGCGACACATGCTCCGCAAGATGGCACTCGCCAGAGCCTCCATTGTTCGACTCTTATACGACCCTCGGGTCCAACACAAGCCGAATACGTCCACCCAAGGACTCCACACAACCACCCACTGACTTGAGATGGCCTCGCCTCCTTCCAAAATCCAACCATGGTCTCTCTGAACACAGTCATCGCCCCTCATGTCCCGGAACTGGGCCAATTAAATACTCTCTCCTACTCAACTTGAGATCCCTCAACCATAAAAAAATGGCGTGGACTTATGCCCTTTGTGTAGGAATCAAGTGAACATCGACCCTTATTATAGGTCCTAAAACTAGCTCCAACCTGCGTCGCATTTGCAATACCACGAAGTGAGAATTAAATAGGCAAAATAGGCCACCTATAGCGCATTGACTGAACCTAATCTCCTGGACTACGTCTCCACGAAAGCTGCCCTAGCTACACGGCACAGTCCTTTATCTAGACTCAGACAACAGCGAGCATCTCGCCTTTTCACTCGACTATTCTATGAAAACAATTATTTATGGTGAACTACGTGCTTGGTGCGACTGTTTTTCCCAGCAAAAATAAGCCTTTTCGATCTGCTTTAAAACCTTGAACCTGGCCTTCGATGCATCTAGAAAAATCTCCAGTTGTGAAGATGTTCCTAACTAAATCAATATTAATTAGAATTAATATCGACTACCAATGAATGATACTTTAATTTAATTAAATGAATAGACTGCAGTGGAATATTAATTACCATTATACATTAAAGTTGACATGCAAATATTATTATGCAATCTAGAAAAATGAGTTGATATGCACATTTCCATATTGAAAATATATATCTTCAAAGGTTTGAAGTAGCCTACACACCCCTTTGGCCTTGACATCCTGATAACTAATTTAATTGTTTTAAAAAAAAATTAGCATGTAAGTTTCTGTATACGTGTAAGTGTGTATATAGGCCTAGTGCGTTTACTCGCGAGTAGATGTATAAAGGGAACGTGAAAGGAACTCAGTTCCTTTGAGGAAGGCGTCTCAGTTCCTTTTTTTATAAAGAACTAGGAACGTCTTTAGTTCAACTTTTTATGCAAAAGTAACTACTTTTTTCAAAGTTCCTTTTTTGGGGGAACTTGCCACGACTGCAGCTAACTTTCTCTTAGCTTAGTCCTGGCCAGCTACAGCTTTAGACTAGTTGCTTCACTGAACACTAACGCAACTAATCACTGGCAAGTACTGAATGGAGATTTTTCGAAAATATATGAGAACTCTCCTTTATAGAGCAAGATGTAGGGACCCAAAATTTTTGCTTTCCACGATTAACAATTTAAATGCATGATTTTCGAAAAGAATTTTTTTTATAAAATTTTTTTTCCCTTGATTTTTTGGGGGGGAAAATGCTGATTTTGGATATCCAATTTGACATCAAAGTTTGTTTTTTTAATTTAAAAGAAGACTTTTTTTGCATTTTTTTTTCAAGATTGAAATCTACTACAGGCGAACAAAATATCCGGGCATCTCGGAAATTTCTGTATTTTTGTGTTTATCTATAGATAATTTGATTTTCAGAAACCATTACAACAATATTTCTAAATCATTTGAGATTTAATAAGGTTTTTTCTACCATTTCCGACAAAACAAGCAGCTTTTACCCGGGTAAAAGGTATGAAAAACTAGCAGATAAAATGTGTATATTTTGAAAAAGTGGTGGGTAAAGATGTATACCATCGGATTATAGGGGTAAAATGTTTAATTTATTTACAACTTTATTTATTCGACTTTTGTACATAACAAAACATCATATTTTGTTAACATATCAACTAACTTTATTTGGGTTATTATAGTTTTTGTTCCGGAAAAAAAAAAGAAACAACACGTGTCAACGTATCACTATGTGGCAGAAAAAGACATGAAGCTCCAAACACACTTGTGACTGCCAACCTTATAACAAATAATATGTTTAAAATTATACCAATTTTAACTCAATTTTTCGTCAAAAAAATCGGGCCAAAAACGTAATATCAAGAGTTATACCCGTTTAGTCACAGATCTGAGTTTTCACTGGAAGACATAACTTTAAAAAATAAAATTCAAAACTGCCTAAGCTAACTAATAGGATCAGAATTCCGTCGAAGTGCGAACCATTAACTAGAGATCGGTATGTTGATAATATGTGGATTAACGTATGTTGTCAGGGTTGTTGTTTTATAAAACATCTAATACTAAAATGCAATCTCATCTCAGTTTTCGACGCAATGGCTGATAATGACTCTTATTCCAGGCACAGTGGTTACCAGATGTCGACCACCACTACCTGTGTTTATGTATTAATGCATGGTGGTGTTAGTGTGCAACTATAACCACCTTTCACGGAAAAATACGACTTTCCATTCATACTACAACAGTTTTTCCTTCAATCTTATATACATGCCCAGACAGAGATTTTATGGACAAGTACAAAACAACAAGTGTAAAATGTAACATCGGACGTTTTTTTAAATGTCCCGGAACTTTGGTTTAATTCATAACTCATATAGAGTTGAGACAATTTGAAACAAATGTAAAGAGAAGAAAAAATTGCCAATGGATAATTTCCGAATTCACAACCATTTTCAAAATTTGTATCGCAAAATTATAAAAGTGAAATTATTAAAATAAATGATGAAAGTCGTGCAACAAAGAGTTAGAGAAGTTTAACCGAATTTTATATGATTGATTGACACAATGTATCTTATGCCTATAGGAAGCTCGATCAGCAAGACGCGAAAGCGAACAACAAATGATTAAAGTACTTACAATTACAGTTGAGTTTATATTAATTACGTTTTCCTGCGTGCCTTATACTGTGACCGAGCAATAGTCTACGTTTTCAAATGTTTGTTTTAGGTCAGCTTGTGTATCTTTAACATTTTGCTAGAGGTCCGTGAAATTCCGCGAAAGACGGATAAACCGAATGATGTGAAAACTATGTAATTCACAAATACATTGGCTGCTCAAAACCAGAAAATAATAAATTCAATGCACCGCCTAACACCGAAATAGGTTTATTAATATAACTACCTAAAGACATACAATCATGTTGAAGAACGAAAATCACTAAAAATTGAATTATAAAAAAAATTTACAAGCGTATTTTTTACGTGTTATTGAATAATGGTTTGTGAAAAAATTATAAGCTTTCTCTTAGTAACTAACCACACAGAATTAGGCCGAAGCACATTCAATCATATTTCATAAGAGGCAAGATTTACGCGAACTGGAACTTATATTAAAGCACGAATATATGGAAAAATTGATAGATCGTCGAAATACAACCCTATTATCACAAAATCACTTATTTTTAAAACGAAATTCACTAGAAAATAACACAAATTTCCACAGACATACCTGTTGTCAATACCATAGATCGTTGTATCTGTATTTGGTGTCAGATCTATTTACACTCGGTCCTGAGATGGCCGATCACAGAGGTCCAAACGTCCGAACTCGAACACAGATAAGTGTAAACAAACGAGTTGGCGAACTGACAAAGATATTCTTAAAGGTGATGCATATGAACCACGATCACGATCCTGGCAAAACGTGTTTTTACTCAGGAATTTAAAGTTGGAACGAGCTATAGATAAAAGTATATTCAACCGTACCAACAAACGCTGATGTGTTCACGAAGAGAATTATTTTTAAAACGTTGTGAACACTTAAAGGGGTATTCACATGTTAAACTAAAAAATACATTTCATTCAGGCTAACTAGTTATGAATTTAGAAATCAACAGAAAAATTATTGAGTCTACCATGACCCGATTTTTTTTTGTCAAACTTTGTATTTTTCGGGTTAGGTCACATCGGCAATCTCCCATACGGGGACAATACAATACAAGAACTGATGACTTTCCCAAATAAGAAGTTTAAACTTCTGAACATTACGGAATCAAATCCTGGACCTTCTGTAGTGGAAGCAGATAGCATAGTTCATTATTCACTATCATCCTAGTTTTTATAATTGCTTTATTTTTCTACTGAGGAAACGCTCAGTTGGACCGTTGATAAGCGAGCACGTGGCTATAGCTAGACGCCACATTGCACATTTTTTTTTTAATTTTTTAAAATTGCGACGTTCGCTGTCCACGGGGCCATGTTTTCCACTATTATTTATTATTGCCAAGGTATTGGGTAGAACGTGGGTAAACGCTTTACTTTGGTGGGATAAATCCACCTCCGACATCTAGAGGAAACGGACATCAGTTCCTTGTTTAATGGCGTTTTCCATTGCTGCACTCGGCGAGTGCAGAGTATGTGTCGGTGTTGTCAACATCCCTTCATACTTAGAAAACTGAACAAATGAAAAGACAATGGCAATCCAGTGCGCACTAGGGCCACTAGTGCGACCTGAAGTGCGGCCAATGGAAAAGCCATAACTCTTTGGTTAACACATATACACTGCTTCCTCGATAGTATTTTGAAGTCATATGGCCAGAAATCTCGTGCGACTTTTCGTTGCCATGGTAACGTTACTTTTTGTTGAAAGGTATTTCCATCCAAACGACTTATTGGATCAAATAAATTAACATATTCGGTGACCGGACGGAACATTCTAAATGATTTGGCCACTTTCATATTTGTCGCCGTTTATTTTAAAATACTTTCGATTTAACATTTATGTACTTTTGTAACTTTGGGGGGGGGAACGATTTTGCCACCAAAACTAATGGCATTCAATACAGATCGAAGCTTGCAGATGGTCCAAATTTCAACTCGATCCGATCCTCCGTTTAAACGTTATAACGAGACATACAAACAAACAAATAACGAAAAAAAAAACAGTGATTTTTTTTCCGGCAGAGTCAAATGGAAACGCTCGCTTCGCTCGCTTAAATAATGAGGTAGTGCAGAGCAGTTCATCTTCACTATCCAGCCTGGTTTCTACATGTAACATGTGCGAACCATGAAGCAGTCAGTCCTATGCTAAACACGGAAAGTGTATTTCACTCTCATAACATAGTCAACGAATGACCGCTATAGCATAGTTTCTTGACGAACCTGCAATATCAGCTATTATGAAGTTCATAGAAAGCTGCGCCAATGTTGTCTGCATTGACTGTTATTTTCACAGGTAGCATTCCCATGTAGCTCCCGCATCAGCGCTAGGATTTAGTTTGTTGTTAAGTTTGATTTTACTACGGTTTTTCAGATATCCCAAAGAAGAAAATAAATACAAATACGTATTTAGTCTTCCCCACTCTGTCTCTATAGGCCAAACTGATTTTCAGTGGGGTACATTATAATTTAAAAGCCGACCAAGCCAAACCTGTAGGCACCGACAACATCGACGAAGCGACAATGAACCAACTATGGTCGGGGATATTTAAAGAATTAACCCGAGCAATCAGCTGGACCGATTCACCCGCGACAAGCGCCAGACTCCAGCTGTAAATTTGGTTTGTTATTTGATAAAATAAATAACTTACATTTCCCTTCAACGCTACGATTTACAATGATAAAATGGGGGTCTGGGGGCTTGCCCCCGGAAATGTTTTGATTGTATAGATATTTTGATTTGGTGAATTTTTTAGATTTTCGATGGAAAATAAGGAATCTCCAGAAAATATATAACACAATGGTAAACAACAATAGAAACTATTATAGTGATGTATGTAGTAGAACTTAAAGTCAACCAAATTCGCAGGAAAGACAATAGTTTTTTTTTTATTATCTCAGTCAGCCTCTAGAAAAGCAGTTGAAAATAAATGTCACACTCGACGTTGAATGGTGTACCTTGGGAAATTAAAGTTTAAAATGATTTTGAGGTGGCGATATTGGCCGTGTACCGGATCAGAAAATTTTGGGGAAAAAAAAGTTTTTTTTTTAAAAAGAGCCTGGTTTCAAAACCATTCGCTATCTTTCGACTAAGAAGCATATTTTGGAAAATAGAAAAACGCGGTCGAATAGCCGTAACTGCGTAAAACTAAGTAAACATAATTAAATGTAAAATTCCAACTTAGCCTTTAAAGTGTCCCTGGTCTGTATATTAATCGCCACACAGCGACTTGCGACGTATCCTACCCAGCGGCCGATAGCTTCCCCTAAGGCGGAGGTAACCGGTTCTTCCCCTGCGGGACACATATTTCTAACATTACATTCACGTTAATTATAAAGTATATCAGAGTTAGATCCACACTGACCTGATACTGAATATCCGCACCGGCGGTGGGTATCCATAGTGTTGTATCGGCGAAGACAAGACTTACACTCTCTCTTACTCTGACGACACTGTTGAGCTACTACGCGCGTGACCTACTCTCAGGGAGGCTACTCACAGACTAACTAACCTGTCTGACACACACAGACCTGGTGAGACCAGTAGAGGGGGGATACCTGACCACAGACTAGTTGAATACAGCGCAGAGGGAGGGCAGCACTGATCGTACTCACAGCATACTAACCTGGTCTGAACGGACAGACCTGCGAGACCAGTAAGAGGGGGGGATACCTGACCACAGACTAGTTTTGAATACAGCCGCAGAGAGAGGCGATCACTGTCGCTACGTCACAGACTAACTAACCTGTCTGAACGGACAGACCTGGCGAGGACGCAGTTAGAGGAGGGGGGATACCTGACCACTAGACCTGTTTGAATACAGCCGCAGAGGGAGGGCAGCACTGTCGCTACTCACAGACTAACTAACCTGTCTGACGGACACAGACCTGGCGAGACCAGTAGAGGGGGGGATACCTGACCACAGACTAGTTGAATACAGCCGCAGAGGGAGGGCAGCACTGTCGCCAGTGGCGTAGGAGGGGGGGGGGGTGGGGGGAAAGGAGGGGGCAAACCGCAAAACTAACGTGAGTTTAAAAAATATTAATCCCAGAATTTCCGTAGTTATAATGCAGATACAATTCAACAGTCACCTTGGTAAAACGAATAGGTTTGCCTGTATGCTTCGTTATTACATCAAAAATTAGGTTGAAATTTACTAAAATCGGCCACTTTACGTTAATTTCTTTAGTTTTTAGATCGCAGATAGTTTCTGCAAAACATCGTTTACAAAGTCCGAGACTACCAAGTACCATAGTGATCACAATTGGTAGTTCAGATGTCACATTAATATTAAATGGATTTAAATTAATCAGAACGCAGCTTCCTAGAGATTTTCTTGGATGAGTTAGGAATTATAGTGGAAGGAGTCCAAAGTCCCAACAGAAAATAGAGAATTGGACAATAGCTGGGTTTCTACTAACGTACCATGTACAATAGTGAATATTCCACTTAATATTTTATATTTTATTTTAATTCTTATTCATGTCTTAATAGTCACTGCACTTTTTTTTATTTAAAAAAAATGTTTTTTGTGTAATTTAAACAAGAATTAAATGGGTCCCCCATTTGCGCGCCAAAAACGAGCGTGCGCCATCTTTGGACGGTACTACGTCATAACTGTGTTGAGTCAAGGCCAATTGGAAACTAAATGTACGTATATTTGTACATATTTACATACAGACGGCGGTGCTCGCCCATCCGCTCAACACAAACAACTCCACAGGGATGTACATTTTCACCGTCTTTTGTTTTTCTTTTTTCGTATGTGACAGGAGATTTTGCGAGATCATTGTGATAAAGAATAACGAGCATTTTGTCTTGAGTTTTTGCATAGCCTAGGACTATCATGGTATTCTTTATCTACAATAGGCTTTAATTAATCATCAAAGTAAGGTTTTTGTGCGGGATGTGTGTCAGAACATGAACGTGCAGGCCTAGGGTTGGCAAGTTAAGCCTAGGGCTTGTCAAGTGAGTAATTTTAGTATTCACATACCAATGCCTATATCCTACAGGAACGATTGGCCTAGACTGTTGTATTATAAATAATTTTCTACGTCTAGGCGTAGACCTAGGACTGTTTCAGTTTTGTTTTTTGATTGCAATGTCAACTTTTCTCGTTTTCTGGCTAGGCGTTAAATGTAAAATGTCCGCCATCTGTTTACATTACTGTAGGCTACGCTAGGCGCTGCTTTGTTTAAAACACCGCCGTCTTGATGTATATCTCGATCCTACTATAATACTTTTCCAACATCTTTGGTCTGGACTCTGGATGTATGTTTATCCAGACGGCGTTGGATCAACACAGTTCTGACGTCACAATCGTTTTTGCCGCTTTAAAAAAGTGCTGCTTTTAAAACGGCTATAAATCACTGGATTATTATTTCACGGAAAAACAAAGTACATATTAATTTTGTAATAGGGACGAAATACTTCTTCTAAAAAATCTATTCGAACAGTATTTGGCGGAAGTGGAATATTCCCTATAGTGATCACAAGGTAGTTCAGTTGTCACATTAATATTTTGGTATTATGGGGATGTTTTAATCAGAATGCAGCTTCTTTCCTATATTCTTGGATGTGTTAGGAATTATAGTGGGAAGAGTCCAAAGCCGGAACAGAGAATAGAGAATCAGAATATAGCTAGGTTTCTATTAATGTACCAAATACAATTGTGATCATAGGTAGTTCACTTGTCACATTATTATTAAGGGGGTGTTAATTAATCAGAATGCAGCTTCCTAGCGATTTTGTTGGATGAGTTTAGGAATTATAGTGGAAAGAGTTGTACCATAATTCTCCCAAGCTATCTAGTTATTTAAATTCATAGATTAAAACTGATTAAACTGAATTGTAAGTAATTAATGTGTTTTAACTTATTACTCTGGTAATTAGAGATGTGTGAAGAGGCTAATAACTTGCCAAGGTGGTGTAATAGGCCATGAGGATCATATTTGGTGTGATAAGATTTCAATATTATTCTCTGTTATTGGCGGAGTGGTTTGGCGCGGACGAATTAAACACTTTTACGTAATTAACCAAATGGTGATCGATCATCGGTACCAGTTTAACATTGGTGTTAGTGCGGATGACCAAGTGAGTTAAACGGTCGAACATTCGAGAACATTTTGGGAACTTCTGGGCATACACCGGTGGTGGTAGATGTCTTCTCGCCAAGGAACGTTCTGGGCCCCGATTCATGTACATTTTTATCCCGGTATATAAGCAGATTTAGGTGGTATAAGTGCGGTATAACTCCGAATCCAATTCATGAAGACTTATCCCGCCTCGCACGGGGATAAGAAAATATGTAAACATATGGCGGACATTTTAAATTTTGAGTCTATGTGTAAAACGAGAAAAGTTGTCATTACTCTCATAAAAGAAATCAGAAACCGTCCCGGGCCTAGGCCCAGATGTAGAGAATTATTCATAATACAACAGTGTAGGCCTAAAGTTCCATTAGGCTATAGGAAGAGATATAATTAATACTAACATTACACGTTTGACAAGCCCTAGGCCTCTTCTAGCCAACCCTAGGCCTGCAAGACCTTGTTCTGACAGACATCCCGCACAAATAACTAGTTTTGATTACTAAAAGCCTAATGCAGATAAACAATAGTATGATAGTCCTATAGGCTATTCCAAAATTTACGGCAATTATAAGCCTTTTCTCTTCTTTTAACGAACTCCCGCAATTTTCTGTCACTAAATAAAAATGTAAAACATAAGATGGTGCAAATTTTCAGTGTTCTTTTGCTAATTTGCTGATTTACATGGCTGTGGAATGCAGTGGAAAAACCATTTGTTGTGTCTGTTGTTGGATTGAAAATTTTTGATTGGATGAGAGTTGCTCAGACTTAACCAGGCCTTATCCTGCCATGTCCTGCATTATACCGTCCTTATACCACTTATACCCGGGATAAATGTACATGAATCGGGGCCCTGGAAGGGAGTCCTTCTACTCTAAGAAGTGACTTTTGGTGAGTTGAAAGCAATGACGAAAGGGTTGTTTTATCCTAGTGACGCGACCCATCTTCGAATGGAAGGTCTATAGAAGGTTCCTGTAGCATCGTGAAGTCGTATTGCGCGCGCTTCACAGTAGACTAACCCTACAGATGGCTGTGGGCAATTTGCATACCCGTAGGAATACATAGACAGAAAATAGTGCACTTGGTATTTGTGTCAAGAGTCAAGCTGTAACAAAATGTAACTAATAAAACCACACGTGATAAACATATTGTCTTGCAATTTAAACCCTCGAATCCACACACACGGAGACCACATTAGCGACGGGGAAGAAGATAAACAGTGCGAAACACGTAATAAATGCTTTAATGCAGTATAGTTGCTCTCAACGAGGTAGAATAGAGGTTTATAGAGCGGGCTTGGTTGCCGTATTAGCGCAAGGTAAGTATGATTTGCCTGCTTGTGTCATGGCCGCCAATTATCAACCAGTCATAGAGCGGGCTTGAGTCCCGCCCAGGTGCCGCCAATGCGCTCCAGCCAATGAGGCTGCTCGAACTGCCTGCTTGCGTCATGGCCGCCAATGGTTCAATATGCTTCAAACATGGCGGCCAGTTAGCCGCTCTATAAACCTCTATTCTATCTCGTTGGTTGCTCTGAAAAACGTGGTAGGTGTGTTGGTTTCGACTGCAAGAAACGGCGGCATCGTCCTAGCCGAGGCTTTGACCTAGCAACTTGTTAGTTGGTTTTAGGCCTAGAATATTATAACTAGGCCGCTTTTTCTTAGTCGCGTTGTTTGGATGAGCTTTTTTGGAAAATTTATGTCTAATGATTACGTTTTTAAGTGGAATCTCATTACTTTTTCTATTGTTACTTGATATAACTTGTTAATTATACACCTATTAAAACCTTTATTTCTATTAATTTTGACCAACTTTTTCAACTTTTTCTTTCAAGAGGCACTACATCACCATAATCTTTAACTCAATGTAAAATATGAACGTTGTAGCCATACCCGTTTGGTCAGAATCGGCCCAAATATCACGTAAATATCGTATTAAAAACCGGGGGGCAAATCGTAAAAGTACGATTTCTATAAGAAATATTTTTTTAAATGTCTCTAAAATCATAACATATAATTTCAGTGATTTTAAACATTCCCATAAAGTTTTATCAACATCGGAGTAACCGTTTGCCAAATATCACAAAAATATCTTAGTAAAAATTGAAAAAAATCGTAAAAGTACAATAATCATAAGAAATATTTGATCGATTAAAACCCCAGAGATATCGAAGGTCCCCTCATATTTTCATCAAGATCATGACAAATTTCATGATCTGTGTGACCCTATTATGTTAGCCTAACTAGGTTGTTAGGGAAATAATAATTGAATCAGTTGTTGTGAAAAGGGAATAAGTCACGTTTTGACGAAAATGAGTTAGCACCAAATTCTTGCTTATTTTATATAGACGCACATTATGGGGTGAAAAGGAAACAAGTCAGATTTACCGTGGGCTCAGTAGAGGGGGGGGGGGTCCCAAACGCGAGTTTTTTGAAAAGGGAATGAGTCAAGTTACTTATTCCCTTTTCACAACAAACGGCGGCGCTCTCTGTAATATGCTGCGATTTGACAGCTGTTTGAAACTGCTTGGATTTATTTATCACTGTGTTTGTGAAAGATGTCGGCGTCTGAGGATGAATAATAAAAATAAAGTACATAATAATATACTGAGATTTTTTAATGAAAAAATTCAATCCCAGTCCCCCTTCACATGAAAATATTTTATTTTTTTCGAAAACGGAATAAGTCAAAAAAAATATTTTGTTTTTGGCCTAACTATAGATTCTAAATTTGAAAAAGGTATCTTAATGACATATTCTGACATGATGTAATTTTAAAAAAAATCACAGGATGAGTCAGAAACACAACCTATTTTTTCTGATCAGACTATACATAATAAATTGTATGTAAATACATATTTTGTGTTTTTTAGAATAAGTATACTTTGAATAATGTACTACAATTATTTCATTATGAAAAAAGTTTTTCTCGTTTAGCTGAAAACTATAAAAAGTGACTTATTCCCTTTTAACAACAACTGATTCAATTATTTTGAAGGAATGTCCGAGAATCCCTTGAATCCCTTGCTTTAGTAATAATGACCGGAGAAAACCTCGTACTTGTTTGTCAGGATTGCCGCTGGCTGGAATCGTTTCCGTACGTCGGGACTCACGAATCAGTCTCACTTGCTGCTCTTTAGCTGACGATACATTCAAGTTTTAAAAAACAGGGGTACTGGTAATGATTGTAAATCAAGTAACTACGTCGGAAGTGGTTTAATAGACCTAGTTCTTGAGACTTCACAATTCCCCGGGTCAACATAAGTATACAATAAAATACACAGGATCAACTTCAGCTATAATTATTACTAGGAAAACGCCAAAGTCGTTGTTAGACGAGTAGTCCGTGGAACAAGCTGCTAAAACTATAGAAACATTTCAAATCCGAAAACCAGCACCAAAATTTAGGAGCAGGTAAAAGACATATTTTAGAATATTTTTTGGTTCATTGTGGTCATATTGATCTTGTGTGATACACAACGTGACTTTGGTACGTGAAAAAGAAACTTTTAATTGGGATTTAATTAATGCTTAAATTCATTAATTAATTAATCAGAAAGGTACAGGAATTTCGTTTTGCGACTTAAAATTTTGGATTTATTGGCGTTATTTTTGTATAGTCTAAAAATTGTATGGCAATCTAGCGAGTTCTCCTTATAAATAATTATAATATGTATACCAAAAAGTGCTATAATTGCAATACATTGTAATAATATAAAAATATAATTAAAGCTATTGTATTTATGGTAATATTTCTAATTACATTTTTTGTAGAGCATTAAAAACCAAATAAAACAATACCTGGTTTATCCAAATCTGATGATTACTTCTTGAGTTACAGCAATTTTAAGAATTATTTTAGCGGCCATCTTGTGGACGCCATGACAGGTGACTTATTGGATGAGCGTAGCGAGCGAAGCGAAGATTCCATTTCATTACACTGGAGAAAAAAATCCGGAATGTTATTTTCTTTTTCTTTTTCTTTTTTTCTGTATTTTTGTGTTTGTCAGCACGATTCTGGCTCAACCGATACTCCATTTGCAATGAAATTTTATGGAGGCCTTCGAAATATCTGAACTTAGAACTGCCACGTTTTTGAGCGCAATCGAAAAATTATTTATCTCGAAAATCCCAATTTTACGATTTTTTTCGATTTTTAAAAAATTTCTTCGACTTATACCTACATGCTTCATCCGATTTCAATTATTTTTTCACAGAACCTTAATTTTATGAATTTATATATTCGTGGACAATTTGAGCGCAAGCCAATAATTATTTCTTATAAAAATCTCAATTTTTAGATTTTTTTTTAATTAGTACGATTAATTAAAAAATCAAAATTTAAGTTTATTTTTTATTTAATTTAATTTAATTTAAAAAAATCTTCAACTTAGTAATAATTTTTTCACAGAACAACAGAAAATCCGCATAACACATGGCAGCTCAATGCACCAATTACGCTCATCCAACAACGCGGCGGGACTCAAGCGTTTTCCTAGTTTGCTACCATGCGTGTCCCCCGTGAAAATAACATTCTAAAATACGTCTTTTACCTGCTCCAAAATTTTGGTGCTGGTTTCCGGATTTGAAATGTTTTTACGCTTTTTCCACGGACTAGAGTGAGTGAGGCATTGTGTTGAGTATGCGGTAACATTCTTTTTCTTCCTCCTACCTTAGGCCTCCCTAACCTATCATAGGCTACAGTGGAGCATTATCAAGGATAGTAGATGGCCTAAACTATGGCCTAAACTTAAATACCTACCCAATTATTTATACGAATATAATTATCAAACTTAAATGCAAATGTTGGCGGGTACTCAACACATGACAAGCTCACTCGTCTAACAACGACTTTGGCGTTTCCCTAGTCTAGTTGGCTAAAGCGCCCTTATAGCCGAAATGTGGGAGACATGGGTTCAATCCCCTGGTCGGGAAAGATTTTGTAATTTCTGGACTGTATTTAAAAAATTATTAAACATGTTTTGAAATGCATATAACGCAGTGTAGTCCATCATCTGTGGCAATAGGGCCTACTATGGTAAACGCCTCCGAAGTAGACTGTGGCGCAGCCCTAGCGGCAGAAGTGTGTCAACTGGGAAGGTGTCGCGTGCTGCGGGAAATGGCTGGTAAAGATGCGGATTTAAACGCGCGAGGCAACAAATTAATCGCTAGCTTTGTACAAGGTGGTACAACTAGCAAGTAGATGTATTTGTTGTGTTGTTAGATGTGGTGACTGATACGTGAGCAAGCAAAACCCTAGCATTTATCAACTGATCTTCGAATTTACAGATGAAGTAGAAGGGTTTAGAAGACTGGAGTAAACTTTATTTTTAATAAAGGGCCTACTATTAAGGGATACCACTATTCTACTAGGCGTTTGATAAAAGTACAGACATGCCCAGAGTTATAAATTTATAGTCAAATTATAATTAGGCTACATTATTTTAGTGAATTACCTTGGATTTCAGCTAGGCCTACACGTAGGTCTAAAATCGCGTCATGATTCATGAACAATACATTAAAACCTTCATCGACAATAATTATTAGAGATCATGGCATGCAAAGCATTATTGGCATAACAAATTAACATAATTTAGACTGGACAGTGGACATATATGTCCAGATAGGCCTACATACATTACACATACCTACACATGGGTGGGGCGACTCTTATCCCCCCCCCCCCATTTTACTGACATAAGCAATAGTTATAAGTTAAACTTACGTTTTTTATGGGTTAAGAAAATTAGCCTTTTTGAGTGACACCAATAACATAGCCGTGCTCATAAGTTCATAACCACCCTCCCCCATAATAACCCCCTTCCACCCTTCTGTTACGCCATAAGAAGTAATTTATGTTTATGAAGTGTGCACAAAAGACATTTTTTCAGCATTAGGCCTAACTTAGGTTAATTATGCACTAATGTTCATCCTTGAATTTGATTGGATGAGCGTAGCGAGCGTAGCGAGCGAAGCGAAGATTCCATTTCACTACACTGGAGAAAAAAATCCGGAATGTTTATTTATTTATTTATTTTTTTTTCTGTATTTTTGTGTGTCTGTTAACACGATTCCGGCTAAACCGATACTCCAATTGCGATGAAATTTTATGGAGGCCTTCGAAATCTCTGAACGAAGAACTGCCACGTTTTTGAGTGCAATCGAAAAATTATTTCTCATGAAAATCGCAATTTTACGATTTTTTTCGATTTTTAAAAAATTTCTTCAGCTTATAACACCTACATGCTTTGTCCGATTTTAATGATTTTTGACAGAACCTTAATTTCATGAATTTAGGTATTCGTGTGAAAATTGAGCGCAATCAAAAAACTATTTCTCATGAAAATCGAAATTTTACGTTTTTTTTTTTTTAAACAATTCTTTGACTTATAACACCTACATGCTTTATCCTATTGTAATAATTTTTTCACAGAACCTTAATTTTATAAATTCATATATTTGTGTAAAATTTGTGCGCAATCAAATAATTATTTCTTATGAAAATTTCAGTATGACGATTTTTTCCTTTTTTTTAAATTACAATTAATTAAAAAAAAAAAATAAGTTAATTTTTCATTTAATTTAAAATTTAATTTTTTAAAAAATCTTCAACTTAGTAATGATTTTTTCACAGAACAAAAGAAAATCCGCATAACACATGGCAGCTCAATGCACCAATTACGCTCATCCAACAACGCGGCGGGACTTAAGCGTTTTCCTAGTTAATAAAATCACAAAATTTAGTGCATTATAAAGATAGTAGATACTATTAGCCTATATGCAAAACATTCACTGACAATTCACTAAATATGTTCACAATTGAAATGTATTACAACAGATTTGTGAGGGTTTCGTCAAGTAATTTGAGTGTATCTTTGAAAATACGTTTGCATTAATGAATGTTTGTGTTTACAAACAAACGATGCATTAATGTCCACTATTGAAACGGTATCAAATTAACTATATGGGTTGACTCCTTCAAGATAGCACCCCTCCCCCCTCCCCCTCCGAATAAATTTGAGTATATCTCTTGAAATAAGTTAACTCTTTTGTGCACAAACTTGCACAATGGACTGACTGTACAAGCAATGTATTGTATTGCACATTATATTTCTTACTTGAAATTCGATAGGGGGAGGGGGGCGGCAACTTGTCCTACCCCAATTTAACGTCATCCTTGAGAAAGGAATGTCCAAAGACTAGAGCAATTAATTTAAGTGAACTCATTACCTAGCATTCATCATATTGACAAAACAAAACTTTTCGTCAGGATTGCTGGTGACGGTTTTTGTTCCGACAACCTCCTGTATGAAGTCTCGAGTGTTGTATGACCTGCATCCCGTACTTATTATTGAATTAAAATATAAGTTATATAAAAAAGTACTGATTTTTTTTGTTATTTTGTGAATGTTATAATATGGAACCAAATCTTGTGGTGTCATAATTGCGGTTGCCATTACTTTTATTTGATTATGTTGGCATGACATTTTAAGTGCGTATCGTCAACAGTAGAAAATAAATAAGAGGCAATGTCGGGCGTACATAAAAATAAGTTATTGGCAGGCGAGGTCCATGATTAGAGGTGCGTGTATATAGCATTTTCAAGTGTCATTTTATAGCGTTTTGTAGCATCTATTTTTTGGCTAATCTCAAAACCATGTGTATGTACTTTTTTCAGATTTTTAATTTGAAATTTGGTCATCAAGGTTGAATTAATATCAACTGAATAAAGATGTGTATAAACAAATTATAGATAGAATGGAAAATAAAATAAAGTAGGACTTGAAAACCTTTGTTTTAAGTGAAAATATAGCGCTTTGTAGCATCTATTCACAAAACGCTATTTTCATGTACCTCTATCCATGATCTATGAAATAGTAATGAACCAAATCTCCTTCAAAAATCAGAATAGCCATCTGCAAATATTATTCATGAATCTAATTGTAGGCCTGCTCGAACATTTCTTTTCACACTGTATCAGTCGTCTTATTTGTTCCTTTATATTTAGAATCGTGTAATTTTGTATGTGTTATTATTGATATGGATCTATGCATTATTTATTCAATAATTGTAATAATATTATATTGATTTTGGTCCTGGGTTAAAGAGCGTACCGTGCACTTGCCGCATTCTAGCAACCTTGGCGGGAAAGTACAACAAGTTAACAAATAACAAAGCTACTATTATTTTCGTACAAATCTACATTATTTTCCTTTATTTAAGTGTTAATGTTCGTATAGCAGCTCCCCTTATCCAACAAACCACTAATAAAGTGCGCAAAGTAATATTTATGTTCATCAATGTAGCACGATCCTATGGTTTACACCAGCCATTTTCAAATCGTGTCACCTTCTAAACTCCTCTCGGGTGCCGCTAGGGATCGACGGTGGCGCGGCGCGCGGCTACTTCGGAGGCCTACATAGCCAGTACGAAATACGTAAAAATATTGCAAGGTTTACTCAATCTACGAACGGAATTTGGGGGTACCTTGACGTGCAACATTTAATAGACCTTTAATAGGCCAGGCGAATAACAAACAAAAAATATATTTTCAAAATCTAACCATTGTCATTAAAATAATTTCTAAACATTGGAAGCCTATTTTTCAATTTATTATTTCTTGTAGGTTTAAATCGCAATGGATCTTGCTGATTTTGTTAGCAGTTCTCAATAAACTCGTACCGGATGTCTGTTTAAAATTTCACCGCAATCTGTTCAGCGATTCGGCTGATTTTCAACGTACACACACGCACATACGCAGACTTATTTACAGAATGAGATCCGTTTAAGTTGAATGGAGATCACTCCGTTCGCTGCGCTCACTCGTTTAATAAAATAAACAGGACCAACTTCAGTTTAATAATAACAATTATTATTAGTCTTTTTATTTAAGAAATTCAAATACATATTATTAAAATTTGTATTATTAACACAAATAGTTTGTATGTACCGCGTTAATTTTCCTGTGTGATGAAGTGATTTAGATGGCTGTGGGCTAATAAGACCGTTGTGTATTTCACTGGCTGTGGGTTCAGTTCCATTTTGTTTTTGTCCAAAGAAAGATTTATTTCGCTTTGAATAATTTGAAAATTGAGATGTTAAACAAGGCTATCTTCGTTTTGAAGTGAAAGTTAGCGCTTGCGAACGTGTTTGGGCATAAACTTATCATCAGGTAAGCCTAGCTAACCAGACCTAGTCCCTAGCTTCTAGGCATCCCTAAGCCTAGGCCCTAGCTAGGGCAACCTAACCTCCTGGACTCGGGCCGTCCGTAGGCCTAGGCCCTACACAAAGGCCTCTAGACACTCCAAGTGCTATTCATGGAAGTAATTTATTAGGCCTAGGTCCTACGCTCGCCTCACAGTTTTCCCTGGTCTAAACACTTGGCCCAGCCTAGGGGCTAGGCCTAGGTGTAGCCTAGGCCGGTATAAGGGTAATTTGACGGAAATGTTATTTTGTATTAAATTTATGATTTTCCTTTTTCTAACTGAATATTATTATGAATTTACTTGGTTTTAGGCCGCGGAAAGTAGTTTCTGGACTTATTTAATCACTTTTAGTTTGCTTGAATCGGTCGTTTTAGTACTAGTTCACTTGGTGCGGTCCAACTTTTCAACACTGCTTTTTTTAAAGAAAACAATAAAAAAACAACTTCAAATGATAAATAAAGAAAGAACTCATTATTAACGATTTATTTTTACTAATCACTATGAAAATATACCAATTATATAGAATAGTGAACACAGATTGAACACAAACACTCGCTCATTTCACTGTCATTTGGTCGCCATGTTTGCTATTTACGTCTTGATGTTACTTACTAGGTTTACCAACCGTTTTCACTAAAATACTCCACCTAAAAAGCCTTTAACGTCGCTATTTTTAATATAAATGACTTTCACCACAAAAGGACTTTCGTTTAAAATAGCGACGTTAAAGGTTTTGAAGTTTTTTTTGTTACTATAACAGCAAAAACGTGATGATTTTATTTTGGATTTTTTTACCTATTATGTTCTTTGTAAAGTTATTTGCAGTGAGCACAAAATCTCAGCAGGTAGGCCTAGACCTATAGGCCGCGTCATTCCTCGCTTCGTTTTTTCATGTTTTTTCTTTGGAAATTGTCGGTAAAAGTGGGTTTCCGCGTATTTATTTTTAATTTACTAGTGATTTTGCATGGTTTTGAACAACAACAACAAAAATTGGTGCAAAATTAGCCATTCCGTCATACTACCCTTGTTCCGGCTAGGCCTATATGGCCTAGATGGCTTTCCAAACGCCTAGGTACGCCTACGCCCTCGGTCTAGTCTAGGCCCGAGGTAACTGCTATCGCCTGTTGAGAGTAGATAATATAGGCCCCTATAGTTAGGCCTAGGCCCTACACAAATCCGATGCGTAAAGTGAAAGCTAGTTGGTCTCGCCCATGCAACTTGAGGTGTGGGCTAGGTAGGCCTAGGTAGGCTCAGAGTTGGCTAGTTTTAGCAAACCCCTGGTTTAAACCATGGTTTTAACCGGCGTGGTCAAAACTCATTTTAGCCGGTTTTAACCACCTTCAACAGAAAGAATAACATAAGGGCCTTCTTCTGCCCAATCATTTTTATTTACAATAATTTTTAAATACATTTTAGTTGAACTGTCTAGACATAGGCCTACAACCCTTAGGCCTAGGGTAAGTAGGTAACTTCTATTATATAATGGGTTTTGGGTAACCTGCAACATGTAGTTTGTCTAAATTCAAAATATTTATCGCTCACATTGGAGTGGGCCTGCCGGTAGTGGTCAACGTGAGGCATTTCTACGTGAAGGGTCGCGGGTTCAATTCTCACTCAATTTTGTAGCTGTAGGCCCTAGGTATTTAATGTCACACTTTTTGCCTGCTTCACTGTAGGCCTATGTTGGGTCTAGGGTTCGAAATTTTCCGGAAAAATTGAAGTCGAGGAAAAAAACGGATATTTTCCCGTTTTTTTCCGGAAAAATTGGAAAAATTGGGAAAAATAGAATTTTCTTTACTTTTCATAAAGTTTAGGCCTATACTTCCTCGTAGTTCATTTTAGATTAATGGCATCTTTATGGTAAATTATAAATTAAGATTATTATTGTTAGTTTATTTTCATGTGTTTACGTACGCGTGTTTACTATTGATGTTTATAAATGACAGCAAAATGGCAGCAATACTACATCTAGCATTTTCCAAAATCCCTTGCAATTATTACTATTTATAGCCAGGGGTCGAAATTAACTTTTTTTGCAACTAGCACTTCGGGCTAATGGCAACAATAGTCCTCTAGCCCAAGAGCATTTTTACAGTCGGCAATCAAATAGGTTATATTGATGTAAAACAATAATAGGGTACCTATATGTGAATGTTTTAAGTCACAATATTTGCCGGGTTTGACTTATGTGTAGGGGGGACTAGGGAGCGACCGGAAACGAATTTTAACCGTAATATTAATAATCCTAAATTAAGCGATTTTTTATTTTGTTTGCATATTTACAACGATTTTCCATACTAGGTAGTGCACTACTACTGGAAACTCGTTAAGTTATTGTTGCGAAATATTGAGATTTTTTGAACGGCAATTGGGAACTCGGGAAAAAGTACTCGCCTGTCGGACTAGAGTAATTAGATTTTTACTAGCGCGAGCAAAGTTTCACTAGCCTCGGGCGAGCATTAATTTGACTCCTGTTTATAGATAAACTATGTTAAGCTTTAGTCCCTCCCACGGCATGCCCTATTACTTTACAATATGGTCACAAAACTGTCTTTGAAATGAGAATTCCAATCATAATTTTAGTCTAACCTAACAAGAACAACAGAACTAAGGCATTTACCTTTCATTTTACTATTAAAATAATGAATTAAAAACTGTGAGATATGTAATTGGGCTACCTTATTGATAAAAATAATCATTACTACATTCATATCAATTTTATTTATCCTATGCACCTTAAAACCAATTTTTTCATTTTTTCCAATTTTTCCAATTTTTCCGACGTGCCCGGAAAAAAACACGGTTTTTTTCCAAAATTTCCGGAAAAATTGGTACCTTTTAAATCCCTAGTTGGGTCAAACATTTTGGTAATTATGCCGTATAGCGTCTCACGCGAAAATCACCAAAAAAATTCCCAAAAAGACATTGAAAAGCATTATTATGTTACCTTTATCCATTTATTACTGTTTTTGGTGTTCAAGGTGAGTAGGGTCATGTGGGGTATTGATGAGACAGCAAAAAAGTGGGGCTAATATGAGACAGGTCCTAAACTCCCTGATAACAATGCCAAATTTAAATTTACAATATTGTAAAATGTTGTGCAACTCATCTACTTTCATACCTACTAATTTTATTTAATACTCCATCAATATGTATGCATAATAAAAAATTAAAAGTAAAATGTTGCATTTTCCATTGAAAAAACTTTTGCAAATTACTTGAAATCTTTTGTTGTGGAATCATTAGTAGCCAATAAGTTGGTACCCATGTCATAGATTTGTTATAAAAGGATACCAACTGTACATTTTGTAAAAGAAAAAAAGAAAAAACCTCTCAAGAAGGGGTATCTAGAAGGCAGTAAAGTCAAGGGGCTTAAGGGCCCTTTACACGAGGAAGTTGGAAAAGTAAAAAGAAAAAGTGAGGAGAAAAAGTAGCTTTTTTGTAGTAGAGATAGCGTGCAGCTTATGGGACTTTTCGAGTTGCCTTCACACGGGGAAGTTGAAAAGTAAAAAGTGAAAAGTCTCCCAACTTGTCGGACTCTGCTCGACAAGTAAAAAGTGAAAAGTAGAATGGCCTTGAAGAGTTGACCGTGATTGGTCGACAACGTTGTCATTGAGTTCAACTTTGGTAAGAAATCAAGATGCAGAAAAACGTAACACCTTTGCCACAGCTTGATATATAGGTAAGTGGCGGTGGAAATTCCTGCCCGATTGTCATCTGAATGTTATTCTGTCAACTTGAAAAATACGCGCAAAAATTGTGTTTCATAGCGTCTACCAAACTAGCACATTTAGTTTGCCGCAAAATAGAGAGGCAATGCGGAACCCGATCGCGGCTGAAGAAAGGCTGGCAGTGACGTTGCCGTTTTTAGCATCAGGTTTGTACCTAACCTAGGCCTAGGCCTAGGCTCCACTAGGCCCTAGGTCTTGTAAACAAACACGCGCCAGTACTGTGTGAAGATCAAGATTGAAGAAAACAATTGTCATGGTTAGTAACCCCTTCTTGCCGCATCAGTTTCGCACAAAGGCCGAGAGGTGACGCCAGGCACAAAATTTTTTTCTCTTTGCCGTGGAAGGCTTCGAAAAGTACTTTTTTCTTTTCACTTTTTACTTTTTATTTTTTCAACTTCCCCGTGAAGGGGCCCAAAAAATGAGACAGCATTTGGGGCCCAAAGTGAGACCCACCTGGGGCTAAGGTGAGACATTTGGGGGGGTAAATGAACATCACAGGGACCCATAAAAAAAAAAAAAAAACAGAAAAAAATGAATAGGCCTATATCAAAATTAGTGTTCCCGATCATGTATTGTGTGTTTTTAAAGCGATACTTTCCGGGCATCTTTAAATAGTTTTAAGGATCCAAAAAAGGCCTAAAAGATTAAATCAGGTTTTAAGTGGTCAGAGTTGGAAGGGGCACTGCTCGGATACATGTTGTGTACGACTGCTTCTGTTGAAGATGTGCATGTACATTACAGTTGGCTACCTTTACCACCAGAACTGCACTCTCATTTCCCTGAGTGTAAACTTTTTATCACAAAAGGCCCAAAAGGAGCAAAGTCATCATCCTTTAAAAATTACTTTGGGGCACATCCTCATCTAGCTAGACTTGGCTTTCCTAGAAACCAACCCCCAATCCGGGCCCCAGATTTGGGGGAAAATTCAATAAAATGGTTCAGTTCACCTTTGCTCGATGAACATAACCAAGAACGAAAAAGACCTAACATTCCCGTTGATAGAGAGCGAGCCCAAACTGGTGATTGTACCATTGTAACCTTTTTGCTTCTTCATACTTGTTTCAGAAACAAATGATAAATTAGACCACCATCAGCAATGGAAGCCGTATTTTGTGGGGGGCAGTATGTGAACCCCCCCTTACCCCCGCTACCATATAAAACCCTCTGCAGAAAGGGCCCCACCCATGGTTTACCACTAAAACCGTGGGGAAAAGGGCACGAATCCCGCGAGGAGCCACGGGGATCATCCGTAAACTTACCCTGGGAGATCTTTGGCAGTCACCATAAACAATTCTCCACAACCGGGCCACCCCTTTCCAAATTAAAAAGAGCCCAGCGATCCTTTCACGAAGTCCTACAGAAATTTTGTCGATTTTTCTGTTAGGACCCTAAACGGACGTATCTTTTTTGCCAGGAAATTTCCCCAGTTTGAGACAGACCCACTGAAGCAAGAGATAAAAACCATCAAATTAGAATCACCTCCGGCAAGAGAAGAAGTTGGATAGTGATTTTATAATCTCAAAATATACCCAGGAAAATTTCAAACTGAATACTCCCAAGCAGTGTGTCCCTCGGGTCTTGGGGCATGGGACATTGGTACATACAGGGGGGGGCCTTCATTGTCATAGCAAAACTTTCCCCTACGTGCAGTTTGGGAAAACAGTTTTAAAAAGGGCATATCCCCAAAACCTGATTAGCTTTTCTTCTCTACACATCCGGGCCCCCCCCTTCTGATTAAGAAAGAGACCAGCGATCCATTTAAAGAAGCACCTTTTCCACAAATTTCAAAATGTTTATGTTCATGATCCAGAAATAGACAAATCATTTAGTCCCGGGAAAAATTCCAAAATTTAGAAAGATCCCTGGGAAACAAGGCCCCAAAAAGTTTTCAAACAAGAATACCTCCCTACAAGATTTAAAAGTTGTGACAGGACATTTCTAACCTTCACACCCCAGACAGTGCTCTACCTATTTGCCTATATTTGGAAATGATAGCCTCGTTCTCCCACTGCCTGGGAACCAGCCTTTTAAAAAACCAACAAAAAAAGTACAATTTTTTTGCCGACACACTGTTGCAGGCTGCAAATAATTCCTGCATTGTTTAGCCTGATTTACATTCCTCTACATTTCCGGACGTGGCACTGACACTCCAGTGGGAATTCGGGGGATTGTGACAAACTAAACCAAGTGCTGTGTGGTCATTTTACTTCCTATTTTAAATCCTTGTCCACCCCCAAGCTACAAAACATTATCTCAAAATTTTACAGCCTGAATCTCCAAAATGTCAATGCGTCCGTGTTAGTGTGTTGAAAGATTAAAATTTGGCCACATCAATGTGGGCTTTAGGGTTTTCCGAATGTCTTGGGACCCCGATGTTCCCCCAACACGGGTTTCCCTGATATTTAAAACCCAGCGGGGGAAAAAGCTCGTCAAACTCAAAACCGAGAAACAGTAAACAGGACACCCACGACAACAATCTACCTCGTTTTAAAAAGGACCAAGAAATGTAAATTGTTAACAACGTCTCCAAGATTCCCCAGGCAGGGTTGCAGAGAATAGACGGTCTCACAGTTTGATTCCCAGATGAAAGGTGGCCTAATAAAAGTGTTAAAAAACAGTAAACTTTATTTTACGCGCTCTTTATTACGACCTTTTCACGGTTTCCCCGCCCAAATTTGAGGGCCCACTCAAGTTCCATACAAAATGTAATTTCTAATTTGTTACGAGCTTCTGATAGCACGCTTTCACGCTTACGAGATACAATTCATGGTCCCCTGCCCCGCCCACCAGGGCTTGGCTTACATACAGAGACCTGGCCTAGGCTTATTACAACCTAGACCCACTACGTGTGTTACTGTGGGGGCAAAAAGTTGGTCTTTGGCCCGGAGACGCGTGCTTTCAAAAATTTTACGATAAAAACAACGGAGACTTGGATGCGGAAACCGGGGAAAAGGGGCGGCCTAACGGGGTCAAAAAAAAATATCCTTTTTAGGTTTTGTTTTGCGCTATATTTCTAAAATTTAGATCAACTATCGGGAAAATAGAATGGCCGGGGAACATTCCATTAAGCACTTTTTACGATTATAAAATCGTAGTTGGCGTAGTTTGCATTTTTATTTTTTTTCCTTCAAAACTTCCATCTTTGGGTTTGATGCCGTGTTTTATGACGCGGCTTGATGGTCAAACTCGCCCAGCTAGTGACGCGTGGCGTGCTCCGTCGGGCCCTCGCTTGAACTGAGCGATAAAAAAAGGGTTTGGGGCTTCTTTTTCGACTCTGGGAACTAACTGTTCCATTCAAGGGCGCGGAATATTCAAATGTGCTGAAATAGCATTGGAGATGCCTAGCCCACGAATAGGCCATTATAATGCGAGTCAAATTTGGGGGATTTTTTTTCGGTTTAAAAATTGCAGCAGATTGTTATGGGGCCCAGGAACTATAATAGAAAACTTTACTGGGGGCCCAAAAATTATAATTTTAAGAAATGACGCACAAAGGGCAGGAAGGCTTCAAAGCCTAACACAAGTAGGCTAAAATATGTATTTTTTATGTTTTAAAACAAAAAATTTTTGTTTTCCCAAATGGACCAATAAAAAAAAAAAATTTAAATTTAAAAATGAATACTGACTCGACTCGAATTAAAAATGTATTACTCGCACCCCCCTGTGATAGAAATTACTTTTTAACAAAAGTAGGGCTAACGTTACCATGGCAATAAAAAGCGCACGAGAATTTGGTCATATGCACTGCCACCTAAAGTAACAAAAACTATCGAGGAAGCAGTTATTATTTGTTATCAATTTGAGTTAAAATTTTTTCCCAAGAAATGATGTAAAGATCCTCTAGATGGCGGGGATTTTATCCATTTCTCCTATTTTAAAAATTTTTTCAGCTAAATCTAAAAAGGGCCCTTAAAGACTATTGGTATGTAACACATAGGGGAAAGTCGTACTGGGCGTGTTGCAATATCAGTGCTCGCTAAAAACAACGGTACACAGAGGTTTCCAGTTTAATTTGCCTAAATTTAGAGCTAAACTTTTTAATAAATATTTACTTTTATTTGCATGTGCACCTGTTTTCCCATTATTCAAATTAAGCCGGTTTGTTGTAGGTATGGAACTACTGGGCAATCAAGTTTCTCGGCGGAAATTTAATTTGCTAAAAAAACTACCCATGAAAAACAAGAAAAAACAGGTTGACGAGACGGAAGATCAGCCTAACGAGGGTTTTATAAAAGGGGTGTACGCGAGGTCAACCCCCCCGGATAATTCGATTCCCCAAAATGGAGTAATGTATTTTTCTGCATAATGTGCCCAATTTACATTTTAAAAAAGTTTTTTTTTTCCCATCCGTACCCGGCCCCAAAACCTAGCACGCCCAGAAACCGCCACTTTTGCCCCCCACATTGAATTTGCAGGTGTACGTAAAAAACAACGTATCAAATCATCACTGCACTTCACTTATTATTACCGAGCATTATTTTTAGGGCCCGGCCTGTTACAATAAAACACAAATTTGTAGGGCTAGAGTGCCTACAGCATCGTGATCACGCCATTTCCCTTACCTCACTATACTCCCACACACCAAACACAATTTTCTTCGCTGTCACTTTCATGACAATATTGCACCGGGGCTATTTATACGATTTAAAAACACAACCCTTTATTGTCACAAAACGAAATACGTCAAAGAACATAAAAAAAATTTTATGATTTTGGATTTTTTTTGGAAAACGACGCTTTGGTTGATCCGAAACCGCCATTATTGACAGTAGCTGGCGGTAAGTTTCACGCGATAAAAAAATCGATTGTAGCTTCACGTTTTTGCCGTGCAAAACACCATAGATGTACTACATGTTGACGGGGAAATCAACAAAAAGTACAACAACGGCGATAGGAGTGATACTACTGATTTGAATGGAAACGCCTAAATCGAACCAGTCCCCTTATAGTTTTCCCCGGTGGCCAGGGGGGGGGGACTAAAAAGAAAATTTTGCGGGAACTTTTTGTTTTTTTTTCCGCCCTTTTACTGGTTGAAAAGGAAAAAAAGGGTAACTTAAAAAAAAAAAAAAATTTGCCAAAATT